>QNUK01000050.1:662500-1117500 GCA_013621035.1 Clarias magur | reverse complement strand
ACGAGTCGACGATTCAAGAAATTGTAACGAAATTGTGGAAGAAATCAAAATGTTTATCATTTAAAAAATAATCGATCCGCTACGAATCACGAAAACTTTAGGTTTTCCAAAGAAATTATTTCTTTCACTTCATTAATTTTTTTAAACTGTATGTTGTGTTTTCAGATTTACGCTCTAAATATATTATATACATTTGTTTATTTTTTATTTTTTTACAAAATCTTTTTTTACAAATTTTACAAAATGTTTCATTTGAATCAAATGTTAATTTACTTGTTTTTATCAGCTGACTGATAAGATGTGTGTGTGTTTGTGTGTGTGTGTGTGTGTGTGTATGTGTGTGTGTGTGTGTGTGTAGGGCATTAAACTTTTCTTTTAGCTCTTATCCGGTTCACAGGTTGCACATGGACTCTTTGCTCTGGGAAGTCTGCGTAGCGGTTAAAAATCTGTTAACTTGTGAAAATAAATGAACGAAATGACGTAATTGGTTTAGGAAATCGGATTGTGTATACATTTAGATTGGGAAGATTGGACAAAAGGGATTTGAACAAATATTTCAGCGCAGGATTGTACACCGACTGAGTTGTTGGTTTATATCTAGCAACCGGTAACTCAATCTTTTGCTGTTATTTTTGGTGATTTACATGCAAGACTGACATCATTACAAAAGTTTGGAAGGCACGCAATACACACACACATACACACGTGTTGGACTTGTACGGGAGTGTATTATTGCAGTGTGTTGTCATTTTTTTTATAAGTCTGTGTCACTGTATGGAAATAACACTGATTGAAGCTCAAGCTCTGAACTTAAAGCTTGAACTTAGAGGAGCTAAAAGTTAACATTATTTAATTTTTCTTATATCTACTTATAGTGTTCTTATAGAAATGTGTTTTTTATTAAAAATATTAACACAACGTAACCCTAAAATATACTTTTTACCTTCTTAGAAATCTACAGAATTATCTAAACGGCAAAGAACTCAGCAAATTTTCTTCTGCTGTAGGGTCCTTTTGCTTTCTAATAAAACTGAAACTGGACACATTGAGAGGACACGCATGTAGAAGGAGTAGGACACACATAACACACACTACACACACACACATCGACACACAACGAAACACAAAGAGGGAAGTTCATAGGTCGAGGGTCACCCTTGTTAACTGACACTAATATAAGAAAGTATATGATTCATGTTAGTCAAGGTTTGAGCACATAAACACACACACACACACACATACACTCTTAGGGTGCACACAGACCCACACATACCACCTGTCCACGGGGAACCGTGTCTGTGAAAAGGAGGAAGAGTGTGTGACGAAATGATGCGATTTACACTAAAAGAAAGCAGCAGAGCAGCGTGTCATGCTCACACCACCCACACACACTCACACACACACACACTTCCTCCAACTTCTTCTCTTCCTCCTCTTCCAGTTTATCTTCTGCCATTTTTTTTTTATTTCCGCCTCACACACGCACACGCCACACATACGTTGCACACTTAATCCATCATGGCGATCACACAACTACAACCGCCGAGAACACTCGGAACACACTCGTGCATATGGATGAGTGTAAGCAGAAAACAAGACAGCGCTGTTATTAGCAAGTCGTAGCATTTTCGTTTTTGTTTTTTTGTTTGTTTTTTTTCGCCACGGCGAAAGAAAAAAAAAGTTTAGAGACAATCTGACGAGAAAAAAAAAGATGGAGGGCAACACGGAAGGAGGAACGTGGAAGGAGAGAGAGAGAGAGAGAGAGAGGAGAGGTGGAGGAGCGTAGACGCTTCGGCTTGAAAGGAAGGATGAGATAGAGAGATGGAGTGATTGAGAGGGGGATGGAGAGTGAGGGTTAATGCAGCCCAGATTCCCTGCAAGAGAAAGCGAGTGAGAGAGAAAGAGAGAGAGAGAGAGAAAGAGGAGTGCACAGGGGAATGATATAAAATGAGTTGGTCACGGTTTGAACAGTTACACATGCTGTTTACATTTTTCCCAAATTAACATGGCCCCCTCGCTTCACCGACTCCCTCGCTCCTTCCTTCTCGTTCCTCTGTCTATCTCTTCTATGTTTCCCTTCTCCACACTTTTCTGCGAAGGACGGGAAGTTCGGGATAAGTAGACCGCTCCCTGTGCTTGTTCCCTGTTTATTTTGATGAGAAGGCCGTGTCAGGAGTTAACAGAAACCTGAGGCTGGAAGATGGAAAAATGGAGGGGGGGGCGAGGAGAACAAGAGGGCAGATAATTAAAAAAAGGAAGAGAGAGGTAATTAGAGAGAGGTAAAAGGACTTACGAGAGTCAAGCGGTGAAGAGAGACAGAGAGAGAGAGAGAGTTTTTGTTGGAAGATCTGAAGGAAAAACAGGCAGAAAAAAGGAGAGATGGAGAAGAGGAACGAGAGGGGAACGGGTTTGAAGGATTTGTTGTAAATCCAGGTTTTTTTTTTTTTTTTGGTTCGTTTTCTTTTTTTTTATTATTATTATTATTCCTCCTTTTGTTTTGATGTCCGTTGGCGGACTTGACGATGTTTCAGGCCAAATGTGATCAATTTGAATTTCAAACTGCGTCCAAGCATCCACAGGGAGCCTGCGTGCCCCTGTGTGTGTGTGTGTGTGTGTGTGTGTGTGTGTGTGTGTGTGTGTGTGTGTGTGTGTGTGTGTGGAGAGAGAGATGGATCTTTACATGATGGCTAGTACATGTGAGTGATGCTAATACACAATACTTGAATGCATACTCCATGTTCACGGTCGACATATTGGTGTGTGTGTGTGTGTGTGTGTGTGTGTGTGTTGAGTTAGTGAAGGAATGCACATTTGATTGAGTGCAGGCTGCACATAAATCTTCACTTTAACTGTACACAGACACACAACATGGACCCTGACCCCTAACTCTCCCCTACAGACACACTCTTCCACATACACACATATATATATATATTCACACACACACACACACACACACACACACACACACACACACACACACACACACACACACACTCAAACACAAAAGCACACACGCACACACACACGCAAACACTAAGCTCTTTGTGTATGGACCTGATCGGTTATTTGGCTCACATAACATTTTATTGATGCGCTATGAAGTATATCATGTTTTATGATACGGTGCATTCCCCAAAGCTCGGGTGTGAAGTGCAACAACAAATCAGGGAAGTGTATCCTGCTGTGTGTGTGTGAGTGTTTGTGTGTGTGTGTGTGTATGTGAGCCTGAGAGAAGAGCAGGACTTATTGATCTGCACATTTCTCATCATATCATTGCTGCCAGCTGTTGGCTCGTGCACACTCTTTTCTCTTCAACACACACACACACACACACACACACACACACACACACACACACACACACACACACACACACACACACACACACACACACACACGCACACACACACAAATCCTCTCTAATAAAAAGCGTCATTTCTCAGAGGGTTTCAGAGATCCACTTCAGAGAAGACGTCTCCGAGACGAAAAAGAAAAAAAAAAAAAAAAAGTTCTCCTCAATATGATTGTGTTTAGATCACGCTCAGCCAATTAATTCGCTTTCAGTCGCTTTCGTCAGCGGGCGAAAAAAAAATCTAAACATCAATCACAATTAGGGCTCAGTGTGTGTGAGACATGCTTTATATTGGCGAAGGCTCAGCGCTGCTCTGTGTTCCTGCTCCAACTGTATATGACGAGTTGGACGCGAGACAAAAGTGAAAAGTGCGAATCAAAACAGCGACGGAGGGAAGAAAAAAAAAAACACGAGTAGATCTATTAATAAGAATCCGTTTGAATTCAAAATGTAAAGTTGCTCGTGAAAATGAGGGCAAAGCATGATATAATATCTTAAATCCTGTGTTCAGTAATCCATCTGAGCTAAAAGTAACCTGCTAGCATTTTTTGTTTTGTACCTTCATCAAGAAATCCAGATGGCACTTGTGTGGCGTGGAGGTGTACCGCGCACCATTCGCCACAGCTCGAACCGAGCTCAAGTTACCGCCTAAACGAGGACGTCTATGATCTCCCCGTCTTTGCATGGATTCCCTTCAGGTTCTCCGTTCCCCCCTCCATCAACTAAAAAAAACATGCCTGGAGGTGGACTGGCTGAGATCAATTGCCCATAGGTGTGAATCATGTGGCGCTTCTAGGAGTGGAACCAAATATAAATATAGTGTGTTTTTATTAGGCATATACTAATTAGAGACACACTATATACTTGTTTAGTGTTTTTTTTTTTTTTTAGAAAGCTTGTGAGAACCAGAAAGGTTTGCAGTCTGGTTGAGAGTATAGAAGTACTGGAATTAAATAAATAAATAAATAAATAAATAAACAGGACCTTGTAAAAGGTTAGGTTTAATACTGAATATATATACAGTACAGTGTCAAAGTCTTGAGACAGCCTTTATTATTCCATCAATTAAAAGTGTGTAAGAATACAATTTAAAACGTGGTTACTGTACGCACACAAGAACCTCAGCGGCAGCCTCATCTCCCCTCTCGTCTGTTCCAACCAATCAGCATTCAGTATCAGCAGTAATATCAGTACTAATCACCTGCCTGATCATCTGTCATCATCTGCACCTCCTTCTCACTGGGTCAGGTTAGATTTTTTGTTTGTTTGTTTGTTTTCAAAAACATAAATAAATAAATAAATAAATAAAACCCTGGCTCAGGTACAGGAACTGAATTGAAAATAATGAAAGACAAAAACTTGCCAAAAATGGGAGCTGAAAAAGTCCTCCAGGAAGCCTGGAGAACGACTATATTAAAAAATCCTAGAAAGTCTTTGGCTCTTTTGAAAGCAGAATATGAAAAAAATAAGCGATGGATAAAGACTTTTTCACAGTACTGTATATCGAATAAAGATGAAGGAACCTGCTGGATCTTGAAATCATGCACCACGCTGACATTTCCATTGTTTTCCCATGTCTCCAAAGGCATCATTAAATTTGATTTAAAAAATAATAATAAAATCCGATTCAAGCCAGGATTCAGCATCAACTCTGTGTATGGATAGAGATATCTGAAGCACTAAACAGATCCTGAACCTGACTCCTGACTCTCCTGCTGTTTCAGTCCATCTGCCTCGGGGTCTTGGTGTGTCTGTGTGATTTCAGGGGTGCTTTTCTGCTGTGTACAGAGTGATTATTTGAGTTCAGGGAAGTTCTCATTTGATCTCTCTCATCAGCAAGGCTTTTCATTTTATTAAGGATTTTTCTTTTTCTCATTTTGATATGAAAATGAACCCGAAGCTCTTGGTCTGGATCAAGGATGATTTCATGCAGCAACATGAAATTATACAAAAACTGCATAAACAGACGGACAGGTGTTCCTATTAAAATGGAAGGTGAGCGTGGTATATTTTGAAGAATTCTTGAAAGAAAAAAAAAATAAAATCCCCACCATGCCCCAGGCTGCATTTGTAAAAAAAAAAAAAAAAATCATTTCTTTTTTCTTCTTCTTTTCTTTTCTTTTTTTTTTTTAGACTCAGGTGTTGAACTTTCTCACTCCGGGTTGCTTTTTACAGACTAAAAGCGCGGGAGTTGAAGTCAGGAAAAGGTGTGCCGCTTTGTGTGTTATAAAGTTATATTTGTGTGAGTGTGTGGTTAGGACGCACAATTTAACACGTGAAACTTTCTTAGCATATTTAATAAAAGCTTTTGTGCGCACCGGTCCTTTCTGCGACCTGAAAGAAAAGCGAGGAAGAAAAGAAGAGGAAAGGAAAGCTGGCAGACCTAATCGAGGTTAATAAGCTGCTGTTATTTTGGCTGGGGGCGAAAAAGAGATAAACTGCTTCAAAAGAATGGGAGAGAGAGGAGGTGTGCACGGGAGGAGGATTAAAAACAACTTGACAGGCGAGGTCGGTACTGAGAGAGAGAGAGAGAATAAATGAAGGAGAAAGGTGGCGGATTAGAGACGGGAGCGAAAGAAGGAAGAAGGTTGAAAGAGGGAAGAAAGTGGACAAAAGGACGGCAGACGCTTTTAAAGAGGAACGATGTGAGGTAGCGATAAGGAGGAGGAGGACGAGGACGAGGAGCGGTCACGAGCACATATTTCACACCTGCTGAAGACTCGACGCCTCAAACAAGTAATTACACATCTCCACCGTGTCCCTCTCGCCGCCTGACAAAAGAAGGAGTGTGTGCCGTGTTTGTGCCGGAGGACACCCTGAGGCTTCCCCAGACACGCACACACCAAATTGGAGTACTGTCTG
This sequence comes from Clarias magur, assembly GCA_013621035.1. NCBI lineage: Eukaryota > Metazoa > Chordata > Actinopteri > Siluriformes > Clariidae > Clarias > Clarias magur. The sequence goes on along the minus strand of QNUK01000050.1, from coordinate 1,111,283 downwards.
AGCCTCTCTGAAGTAGGAGAGATCATTTGCTGCCATTTTCTCCGCATGACTTCAAGGCTTAAAAGGGTTCCGAAGACTCTTGATGGTCTCACACACACACACACACACACACACACACACACACACACACATAACCACACACACATACACACACTCATCATAAACACTCATCATAAACACCCAGATAAGCAAACTTTCCAACATAAGGCATGTAAACTGTGAATTGGCTTTAGGACAAGGATAGCGTATCCCAAATTGGAACATGCAAATGCAATTTCCAAACAAAAACACACCAGACCACACACACACACACACACATACACTTACACTCACACACTCAAACACGTTATCTGATAAGATTGCGTTGAATTATGACAGATTTTGCCTGACACGTTTCTAACCTGAAAACACTTTTTCCTACACTAACATCTCCACCGTGATTCATCCCCTTGTATTTGTTTTTAACCGCAACTTCACAACGTCCATGATTTTTTTTTTTCCCGCTTTTGTTTTGTCCTCAAGGCATCTTCACTGTCCTTGTAAGTTTTGTTATAAATTCACACAAGCATCATTTCATATTTGTTTTATGGTTCAGTGCGCAATGAATTCCAATTTGTGAAAGAATGCTGGGGAAATCATAACTCCACTATAACTCCAGTGTAACCTGCCCGACACCCCCCCCCCCCCCCCCCCCCCGCCCCACCTCCCGCCCCTTCCGAAGTCGCTCAAAATAATTCCACATGTCTGGCGCTGGGGTTTTTGCACAGTAGTAAGTCTCATTACGTCCTCACAAAACATAATTAAAAGTATAAATGTAAGCTCAGGAAGCCACAAATCACCATCTACAAAATGGACCAAATTTTTCCTTTTCTTAGTCGCTTTAATTTGTGTTTGTGTTAGAATAATGAGGCATAGTGGTGGTATGTTTTACAATGGAAATGATGCGCACACGCACGCGCACACACACACACACACACACATGTACATATACTGTATACACTATATAGATAAATATATACTTCTCAATCTCTTTTAAAACTTAATATTACCTTAATTGAATCACTTTTCTGCATTTAACCTGTAACAAACGTCTTCACCCATTGAAATGGAAAAAAGTTTTAAAAGAAATAAGTAACAGGAACAGTAAAGTAACGTGCCTGAGAGTTTTTTTTTCATTAGCAAGGTAGCGAATTATTAATACACGAAATATTTAGCTAAAATTCAATATTCTAAATTAATACACTATCTGCATATAATTTGGGCATCACGGTCACACTTCATTATTTATAAAAATAAATAAATAAATAAATAAATAAATAAATAGCTTAATTTCTCTCGTGATCTTTAGGAAATTCAGATGATGCAACTTTTTGTTGATCAGGTGACGTCCGGGTACATTGAAACATTAAAAGTGTTTCCAACATTTAAACCTTAAACAGCGAGCTGCACGGATGCACGCCGGAAACACAACAACGATTTAAAAGGGGGAAAAAATCCTTATATGGAAGTCCTTTCAGTGTGTGTCAATGGGGGGGACATCAGGTTCATCACAATGTTTGTAAATGTCATGTACGAGAATACGGGGATAATGTCGTAAAAAATGTAATGAAATTTTGACCTTGCAAAATGCCCTTATTATTATTTTTAGGTCATACAAACAACCGGAAACTACCATAAAAATACGTGATCATATGTGTCTCTGCTATTTCTTTCCATGTGTGACCCATATCTTTTGTTTTTCTTTCATTCTTTTTTTTATTTAGTCATGTTTATATAATTGGTCAAATTTATTGCATCATATTGCTTAGGTTGTGCTGAAAAAAATAAATATATACTGTAAGACACTGTTTATTGCACAACGGCGAAGCTTGTATATATTCAATAAAACATAGTATATCAAAAAAAGGTTTAAAAAATTCTCTGGATTTTGAAGGTTCATGCAATAATAGTAAAATATTTAATATTTAATATAAAAAGTCTTTTAATGATTTTATTTCTGGGAATAATGTTGTTATAGTTATAGTGGACTGGGCAAGGCTACAACGGCAGTATAATTCATTTTAAAAGTAATTTTTTACATATAAATATGAGACGCCTAGGAACATACTGTACTTTTTACACTTGTGTTTAAATGCCATTTATTTTTAGTAAGTGTAATAGGACACAGTAGGACACAAATTGTATCTGAGTCATGGAATTACAAATAGATAGATAGATAGATAGATAGATAGAGAGATAGATAGATAGATAGATAGATAGATAGATAGATAGATAGATAGATAGATAGATAGATGTGTAGTATTTCTGAGAACATAATATATCCTTTTTCTTTTTTCTGTTACACAATACAAACATCGGCGATTAACATATGTCCATCCTTTCATCTAAATCCAAATTGCCATATTTTATTTATTGAAAAGAGTGTGTGAATCTTCATGGGGTATAGCTTTTGCTTTATTTACTGTTTTTGTAATGTTAAAATACTTTAGTAACCTGCCCGTTTATTATCACGCAATGTTTCGTTAGAACTTAATACATTGTGTGGCAAAATACATTAACACCTATAAGACAATAAAGAAGGAAGAGTAAACTAGCACTCTTATACTGTATAATATATAATAATCATAATAATATATATACTATATATATTAGTTTACTCTTCCTTCTTTATTAGTTTGACACATACACATATGAGACAATAAACTAAAGTAAACTAAATATATATGCTTATGAATGCATTATAACATGGTAATATAACATGTTTGTAGTAAAACAGGTAAATTGTTATGATTTTTTTTTATATGTGACCTGTAGTATAACTGTGTTCATAAATTCCTGGTATTAAAGTCTCAGTATTTGTTAAACAGATTTGGATTAGGAATCTTTATCTGGTTCACAACACGTTAAAGTATGTGCTCGTTTAAAGTATATAGTGTTCACGGATAGTGTATATATACATGAAATGTTTAAGGTCTATTATAGTGTGTGTGTGTGTGTGTGTGTGTGTGTGTGTGTGTGTGTGTGTGTGTGTGTGTGTGTGCATGTGAGAGAGAGAAAGAGAGAGAGAGCAAGTAAAAGAGATTTGAACTGGTCAGAAAAAGCACCCTGAAGGTTGGAGAGAAATGCAATATTACTTTTTTTTTTTTTTCAAACATCACATGCCCAGGGTTTGTGACCTCGGTTTTACTTTCCGTCCCGAGAACACAAAAAGTTGACCCTTTCGTTTTTGTTTTTAGGATTTTACAGCTGTTCCGCAATTTAGGATACGAGCGACAGAAACTCTTGACCTTTCTCTTCCCCCTGCCCGCTTTCTCCAACAAAAAAAGCCGTTTGACAGAGAGGCCCTCGGCTCTGTGCGTATTCGGCGCTGACAGTTGTATTTAGTATTCGCTGAGTGACTGCCAATTGCACAGTAAACAAAGTATCCATCTTTTAGTAAGCATGTCTGATTTGATTTTACGTTGGATTCTTGCGTTTGGGAGTTTGACAGCGGGTGATGAAACGGGTGACATCTGATCCTCATAAGAGCGCCGTCGTTTTTGCTTCTGATGAATTATCCTGTTTTGGCGAGGTGTTTACGTTGTAATGATGACAGTGTATTTCTGTGTATTTTACAATAGAAATGGTGTGTTTTAGCATTTGCGCAACATCAATCCTGAGAAACACAAAAACACGAAAAGCCAACGATAAATCTTCTAGCAACAACAAATTCGTCCTTCTTACTGGTGTAAATCTGCAGTCCATCAGGCTCACCTAGTGCTGCTGCTGACCGCCGCCGTGGGGTGTGTTCAGGTGCAGGACCACGCGCTGATGTTGTCCAACGAGAGGAGCACGATAGAGAGAACGTACGAGCTGACCAAATACCTGAACCACCAGCTGAAGGAAATTAAAGACACTTACGTGAGTCTGACTTAGTACGCTTGTGGTTGTGCATGCTTTTGTTTATGCGTGCGTTTTTTCCGCTCATCTCTCTGGCATCCTCGTTCTTTCTCACACATACTTTTTACTGCCTTTGTCTCTTTCCTTGTTCCTTTTCACATCCCTGTCCAAATAGCATGTGTGTGTGTCTCTATGATGAAAAACAGATCGAAAGAGACTAATAAATTCCTTTCCAAACTTTCACAAAAAAAAAAAAAAAACTCTGAATATCACAAGTTACTAACAAACCATAATTTCGTCATAAAACAAAATTATAAACATCCACGGACTGAGTAAAATGGGTATAAAAATTTATGAGCTATAAATGATACAATTCTGCCAACATTTCTATGCAGAATGAAAAACATAAATATATTACAAGCCTAGTAAAACTTTCTATGAAAGCCATGTGTATCATGACCTTGAGTAATTGGACTCCGTTATTATACTTAACTAGGACTTGAATTGAACAAATGTGTCCTTAAATACAATTTCAGGAACTTTTAGTTTTCACTCATTACAGTTTAATGTCGACTATTAAACTAGCTAATTATTTTACTTTATACAACAATATTATGGGCTCCTGATTTATTGAAAATTGTACCTTCTGATGCTACATCATCTAGTTAGCACTGTAGCTTTCCTGAATCATTATAAAATATGTCACCTTATTTCCTACAAGGCATGACAGTTATCTCATTTAATAAGGAAAACGTGTGAAGTTTGACACTTTGCTAAATTGCTAACTGGCTGTAAGCTAGCCTGATTTATTTGCTAATTCCAGGTTAGACTAGCATGTATTCCGGTAGCTAACAGTACAGACGAGGCAACAAGTTCAAGTCTACCTGATCTCTGCCATTAGTCATGCATGTGCACAGAAAACGTACAAAGGGGGAATGCCCCCCCCCCTCCCCCCCAGGCAAAATAGTAATGTACAGTTTTTGATTAATTGTATTAAGTTAACATTAAAAGTTAACTTACACATGAAAACATGACTTTAGCCACTTACAAAGTTACATGAAATAAAATAAAATTTTGTTATCATTGAGAACATTTGAAAGTACGATTTGACTTTGTCGACGTCATTGGCTCTCACTCAGTCAGGATTTATATAGTCAGGATTCATCAAGTAATCATACAATTAATCAATTAATCATACAATTAATCAATCAATTAATCATACAATTAATCAATTAATTATACGATTATTCAATTAAGCTTTTGACACATTTTGAATACATTCATAACATGTTATAATGCAGTAATAAAGCATTACTCTCATAGTTATAACTATTTGTAAATTAAAAGATCAGTTTTTAGTTTTTAAGACTTTTGCACACTACTGTAGATATAGTTAATTTTTTCTATCTATCTATCTATCTATCTATCTATCTATCTATCTATCAATCTAACTAACAACTTTTTTTTTTTCTAACGTTGTATTTTTCATGTCTCCCAGCTTGAACAAATTAAAAACTACACTGTACTGTAAAAAAAAGAAAAGGAAAAGGTCTTACAAAAGTTATAAAGTTTATTATGTGGAAGAAAATAGACAAGTCTAATAAAGCAATATGCAGTTGATTACTGCATATTATCAGTTATAAGCCATTAATATGATAGAGATCAATTGACGAATATTATTATTTTGATGAAAAGTTTTGTAGGCACTAACAATATTTTAAAGTTCCTTATGAATGCATTAAAACATTATAAAATTTGTGGACGTATTTAAAGGATTTCAAGGACTTCTTTTCACACCCCCCCCTCATCTCATTAAAATACTACCTCAAGTTTTTCACAGACTATAGTCGTAATATATTACATTACATCATACTTCAGATTTTATATATATATATTTTTTGTAACTTTGATGGAATCTGTTTTATAGGTTCCTTTTGTAAAAATATTTAAGGTCACGGAGCGGTCGTATAAGCATTTCACTGCATATCGTACTGTGTATGACTGTGTATGTGACAAATAAAATTTGAATTTGAAGGTTAATTTGAACCTCATGTAAAATGTTACAGAGAGCTCTGTGGCGAGTTAATGTCTAAACACTAAACAATCAAAATTACAAGCAAACAGCAAACAAAAAAAGTAATAAATACATTAAATTCAATTTAAAAAACACGTCACAGCAATGTAAATTGATTTTTGTCTTGCCTATTCTTCTTTTTTTTATGGAAACAAGTAGAAATCTATGCCATGAATAAATTGTATTTATTTAGCATGAGGATTTTGAACTATTCATTTTTTTTGCTCCTGAAAGAAAATAAGAAAAAGAAAGAAAGAAAGAAAGAAAGAAAGAAAGAAAGAAGATAAAGAAAAAGCTTTGGTTTTCCTTATGCAAAAATCACATGAATTTCACAGTCAATCATATTTCTTCATTCATTTAGGGTTTATACGTGTGATATGTGATGAGTTAAAAAACGTGCATCTCACATCTTAAATTCCAGCAATCATGTGCAACATCAAGTGATCAAATGTGTTTATAAAAAAAACAAAAAGCACATTCCCCATGGAAGGAAATTACATGTGCAAAAATGTAAAAAACTATAATAATAATAATAATAATAATAATAATAATAAAAGATAATTTAATAAAAAAATAATAAAAATCTATGAAACATATTTTATTAAACCATGTGAGTAAATCACCAAACATGTGAGTAGTGTTAGGGATACATAATTTGTGATTTGACACTTTTAGGTATGCAAAGTTGAATTAAATTATCAGGAAGATATTAATGCTAATAAAAATGTGTTTTTTTTTTTTTTTTTTAGGTCTAATAGGTATAATGAAATGAATATTTCATAACAGTTTTTTGAAGGTGTGTGTTCACTCTCTGTTCCTCAGCTCTCATATCTCGGTCCTCCATTCAGTGACCCAGGCTTCTCCCCACCGAGGCCCAACATCTCCTCCCTGGCGGTTCCCAGTGCAGCAACGCGAGAGGACCTGTGGCGTGGTCTTGAGAACGGCGCCCGTCTTGCGCAGAACCAGCGAGCGTACAGCGTACTGCTGTGTGCTGTGCGTGAACTGGCGCGCTCCACGCTGTGCCCATACCTCCAAAGCTCGCTCCTTCACTTCTGCTCCGGCCTCAGCGGACTCCTGGGCTCCATCTCAGGGCTGATGAACGCCCTGGGCTACACCCCGCCCCTGCATGGCAACGCTCCGCCTTCTCAGAAATACACACCGCTGTTGTCCTCTCCGTATCAGCGGGCAAACATGAACGGCCCGGCCCCTTTAAGGAACCATGCGTCTCGGGTTCAGAGCGGCCTAGGAGGAACCAGGGACGGAACAGCTGGATATGAGAGCGAGAGGAAGAGGGATAGAGAAAGGGAGAGGGCTGAGCGAGGGAGGAGAGGGAGGCGGAGGGAGGGGGAGAGCTGGGCGGAGAGAGAGGAGGAGGAGCGGGAGGAAGGTCAGGAGAGGTGGAGGAGGAGGAGAAGACTGCTGTCTGTAGAAGATGAGGATGGCGGTAAACAAACAAGCCACGGCTACGATCCAAACAGCAACAACAATAACAACATGAACAGCACCCACACAAGTTCCAAGCACTATTTCAGCAAATATGGCAACGGCAAAAACTTAAACATGAACAGCACAGGCAGCGGCGCCTGGCTTCCCACGGAAACGGAGCGAGAGCGAAGGATAAGCAGGGACGAGGAGGAGGACGACTTCCAAGCGGATGTTCCTGTCCTCTTTTCCTCTCCGTCTCTCCATTCGGGGCGCTCAGGACGCCCCATATCCTCTCCCCACCCACCGCTCTCTCCGCTCTCCCTCCTCTATGCGTACGAAGACGGGGTCACTGAGGTCGACTCGCACTTGAGCATAGCCGCTCCCTCACCACGCCCTGCCCTCAACGATTTCACACGGAAAGTGGAGGGATTCTGGGTACTCCGAGAGCTCCAGAGTTGGCTGTTCAGATCAGCCAAGGACTTCACCAGACTCAAGAAGCGACTCCGTGTCTGAGTGTCTGACTGTATGTGTGTGTGTGTGTGTGTGTGTGTGTGTGTGTGTGTGTGTGTGTGTGTGTGTGTAAGTGAGTAAAACTTCTTGGAGAAAGAAATACAAAAGGACTCACACTTTGCACTTGCATGGAAAAAGCAAAGTCATACTGATGAACTAAGAGAAGACACAAGGAGAGACAGACTCTCTTTTCAGAGCAAGAGGCGCGTCAGTAGCTTAAAGATCGTGAATCACATTTCCGTCTTTTTGAGATTTAAAAGGCGGAAATGAAGGGCAGAAAAGAGTCTGCTGTCTCATAAACTGACTCAGCACATGATGCCTCGTGATTACTGGGTGTTTTATGCTCACACACTGTCACACTTCTCATAACGGGCTGCATCATGCGTTTGTCTAACCGCTACGGTATGCGATCGTCCATTTACTGACAAGTTGGGTCTTTTTCCACTGCAAGCGTCTGAACCTTTGACATCAGAAAGCAATAAATGTGTGGTTTGGGGGTTTTTATTTCATTGACCAACATTTGAAATCGGTACCAGGATTAGGGTCGGCTTAGAAGCTCATGTACACACAGTCACACAACACAAATTAATGAACACTGTATAGTCTATTTTGAACCTTTCTTTATTTGAATGACCATGCAGGGCATACAGTATATAGCTTGTAAGGATATTCATAACATCTTATGATGCATTAATAAATCATATACATAATTATTTATATATAAAATATACAGTTTATACAATATACAGTTACAGTTTATAGGCAGAATAATAATGCATTTATTATGTTTTTAAAATAACTCCAATTAAGGAATTCAATCAATGACTGGTTTCACAAAAGCCTTTGATATAAAGCATCAAAGTAATAAAATTGGAACGTTTTTCTTTATTATTATTATTATTATTATTATTATTATTATGTCAAAGTTTACCTTATGAAAGCATTAATGCATTATAATATAATATGAATGAATTAAAAGTTCTTTAGAAAAAGTGATACAATAACTCATACCATTGCTTGTTACTGATATTTACAGGAACTGTACATGAATATGAATATGACTTATTATAATTCAATATAATTGAATTATCTAATATAATTGTTTGTTTTTTTTAATGACATTTACCTACAAAGCATTTTTTTCCTCATGTAATCAGACGCGCGTGAGTTTTGTTTTCTCAGCTCAAAAAGGAACTTTTATCACGTACTTCTGATCTGGAATGCACATATTTGTGTGTCTTTAATGCTTATTTAAGCCTCATAATATAACTGTTCAGACGGGAGGTGTAAATGAACCTTTATATATATACCCAATATTCAGTTTCCCAGATGAAGGAGACATAATAAAGGTACAGAAGACAAGCAGTGACAAGCAATGGTACGGTTTAGTACCTTTTTTTTTTTTCAAAGGCTGGCATGAGCCTCAATAGCAACATTGTGCTGTTTTATTTCTCTTATAAGCTTTTATTTCTCAGAACCAAAAGTGTCAGCACGGTGCATTTACAGTTCACACTCGGCATAAATGAACAGGAATGCTTTAATTTTAGATGCCAACCTTGTGCCGCATGCCAACTTAGAGGGGCGATGAGGTCCTTGGAGTCTTTTTTTTTTTTTTTTTTTGTCTGTTCAAATGGCTTGAAACATTTCAACATGAATTTTGCTGGTTAGCTAAATGTTTGGTCATATAAAGAAAAAATTCATCTTAATCCTTAAAGTTTTCATCCATTTAAAACTTACCAGCAGTGTTTTCACATGTTCTTTCTTTCTTTGTTTTACCTCATTTACTTGTTTTACCGTCATCACTGTGACATCATAAAAAAAAAAACAGCTAGAACCTCAGGTTCTCATGCATCATGTTTTGTACTTGTTTTTTAGGATGCGCAGTGGAAAAATGTCCATTGTTGGTCTTCATATGTGCTTTGTGTGTGTTTGTGTGTGTGCGTGTGTGTGTGTATGTGTGTCGCACTGAGGTAGTGCTAAAAGGAAGCGGACCAGGAATCTTTTCTCACATGCAAAGTGACGTTGCTTTATATTTGTATATTTCGATTTTTTTTTTTTTTTACAAAAATATTCTGTAATATTTATTAAAGGGTTTATTTATTATTCTTTGGTAATATTTGATTAAAAGAAATCGAGTGGCTTGTTTAAATCTTGGTTGGAACTGCTCTTTTCCACTGGCTGCCCTGTTTGTGTGAACGAGGTCTCATGGCTGGAGGGGAAAGCAGGCTGACTCGGAGGATACCGAGTTTTATTAGTCTGTCGAAATGAAATTTATGGCCAGTCTTTCATCTAACACCACAGCCTCTCATCTATGTCTCATCTCTTCCCCTCAATCTGGCTCTCTCACGCCTCTCCTTTTTCCCCTCTCACACTCACCTACTGTCTCGCTCTCACACTCGCACACACGCAATCAACATGAGGTACGCATGAACGGTTAAAGAGACGAACGAGATATACACTCATGTGCTGTAAACACCATGGCCACACACACACACACACATACAAAGATACACACATGAATGAAGCGGCGCACCCTCCAGTCTGTGTTTGGGGAAAAAGTAAAGAATCAGTGGGAATCTTTCTCATCGCTTCAAGCTACACACCTGCATATGGCCAGTTGTGAAACCACACCCAATGCACCACACACACACACATACAAAACTTTAGTTTATGGTTGGTGAGGTTCATATGAGATGCTTGTGTGTATCTTTGTGAGTGTGTGAGTGTGTGCATGTGTGACGGTTTAAACCTGACCCTAACCTTAACCTTTTTATTTTTTCTGATTAGGTTTTTACAGTTTTCCATGAAGTTTTCATCTTTCACACACATTATTGTAACTATTGTGTGTTGCTTCTATAGACATGTGTATTATTGTAGCTTAAAATACTTTAACTTAAGTCCAAACCCTTACTACAGTAATCCTTAACTTAACTTTTATTTATTTCCCAAAGCTTAGTTTTAATTTAAAACTTAATTTAAAACTTAATTTCCTGTTTAAAAACCAAAAATATTGTTTTAACTTTATACCCACGAATCGATTCTGCTTTGGCCAAATCGTGATTGCAAAAAAAAAAAGATATATATATTAATAATAATAGTAATAATAATAATATTAATATTAATAATGATTACAAAAGTAGCACTTTTATTGCACTTGTACTTTTATTTGCCAGTGACTACTGAAAACTATTTGCTAATAACTACTGACCTAGTAAACTCTTCAAATGTAGTATTTAACCTCACCTAAACATAAAAGTAGAAAAACTAACTTAATCCCAATCCTCAGCACTGAAGTACACTTACCAATTCATTACAATTTAGTTTTATTAAAATGTGTTATTGTTTTTACTATTATTCTTATTATTATTATTAATAAGAAGTAGTAATTGTTGTAGGAATTGTAGGAGTTTTTCTCAGAATAATGTCAACATAAACTAAAAAAAACTTTTAATGGAAATGTTTACTTTTATTTTACATTCTGTAATATTTTATATATTGTAGCAGTTTATAGTTGTTGTTCTAGTTGTTGTAATAGTAGAAGTAGTAGTAGTATAGTAGCAGTTGTTGTTATAAATGAAAGCAGTAGTAGTAATAATATGTTTTTTTAAAGGTTTCTGACCTAGTGTAGGTTTTACGTGTTGATATGATGTCTATTTTACTAAAAAGAAATCAAGTTTTACTTAATTCTATTTAATTAGCTTAACCTACCTTAATTAGCATACCATTATTTATCATTCTTTATTGTTGTTTAACTTACTTTTTTTTGTGAGAATTCTGCCCTTAATTTAAATATGTTGATACATTAATCATTATTTTCAGTGCATTCGTAGTAGTTCTTGTTTGTTATAGTAATGTGCTCCTTGCTGTAGTTGTTGTAGTAATTGCACTTGAAATAGTGGTAGTAGTTGTTGTTGAAGTAGCAGTAATACTTATAATTGTTGCTCAGTAAGTTGCTTTGGCACTTGTGGTAAATGTAGTAGTAGTAATAGTTTTTTAGTAGTTGTTGTAGTAAAAATAGTAGAAGCAGTATTTTCACTTACTGAAAATCTAAACGTATAAAAGCATAAGACAGGATGAAGTTCCATGTTTTATAAAAAAATATGAAAAAATGTCATACATTTTGTGCAGTTAAAACTACAAAAGAATTATCTGCAACAAATTATATTTCATGTCAGTTATATATTTCAACTCTAACCTCACCTAGTCCTAAAAATGCTCGAATGAACTCTTGCCCAAACCTCGGGATTCTATTCTTCATGCACTGCAAAAAATGCCATGCTTACAGATTTTAAATAAAATTTGAATGAATTTATTTAGTAGTTCTTGTTATAAATTTCTGGACATTTTACTAATTTCAGGTTAAAGGGCTCAAGGATGATTTATTGGCTGAAAATGTACAATGTTTTATATATATATATATATATATATATATATATATATATATATATATATATATATATAATTTGTATATAGAAAGAAAGAAAATCTTTAAATATGTAAAATCTTCTAAAAACAGCTGAATATTTTTTTTTTATTATGGAAGACCACAAATTTCTTAAAAAGTAAATAAATTTGGCCATATGTATGATATTCTTTTTGCAGCGGTGCAGTATGGCATCCAGTAAAATGTCCCTATAAAATCGTCATGTGTTCCCGTAACTCTGAGAACACCGTGTCCCCACAGAGAGCTAAATGCATAACCACACACACACACACACACACACACACACACACACACACATACACACACACACAATGTATATGACCAAGCAGTGGCTTAAATGCGTAATGCAGAATCCCGTGGACCGCAGCATGACCGAAGACATGACCACTTGTAGCCAACAAAGGCAGCTTTGTGTCCGAATGTGTGCACACGTATACGTGTATGTGTGTGTGTCATCATGTAGGGTCTGTGAATCACAGAGAAAGTCTTTTGGTGAATCATTACACTGTGTGTGTGTGTACGTGGGTGGAAGTGTGTGTCTGTTTATCTATGCATGTTTATGTATTGAGGCTCCTGTCAAGTAACTATTGTCATTTATACCCTTCTAAAAGCCTAGTCTCATCTCTAATGTCATTCTCTCTCTCTCTCTCTCTCTCTCTCTCTTTCTAAATCTTTTTGCCATATGCGTAACAAAGTCTGACTCTCCAGTCCTCACCGCTCTTCTCCTGCCAATCAGTCTGTCATCAGCTCATCAGCTGTGTCTTTAGTGATTGTTTATCTCTCCCCTATCGCTCATTCTGTTTCCTCACTGGCTCACTGCTCTGTTTCCCTTATTAATCCTCTCTCTCACTCTCTCTCTCTCTCTCTCTCTCCTTACTCACCTGCAGCACATAAAAATTCCTGCTTTCTCTCTCCAGAGGGTTGCATCGTCTCCCGGGGAGTTATTGCATTCCTCCTGAGCTAAACTAGGCCGATTTGTCAGTTTATGCTTTTCATTCTTTGGCCAAAACGAATGCCCAGATTTCATTTCTTTCTCTCTCTCAGACACTTTCTTGTATATACTCCCTCTTTCCTACTGTCTTTCCGTCTAGCCATTCTATTAGGAACACGTCTACCATGACCTCATGTCCTCTCTCATGAACAGCCACTCACTTACTGTTTTTTTTTTTTTTTTTTTGCACAACTTTATCTGTGTAACCTCTGGACCTTAAAATCCAACATACAAATACTCAAACCAGCCGACGCCTATGCCACAGAGTCAATAAGATTACATTTTCTTTGTTTCTTTGTTACATATTCTCGACCTTTGTTAACGACATTAACCAAAGATTTTGACCTGTATCCATGTCTTTTTTCTGCATTGCACTACAGTCGGCTGATTGGCTGATTGCATAATAATCAGGTGTACAGGTGTTCCTATTAAAGTGGCCAGTTTTTAAATTGTTTGTTTGTTTTTGTTTTGTTTTTAGCAACAACAAAAAAAAACCTTTACACATTAACTCAATCATTAAAGTTTTTTGTTTTTAAAGGTTTTGTCTGGTCCATGAAACCCTTTACACATTTTTTTCTGACATACAGAACTTTTCCACATAACATTTTTCAGGGATTCTGTGTTTAGTATTTGTGCCTTTTTAGTGATTGTTGTAAAAAATACAGATAAGGAGTTTTATTGTTTGAAATTGATATTGTTTCAAACTTTATTTCTCATCCAAATCTTAGCCAACCTGCAAGAAAAACCCAAGAATATCTCTTGTCGTAAATCTCTTTTTTTTAATGAAACTATGAAACCTTAACAGAGATTCTTGTGCCTTTTCCCATTTTTTTTTACATTTATGACACGTGCTAATTTCATGATCTTTTTTTGAAAAATTAAAAATGTATTCCTTATTGTATGGACTTATTATTATTATTATTATTATTATTATTATTATTATTATTATATGTGGCATTCAAGTCAAACTGTTACTTGTGAGGACGTTTCTCATGAATGAAAACATAAAATCAAATTCTAGCACAGTACGTGATAACTTCTAGTCCAATAAAACATTTGAATGGTGTAAACGTTTTAAAGAAGGCTGTACGTCTGTGACTCAACAGATATCCTTCCATCTTGGAATCAAGATGAATCCTTCCATCTTGTGGAAGGGACATATCTGTCCAACTGTACACACAATCGCCATATAGTCCTAACCTCACTCCATGTGATTTCTAAATATTTGGGCTATTAAAGTAGTCCCTGGGAGGCCAGAATTGCAAAGTAAGCAGCCAGTCAAATGATGGCTCCGGGGTACTGAGAAAACTTTCTACCTTGATGTGTATCCAAGCAACAGTGAAACTCTGGGATAAGTGCATTAGTGAAACGGGGGATTGTATAGAGAGAAATAAAGGGAGTTACTCTGATAACTGTGTTATTCTGTTGAGTCAAATGTTTGACTAGAACGTCCCTCTTATTATTTTTATTTGTAGGGTATTATGATCAATTATTTGCCATAAATGTGACAATATACAACAAAACTACTAATCTTGAAAAAAAAAAATCCCTAACATTGCAAACACCTGAAAAAAACCCCTGGAGATTTAGTCTAAAGATTGCGATATAATCATGCCTGGCATATTGCTCGCTCTTACCCTTAACCTAACCCTTCCTGTTACAGCATTGCACTCACCTGCCGCTCCCCCGCCCCCGCTCCTTGCCGTGCAATGGAATCTCCCACCTCCATAGCTGCAGGGCTGGGCCGACTCTCCCAGCCGCTCGGCGCAGGGGGGAGACCTCAGGCATCAGCTGACTGATTTATGGCTTACTAAACTCATCTTTCCAGATAACTACAGGTAACCACAAAGGCGTGTGAGTTTGTGTGTGCTTGTCAGGGTGTGTGTAAATGCGCTGTAATGTGTTTCAGTGTTATTCAACATGATTGCCCTGTGCATGATTATTTTGGACCGTGTTCATAGATTTTGGATGTCACTGCACGTGTGTTGGTTGGGTTATAGAGATGGGTTTCTCAGTGTGTGTCTGTGTTTATAAGGGAGAGTGCTGAGTGAAGGAGAAAATAGGATGATATTGTGAATGTTTGGTGGAAGCTAATGGGAGGTCTGACAAGCTTACTGCCTGCATCTCCGATCCCTGAAAGGAGCAACACAAAACAAAGGAGCAGAAAAGGCGGGAGAGTGTTAATGTGAAGTGTTTGAACTCTGTCAATAAGAGTGTGTCGACCAAGTCTCTCTCACATTGACACACACACACACACACACACACACACACACACACAAATGGGTTCTTGTACACACGTGGGTTCATGAGGACACTCACAAAGAGCAGTGTGTGTGAGCGAAAGGTAAATAAAAAGCTTTTAGTGTCCCAGACGGAACGACAGAGATTACAGTCCCAAAAAAACCTCCCACACTCTTTAACACACACACGCGCACACACACATATTTATCCAGTCTTCCATTCTAATCTTTTCTCACACTCTACCCCCCCCCTTTCTTTCTCAGTCGGCCCTATTTTAAGAGGCTTTTAAAAGTTCCAAGAATTTTCAACATAAACGAATGAGCCAATGCAGTGCAGGTTCCATAAAATCTGGATGAAAGCGAAAGGTTCCTTCATTCCGTTCTGCTCTCTATCTATTCCTCTCTCTCGCTCTCTCTCTCTCTCTCTCTCTAACGCTCGCTCATTTCGTCCTGTTGTTTCTCAATGACCCAAACACGGTGTGACAGATGAGGACGGGCTTTCTCACGCTGAGAGAGAGACAAAGGGGGGGGGTGAACAGAGCAGGTGATCACTTGGCGCGCTGGAAAGCAGAACTTGATGGAACTGGTGCGCGCGCCCTGGGAATAGTTCCCCTCATTAACAGCAATTTGAAATTACACTGGCGACGTTCCATCAAATCGTCAAAGAAGCACACATCTGAAAGAACACTTGCTTTTCGTTCATCATCAAAGAAAGAGCGATGGGCCTGTTTGTTCCTGATTTAATGAGGTGTGAATAAACAACACGAGTAGGCCTAAACAGCTTTCATAATTTAATTCTCAGGTGGGATAGATTTATACTTCTTTCACGTGTTCTTTCTTGGTGGCCCTGGTTCTAGCATGTCCGTTATATGTCTATATATATATATATATATATATATATATATATATATATATATATATATATATATATATATAAATATAACTGTGCTATTTGTACTTAATTGTACACTTCCTTACAACAGTAGCTCTTCAAGCTACAACTGTTTACTTTTGGTATAGTAATGTAAAAAAAACCTGACTTATCTTTTATGTGTTCAATTATGTATTTATATTTTGTTTTAATTTCCATATTCCAAAAAAAAAAAAAAAAAACTATATACAAATGAAGTGTACCACCCCAGCAAGAATAAAAAGTAAAGTATATACCCTTTTTGACTCCAATTATAACTTGAAAAAAGTTTATGTATAATTTTCTGTGATCTCGGGAAAAAAAAAACTCTGGTGTAGGCATAACATTCTGGAATATTCCTCAAATCAGTAATTACTTTTTGTACATTATAAAACTTTAATTGTAATATAGGACAATTCTGGAACATTCTGTAAACTTAACAACAGTATAAAATATTCCTCAGTACTATAGTACAGGAACACTCATGTCCTATAGCATTGTGTGGGAACCTTCTGGAATATTGCCGGAATAAACTCCTGCATAGAAACATTCTGGAATATTCCAATTAATTGCTTTAGGAATATTCCAGAATATTGTTCTAGTCTGAAAATAATATACAGATATATTCTGAAATATTTCTAAAGCTTTTGATTCCTTTTGAAACTTTCTCACTATGGCTACATCGTTATTTGATTTTAGGGGCATTATATAGTATTAATCAAATCACAATTGCTGTATAGCTGTATAGGAACATTCTGGAATATTCCACAAATCTTTTTCTTTTAAAATCTATTCTTCAAGATTTTAACTGTTGAATAGCAACAATCTGTAATTTTCCATAAGTCTTTAACTGCTGTATTAAAACATTCTGGAGTGCTCAAAGTCTTTAATTTGTGTAGAAACATTCTGGAATGTTCCACAAGTTTTTAACTGCTGTGTATAAACATTATAGAACATCCCTCAAGTCTTTAACTGTTGTGCAGGAACATTCTGTAAGTTATACAGCACTGCAAAAAGAGAGGCATGTGGACTGAATAATTAGCTAAATAAATCTGAATTTTTATATCACAAAGCAACAAATTCATTCACTCCATTCAAAATTTAGACCCAAAGCACTCCCTGAGAGTCCTATCTCTACACTGAGAACATGAATTAGCAAAAATACCAACAAAAACAACTCAACTTGTATGATTTTATGCTATCAGAGTTTAGCTTGATAATTAATTTGCACTAGCATAAGAATGCTAAGAATGTCTGCTAAATGCTATAAATGTAAATGCTCCTTCATGCCTCTCCAACATTATTATTACCGGGAAGTGCTCTTAGCTACAGCTTGCTTTGTAGTTGTAACTAGCTACAGCTAGTTTTCTTGCTTACCTTACAGATTTTTCTCAGCTACAGAGAAACAAATAGTTTTTACATTTATCCAGAGCTGTAGAGTCCATGAATAAATAAACTTCAGTCAAAGTTAACCCGCTTGTCCTGCTCACTGGAACAGAAACAATAAAAAATGGTTGCTTGCTGTGCCTTGCGCTGTCCGGGGGCTTTCCAGGTACAGTAGCTAGCATAAATTCTTTGCACACAAACACACAGCAAATGTTGCCTTAATGTGGTTAATAAAGTTATTCTAAAAATGTTAAAGGAACTTTATTAAAGAGCCATGCAAGCTTGTAAAACGTTATTGTTGTACCTAAAACCTTGTAGCTGTTTTACCATATGAGTTTACAAGAGCACATGTTTTCACTTTATGCAAGGTCTCAAAGAAGATTGTGAATCACATTATTTTAGATTTTATACATATAAATGTCCCAAGTAATAATAATTACGAAAATAAAAAGAATATATGAAAAAAGAAATGAGTTAATAATAATAGCAAGTGAAATGCAGTGTGCAATTGTATTATCATGATAATAATAATAATAATAATAATAATAATAATAATAATAATAATAATAATGCCAAATCAATAGGGCTAACAAATTTTATGTTCTTGTCATGTTCAGGTTTTTGTACAATTTTGTTCTCTTAATCTATTTACATACAGTTGCTGCTGGCATTAAGTTTTAAAAATGAAAGATCTAATAATGCTCCTTTTTTTTAGGTCCAGAAATTTACTACATCATTTCAAAAGTATACACTCTTTGATGAATTAAAGACATACTTTCCCTTGCAGAAAGTCTTACCATATTCAGATGTGAATAAACACATAAAACACTAATTTACTGGAATGAAATTTTTGAAATTTCCAGTTTTGCACATTATGATCCCATTGTTTCCTTTTCTTGGCTGACAAGAGTTGAATCCAATGTAGTCTTTTGCTGTTGTAGACCACTTTGTGTGTACTGAGGTGCTTTTTTGGCTAGTTAATTGGGTTACCATCACTTTCCAATCAGTTCAAACCAGTCTGACCATTCTCTACTGACCTCTATATACTGTATGAGAATTCATTTATTTGTTTTCCACACCACTTATCTTGTGTAAGCTCGAAAGGAGCAAGTCAGAGGAAATCCGACATGGGGTCTCAACAAATGCAAAGCATAAGCACACCCACATACACACCAAATCATGTTATTAGGGTTGATTAGTCAACTATACAGTGAATTTCTTTGGAAAACTGGGACACATGCAGGAAGCCCCAAGCATGGGTGGGGCAACGCTCATGCACATGACCGGAAACAACATTTGAACCCCCAACCCTGGAGGTTCAAGTCAACAGTGCTAAACTCTGAACCCCCATGCCTCCAGGCTTCCACCATTAAGAAATCAGCAATGCACCATATCTGTTCTGCTGCTCTGTAAATGGTACATGACAGAATACAATATCTGATCACAGATAGTATTTATTTTATGTCAACTTCTGGCTAGTCATTTGATGGGCTAATTAGGAAGGAATTTATCTAAAACTAAGTATCTTTCCACAACCCAACTTCAGTCCAAGAAATGCTCTGTCCCATTTAGTAAGAGCTGTCAAGGTAAAGGCATGCTGTTAAAATAATGAAAAATGAAAATTCTCTGGAGCTTTCCTTTTAAATGCTTGAATGCTACTGTTTAGAGGAAGCACACCTGCTTTTGGAGTAAAAGACACACACAGATGGGTTTGAGCGCGGCACTGCGGGTGAAATTGCAGACACATGTTGGCTCTCAAGGTAAGAAATCAGACCCTACAAGAGCTCAAATCCTTTTTGGTGACCTTTAGAGGATACAGACTAGGGGGCCAGGGTCAAGCACACACAAACGAGATGGATGAGATGGGGCAAAATGTAATTCCATATGGTTAAAGTGATACCATTTCTTTCTTTAGGCACACTTCAAAAATGACCACAGTAATTTACTAGTAGCAGAGTCTATCTCAGAGTCTACTTTTAGTGTGATGAAAGTATGAGATGAAATATAGAGTGTAAAATAAAATATAATGTACTACACTGGGTCATGTTGGTTTCATAGAAGGCAAGTTACAAGTGGGTGAGGATACAAATCATGTTTAGGATTTGTTCAGGAACGCAACCATGACAGTTTAGAGGTGCTGGGATTTGAATACCTTATCTAATGAGCTACCAGGTTTATTTCAATCAGTGAAGTTGGTACAAAAAGTGATGCAAATGTCAATATGCCAAAAAATATATACACACATCAGGAAATGAAAACCTTTTTAATACTACATTTATTGCAATATGTTATATATTGATATATATGATCATATAATAATAATAATAATAATAATAATAATAATAATAAATAATAATATTCATATTATATTAATATAATATACATCATACTATTTTTCTTTTTCTCAAGTGTGTATACATTTTTGATTGACTATAAAAAACATAAAATAAAAGTATCCCAGTATTCACCGTGTTTTTTTGCCATCAAATATATCTCTAATTGGCTAATTTAAATTCTGTAAAGTATAAAATGGTATTTTTCTGTAAAATATTACATGTAAAAAGAGTTGCTAAATATATAAAAACCGAAAATCTTCGGTCTTCAAATACAGTCATATAGAGCAATTTCTGTAACGTCATATAACAATTTTTAGTTTTAGTACTACAAGTCTATTGTCAAAAGTTTGGACACAGGGTTGGATTAATACTGAATGTTTTTTTTTTTTTAACTGTGGAATAACGCATATGGCATTAGGAAATTAAATAACAACAACCGCAACAGTCAGGTGTTATTTTAAGACATACAGGTCAGCTGTCCTGGAAAAGTCCCTTGCAGGAAATTATTATCAAGTGCGTTTGCAAAACCCATCAAGCACCATGATGTAACTGAAGACCTTCCCAGGAAAGCAAGAGCAAGAAAGCACCAATTAACAAACAGCACCTCAGATTAGCCTCATTCTGGAGGCTTTGCAGAGCATAAGTAGCAGACACCTTTCTTTCTTTCTTTCTTTTTTTTTTTGTCTGTCTGTCTGTCTGACTTTCTTTCTTAGATGCCAGCCATGCCATGCCAACTTCTATAGCTATATTCATAGCAAGAATCAGATTTTCTTATTCAATATTAAAACAAGATAAGATGTTCAAATGAGACTATTGCATATTTTGGATGCCTTCAGCATTTTTTTTTTTACAATTTAGAAAGAAATAAAAAAATCAGGAAAGACCGAGAGAACATGCAACAGAGGTTTGAGCTCAGGACTAATGGAAGGGGCCTTTAAATTTATATAAATATATATCTAAAGCACAAAGATATATATTTATTAGAAAGTTGAAGAGCATTTTTAAAGGGAATTTCCTGTTCTATACAATTATTCTAATCTATAAAGAATGAAGTAAAAAATTAAGGTTTGGCTATTCGTATGGGACGGGATGTTTGGAAATTTCGGTTTGGCTATTCGCATGTTTTGGAAATTTTATTTAAAAAAAAAAAAGAAAGAAAGAAAGAAAGAAACAACAACATCCTGTCACATATCTGTTTATCAAGGAAATACACTGACTGAGAAAAAAACAAAGATCAAAATCACTTCCTGGAGGAAGTTTCATCATTTTTAAATGTTTTTGAACATGGTGCAATAAATATCTCTTAATCTTATGACACCCAACATACTCTCTGTTTATACAAAGAGACATCTGTTTTATATGATTTAAGTACATTGGAAAACTCATTTTAATTAGTACAGTATCTAGAAAGGTTTCTAAATGTAGCGTTGATGTTTTGGGTGTGTTTTCAAGCCACAGTTATTGATAACAAATTATATTCATATACATTCTATTACAGATAAGTGTAATGGGGTAATGATTTTTCTTGTTCTTTTTCCTTTTTTTGCCATGACTCACTATAAATCCACAGGGAGTCAATTCTATTTTTTATTTCTAAATTATTACTGACAAAAACATTGCATTTCAGAGTTTCTTAGTAGTTTAATGACAGTGAAACCTGGCATCGACTCCATAAGTTTGTGGAAAGACCTTATGATCCGTTTTAGATCACCTCCATTAGAGTGTTGTCTGATCACATGTTTCAGCAGAAAGGATTAGGCATGAGAAAAATCTGATCTTCTGCAAAAAGCAGTTCACATGATCAGTATCACAGTATACAGAGGGACATAGGGCAGAATCTTGATTATTATATGTAATTCATTTAAACACAAAAATTTTAAAACTTTCCTTTCTTTTAAATATTTCTTAGCCTTCTATTTATTTCTATTTTTAGTGAAGAATTTCACATTTCCACTATGATCTCAGAATTTTGAATCTAAAAACAGCTGTATTACTGAACAAGCAAAATCCTCACACATAGTCAGGCGTTTTTCAGAGCTGTTTTGCTTTACGTCCCAGAAGTTTTCTCCTAGAGAAGGTCTTTCTCCCATAAATCATTCAAGCTGACTGCTTTGTGTGTTCTGAAGACTAGTTTAAAATGTTGAAATCAAACTTGGAAAGTCAAAAAAACATTCAAAGTTAAGCAGAAAAGTTTATAAACAGGATATTTTATAGTCTTATATTTATAGTCTATTTTTTATATAAATTCCTTAAAACCACAGTCTCTTTGATTGTTGTTGATAAATTAAATACTGATGAATGGGAAAAAATGACATTGCTATAATGTACAGTAAGAATTAACAGGAAGTACATTTGATCATATTAAATATAACTCTAAATAGTGAAAATATGTTACATTTTGTACATTGTTAAATGAAGGCGTTACAATGATTGGCAGATTGACGTGGAGTCAGTAAAATAGTCTTTATGCTTTAGGGGGGAAATAGCAGAAGGGGAAAAATGTTCATATAACAGAACACCCTCAAGCGTTTTCTTCCTTACTTAAGCCATTGAACATAATTGTTCTGTGCGGTTTACCCTTAAAATCAGATTCTTCCCTTTTTCTTTTGGGGTTGTCAATCATCCTGGTCGCTGGAGGTCCCGGCTTACTTTCTCCTTAAAACGCACATCATTCTAAGGATCATGATGTTTTCTGACACTGCAACTACCACTAAAGTTATCACTCTTTTATTGTAAGAGGCTTCAATTCAAATTCGCTTTAGGCCTAAATGTGTCTAGGAGTGTTCGTTCTAATGCTCTCTAATGAGAGCTTGTCTGTGAAAATCAGAGCGGAGCCAGAAATAAAAGTCACATTTTCAGTGAACCAGCTCGGCAATTACTGCCTTGTAAAGGAAAGACTGGTAAGACTGACTTATAAAAGTCAAAAAGTGTGTCCTTCTGAAACATTTTTTTATTCATTTTTCCATTTATTCTTCAACATCCAGGGCAGAGACAGGATCCAGTCCAAGCACAAAGCACCTACAGGCTTTACAAAGCAATCAAACTATTAAACATACAATTTTACAAGGTGGAGATGGCTAACCTGCAGCGGAGCGCTGGATAATAATCGCCCAAGCATCATCAATCACCTAAGTACATAACAGAACAGCAGAAAGGGAACACGCCTAGTCATATACACCCACACACCCACTCAGAGGGTGTTTCGGTATCGACGTTCAAGAGCTGGAAGAGCTGAGTTGTCACATTTTCTTAGAGAGTTCTCGCAAACATTTTTAGCTTTTGGAAAATATAATAGTTCATATATCAAAAACAATATTCACACAAATGCTATATAAAGCATGATTAAAAGAGAGCTATGATAAGGTTTTGAATTCCCCCCCCCCCCTCCCTTTTTCACTCATACTCACAAATACACGCTAGTGTAACGCTAGTGTAGCGTTTTAACTTTTCAACCACAAGCGCTAACGTTTAAACACAGTTTACTGAAGTTCAGTGCCAATACACACTCCCTAAAAGATGTTTTGGAAAAAAAATGAGCCAGACAAACACTAATGGGCTTCTTTGTACACTTCTGAATAAAAATGTCACTTTCCGTAAGCAAGATAATGCAAAAAGAAACAGAAGACACATCTGTGAATGGAGTTCCTTATACATCAAAGAGACACAATACACTTTTTCATGAGGCCTTACACATTCTTAATACACACTGACACATGATTCTTAACAGCTAGGTCTCGTCTGTCTTTTACTTGAGCATTTGCAGCGAAACACATTTTAGAGAAAATTGTTCTCATTAGAAACTCCTTTTTTCTTTTTTCCGACTCGTCTTAGGGACAAATTTCTTAATAAACTTTTGTCCCATATTTTTGAAAATGAAAACAGGAGGACAAAAAAAAAACGTCAGAATGCCTCGCTGCACTCCTACATCTGGACACTCTGGACACTTATAAAAGAGACCCTTTGCTTTTAAAATTGAGTCTACTTGAGACTATATGTGAATCATTTTTTTTTTTTTAAACCTTTTGTTCTAGTTTTCTATTTATAAACCTTCAAAGCGTTCCATGATGGAACAAAGCAAATATCCATTTAAAGCGGTTTATGAATGTCTTTTTTTCCAAATTGACACAGAAGTTCATTCACTTATTCAATCTGTATACCACTTATCCTGTGCTGGGTCACGGGGGGCCTGGAGCCTATCCCAGGGGTCTCGGGGCACGAAGAGAGAACGTTCAAACTCCACGCACACAGACCCGAGGCAGGAATCAAACCCTTGACCCTGGAGGTGCGAGGCCACAATGCGAACCCCTACACCACCTTGCCTTTGGGACACCAAAGTGGGATATTATATTCATTTTATAATTGGACATGACACTGATTCAGTAACAAGGATCAGCTTGGGGCAGCGGGTGGGGGTGGGAGGGGGGTGGGGGGATGGGCTGTCCTGTAACAAATGGAAACAAATTAAAAAGAAAGATTTACATCTAGAAAGAGGTTAGACTGATTCGATACTATATTTATAATGTTTATAATTGATTTTGCTGTGGACTAATGTTATGTAAAGTTATGGGTACTAATTTTTGGACTTCACTTTTCAAAATCATTTGAAAGCTGCATAGTTTACAAAATAAAATACACTATGAGCATAAAAATTAAACATTCCCTGATTTCATAAATTAGTAAAAAAAAAAAACACTATGCTGAGTAAAAACACATGGTTTATTACAAATATACTGTATATTCTAAATAATCTAAATTAATAATTAAAAATTCTAAAATAATAATTTGTCTCCATAATGCTGCCACAACATTTCTGTCTAGCTAGTTTTTAAGACATTTAGCTCTCCCTGTATATCAGATTGGCTTTGATAGTTTTGTGCTTACAATTTATATATTACATTTTATTAAATATTACTTATAGTTTAATATTTTAATATCCTGTAGTTTAATATGACAATAAAAAAGAGGAACCAGTCCTGTGTTGCTGAGAATGCATTTATTCACAATTTATGGTGTGAATCAGTCTCTCTCTGTCTCACACACAAGCACACACACACACACACACACACACACACACACACACACACACACACACACACACAGACACACACACACATGACACATTTGACTTCTAGAGTTAAATAGGACAAAACCGAGAGACACGAGTTGATGGGAAGGAATGATGAGTTACACATAAGGGATGAGTAAGAATTACTCTTCAGATAGCTTGTTAAAAGTTCTAACCCTCTTACAAATTGTTTGGTCTGGAACGCTTTCCAATGCGGAAATGTTTTGTTGTGGATCCTTTGAAACAATTTCACAGAGGTCCAGCCAAAGATTTGCACTTTTTTGTTTTTTCCCCTGGAAGGATAATCATTAAATCCCTTAAATTAAATTCAGATTGTCATTAGTCAGAATATTTAGAGAGACAAAATCACTTCTGTAATCACTTTATTTAAGAACTTTGTAGTTATGTGTGGTAGAAAATGCAAGAAACAATCCGGATTTTTTTTTTTTTTTTTTACAAAACAACAATCTGTTTTTTTAAGTATTATCCTTGATCTATCTTGGGACATTGATGGCTCAGTGGTAGGTTTCTTACCTGCCATGCGGAAGGCCTGGGTTTAATTCCCACCCAATGCTCAAACCGCAGCCATCGGATGGAGTGCTTGTGCCAAGCCTGGATAAAATGGGAGGGGTGCGTCAAGAAGGACATCCGACGTAAAACCTGTGCAAAGTTGTATACGGATTGGATGGTCCGCTACGGTGACCCCTCGACGGTAGCAGCCGAAAGACCAACAACATCCTTGCCTGAGCTAGAATGCCTGAGTGTTTCATATGTTCTCTCAGTTTTCCCGTAGGTTACCACAGCGTTCCTTCCACAGTCCAAAAACACGTTTGCTTTGCTAAATGTTCCTGTGAATATACAGTATGTGCTCCTGGTGCCCGGTAATGGACTGCTGAGTATTTCTGGCTCCAGCCCAGTGTTCCAGTTGGATCGACCATGTCTGTCCCAAATGGTATAAAGCAGTTGATGAAGACGAACACATGGATTATGTAGAGGTGCAGATGTTGAACAGTGTTCCCTGCGGGTACACTCTTTGAACTGTCTTAAATTTGCTTTTTTTTTTTTCCTCACAGAATTAAAAAGCCTGAATAAAAGTCAGATTGCGTTACTGACATCAGTCAGGTACAAGATGAGAATAAATTTTCCAACCTTGTTTGTGAAAACAAGATGTTACATACACTTGACATTTTCATTGCTCTCTTAATTCTTTATTTTATATTTCATTAATTACTTTAATCTTCTTTCTGTCTTGTGTAGTATATCATATACTATCGTTATGTTGTGCATGTAGACGTATATTCAGTACTCTGCTGCCCCCTTGTGGTACCTCCGTGTATGACATGGACATAGTTATATTAATGTCTCTTTACATCTTCACCACACCCTCCAGCTGAGGAAAGAACAATGAAATAAAGGACTTGGAGGTGGAGTCCTTTGAGAATCAGGATGAAACCCAAGATCAGTTAAACTCCAATCACTGCCTGATGATGAAAATTAAAACCACATGAGAAAGCGAGGGATTAAAAGTTTGTGTGTGTGTGTGAGAGAGAGAGAGTGTGTATGTGTGTGTGAGAGAGTGAGAAAGAGAGAGAGGGAGGAAAGAGATGTCTGTTTATGTGTTCAAACTGATTGCAGTGTAATTATCTGGAGACAAATTGAGGAATGATAATGAGATCTAAATTGAATGGATTTCCACTCTGATCAAGATCCTACGTGAGGTTTGACTGACTACTGACTTGAAATATGCTGAAGTAAACAATTCCCAGATTATCACATTATTCAAACCGTGTGAAAAAGCCTCAGAAAAACAAGCAAAGTAAATCAAATCATTACATCTTTTGAGTCATTCTCAAGGTGTTTTGTCAGTACAGGATCTCTTTTCTTATGTGACAGCCCACGTGATGTAAAGTGCGTTCAAAAATCCTCTCATTAAATATACTGTAATCAGGGCTGAACAATTTGATTAAAAAAAAAATCACACAATTGTGTATTCGAATAAATGTATTATTTATAGCAACAAATAATGGCATGTATAAACAAATAACTTTTATTAAATATATTTTATTTAACTTTTAACTTCTATTTATTTATCACCTGAAAATTTTTTTTTTAATTATATTACTTTTAATATATTATATTACCTTTATATTACTATATAAATGTAAGCCTTTCACATGTCCATATTGCGATATTGATTTTTTTTATACAATTAATTCAGCACTAGATAACTACAAAATAATTTACTGAGATACCAAGTTATAAAATAAAAATTTGCAAAGCTGTAGTAATAATTTTTTTCTGTGTCTTTCTTGGAGCATGTAAAAATCTAAATGTTTATCCTATTAATCCTGAAATCATACTGTCGCTGAAATTAATTATTTTCCAACAGTGTCATGTTCTAAAGTATTTTATTTCACTTTTACCAAAGCTATTTTTCAATTATTGCATTTTCTTTTTACCTAATAATGAAACACACCTCATATCTTTCAAAATAAGAAAAGAAAGAAAAATCTGTCAAATAACTGTGAAGTCCTGAAAATTTATGGAACATGGAACTACATTGCCTCAAAACACTGCTAAACATTTCTGTGTTCGTATAAGTGTCTATATTTTTTTCACTGTCAAATAATTATATTTTTCTTCTTTAAAAAAAAAAGTGTTAAGTAAAGTCTGGACTGGCCAATGGCTCCTGAGAAATTGATAATGGCAGGTCTGATCAAAATGCACTGGAGACAGAGATTATGGCATCACTTTCGATGAGCTGTATAACCTCCTACTATTTTGTAATAAAATTAAACAACTTTGAACTAGTGTCAACCTGTAACTCGTGCTATCAGCTGAAAAAAAATCTGACAGTGCAATGATTCCAAACTAATTGGGAAAAGGTGCTTCTGACACCATGGAGTAACCAGAAATGTATACTTTAGGTTATTTGCATTGTGTTACAGTACAATCAATTCACCATGAAAAACAGCAAAACGTCTTGTCTAGGACAGTTTAAAAGCCTTGAAATAAATCGATACGCAAATCATCCTGATTGGGGCTTCGGATATATTTATACAGCTGCTTGGCTATACACAGAGAAACTGTGGGAAAAAAGGACACAGAGTGGCAGATTTACAAAACACAAATGAATATTAAGGCCACAGTTTGGCACTGTTTGTCTTCTATAGAATAAATGGAGGATTATTGAATTGTGGTTTTCTACATACAAATGAAGTGTCCCAAATACAGTCAACATACTCCGCCCTGTGCCAGAGCTCCTGCTGTGTAAAAAAAAAACATTAAATATACACAGTTATCCCCTAACTTCAATTCTAGTCAATCATCCAAGACATTTTCTTCCTTGATTGTGAACTTGTGAAGCTTGTAAGGCAGCTTTTAAAGTATGTAAACTGTACACATAAATCATTACACAGTTGCTCTTAAATGTATCATGATTTGTTCATAAACAGTTTTAGAAAGTACAGTAGAACTGAGACCACGTTATCATCCAAATTGATTATACTGCGAAACAATTTGTCAGTCTAAAAACACTATGTGTTGTATATACACCGATCAGCTATAACACTACCACCACTGGCAGGTGAATTGAAGAACACTGATGCCATTAAACTGGTGACGGATTATTTACACCCAAAGTTTGTTTATGACTGAAGGGACCAAAGGCCAGCCTGCTTGCTCTGTTGCTACAGAAATAACAGGCATTTAGGTGCACATTTTAATATTTTGTTCTTCGGCCTAGCTGATTTCCTTTTACTGCCACATAAGTTTGCTGAATCTAGACCTGACTAACAACCCTAGATCATAACACGGCCTCCAGAGGCTTGTTTGGTACAGTAGGCATGATGGACGCTTTGTTTACATCTCACAGGGTCCAGACTCATCAGACCACATGACCTTTTTCCTTTGTTCTGAAAACCTAGTAATCAGTTTTTTTTTCTCTGATTAGTCTCATTATCAAATGGCCACTTGCTGTTTAGTGCCAATCCTACGAGTTTTCATCACAATGTGCAAATGCTTTTATTGTCATTATTTTGACTGATAACATCTTAAAAACTATGGTGAACAGAAAGAAACTTGAAGTTACTTACATACACAGATCAATTAAAAGATTTCAGTTGGCATGCTGTCATCAATATCACATCCATGCATCCATGAGGCAATCACTGACTCCAAAACAAGATGTGTTTTGTGGTATTAATGAATTGAATCTGCTGTTACAGTTCAACAAAGGTTTAGAGATTAAACTGGGTGAGATCTCCCAGATGCTAAGAGTATTAAAGGTTGCTAAGAGTTTAGATGCTAAGAGTAAAGGTTGTTTATTTTAAAGATGCTAGCAGTTCACAAATAACAAAACATAAATTTGTGTTTTATATAAATTTATAAAAATGTATTTTATGTACGGTACAGACCAAAAGTTTGGACACACCTTCTCATTCAAAGAGTTTGAATTTGTGTTATGGCAAGAAAAAAGCAGCTAAGTAAAGAAAAACGAGCGGCCGTCATTACTTTAAGAAATGAAGGTCAGTCAGTCTGAAAAATTGGGAAAACTTTGAAAGTGTCCCCAAGTGCAGTCACAAAAACCATCAAGCGCTACAAAGAAACTGGCTGACATGCGGACCGCCCCAGGAAAGGAAGACCGGGAGTCACCTCTGCTGCGGAGGATAAGTTCATCTGAGTCACCAGCCTCAGAAATGGCAGGTTAACAGCAGCTCAGATCAGAGAGCAGGTCAATGCCACACAGAGTTCTAGCAGCAGACACGTCTCTAGAACAACTGTTAAGAGGAGACTGTGTGAATCAGGCCTTCATGCTAGAATATCTGCTAGGAAACCACTGCTAAGGACAGGCAACAAGCAGAAAGACGCGTTTGGGCTAAAGAACACAATAAAGAACACGATAAAGAAAACTCGCTGAATGAGAAGGTGTGTCCAAACTTTTGGTCTGTACTGTAATTTGTTGCAAAACACAAATCAATGATTTGTGTTTTGCAACACACGACATGCTTGTAACTATGTGTTTGAAATCAGGGAAGACTTTATGCTTACCCTGTACTTACTGTATGTTAAAAATGTTTTTGAGGACGTGTAAGGAATTTCAGGACAGAACATTACAGCAGATACCCCAATCATTATGTCATAAAATTCTCACACCTGGCCTTGAAATCAGACTTCCATTGAAAAGTATGTAAATCATAGTATTTAAACAGAACCACAATAAGAGTTCACTTGGGTTTCTCAGTCAGAAATTCTTTCAGATTCATATGTATAAATCAGATTTATAAATCCTCTCATGAGTTCTGTCAGGTCAGGTAATGTTAGCTAACCTTTTTGTTTAGCTCAAAAAGTTAAAAATTATAAACAATAATAAAATCCTTTCAGAATTCCTGTCAATTTGGCTTGTGTTAGCTATCTGTTAATTCATTTAATGTTAAGTTAGCTCTCTGTTCCCAGTTAGTATTATAAGTCATATAAGGAATATGACATAAATTCCGCTGAGGAGTCCTGACAGGTTAGCTAGCAGCTAACAAATTCTGTGGAAATTACATGATTGCCTTTATACCTCCTTATATGGACTTAAAGAAATTTAAAGAGATACACCACACCCACCCACCCACCCACACACACACACACACACACATACACACATATATATAAACTCAGAGCTCAGAGCTGTACTTATTTCCATATATGGACATAACAGCATGCCTACATTTCTGTTTATGCACTCAAAGACTAATGCTAATGCTAATAGATAAACTAGTGGTTAAAATGAGTGAACTTTCACATTCAATCAAAAATAAAATGTAAAGCTAAATTAATTCATAATAATAATTGATTAGTAAATAATTAGGGTAATAAGTTATTTGTTAATATGATAAACTTTGTTATATTCAACAGAATTGTCTTTGTGATTAATAAGACAGAATTTGAAAGCAGGGCTGTTACTGAACATGCGTCCTAAATGTGTAGCACAGACATTATCAAGTTGTAACCCGCCTATTTTAAGCTGTCAGGAAAATTACAGTCCTGCTAAAAACCAAATCACAAGAACAAGGGAAACTGGAAATGAAGCATGAAGCATGTCAGAAGAAAATGTGTGAGACGTGTAAAAAAAAAAAAAAAAAAATTTAAGTCTGTAGGTGTAATGTTAACACACCTCTTTCTCCAGCGTTGTGTATTTAAGGCAGTTTATCTAGGAAATCTAAAGAAGTATGAAATGTTTTTTACGCAACATCTAGCAGTTAAAAGCATGAAGCTCAATCAGTGATTGCATTTTAAACTCCAAAAGCAGCTTCACGAAAATGATAGTACATTTCTAACATACTGTATATCTTACATTAAATTCAGAAATGCGCACTAACCAGCAAGTCAGCTGACAGCACTGACTCGCAACAACCAGTTATGTTATTTGGGAGGTAATATAATTACTTCCACAGAAACAGTCAATGAATGGAAAAAAAAATTATACAGCTCCAATCTGACTACTCATCACACTGTATCTGACGTATCTTGCATACCAGTATTTCCTGAAAAGTGAGTGCAAGTGTGGCAAAAGAAAGAATTTAATATTTCTAGATATCACCGAAAGACATTCATGAAATAAACGTACTCTTAATAAATGTACAATTCATTTTAAGAGACATTATCAAGTGTCTGATTACATTTTTACATTTACGTTTATGGCATTTTGCATCCAGAGCAACTGACATTTTAAAATTATTATACATCTGAGCAGTTGAGGGTTAAGGGCCTTGCTCAAGAGCCCAACAGTGGCACCTTGGCAGAGCTGGGGTTTGAACATGGCCATTGAATAATTTTTTTTACTATGCTTTTAGAAATCTTTTATCAGTAAATATTGAAAAGTATATAATAAGAATATCTTTCCAAAACAATCAGTCAGTCATTGTATCACAATTATAAAAATGCCAGTAACCATATTGGTCAATGTGTTTTAGTTGCTTTAAAGATATGTTTAAGAGGGGTGAGCCTTATTATTTATATAGGAAGAATAAGAATGACTACATATGATAAATTGTGTGCACTTAAAATTGTTGCAGAATTATACAGAATGTTTCCCGGTTATTTGAAAATACATCATATATCTACTACATATTTATACATACTATATACTACTACTATATATAATACAATATATTACAGTATATATTTATAACAACTTGAATAACAACTGGAATAAATGTGAAGTATATATTGTGTGCTGTATATGCAGTGAAATGTTTGAATTGTACTTGAAATGTATTTATATTAAACGCTTAGTCTTTGAACTGTCTGGCGACCTTACTTAAATATAAACATAAAGAAAGCTTAAATAGTTCAGCAAACAAATCTAATTCTGTAAACTTTTTATAGGAAATGTTGAGGCAATCTGGTTTTTGATTTGTAAATATTAAATCACAACCTGTAAGGGTCAGACATCCACATCTTACATCTTATCAATTGATATTAGTTGTTGTCAATAGATGTTATCAATTGACCAAATAAGGATGGGGTCAAGCGTTCGCGTTCAAAATGTCAGATGTTATATATATATATATATTTGGTTGTATTGTGACCCAGAGAGAATCAAGGTTAGGATAAACATAGAGTATAAAAAAGAAGAGACGTGAGATAAAAACCCATACCTTAACTCCGGGGAAGGTGACGGCGAATGATGCGTAAGAGCCGATCATCAGTGACATCACGGTGGAGCTGAGGCTCCCGAACATGTTGGGCAGCTACAGTGGAAAAGACACAGAGCGTGCACAAAACTTTCAGGATGAAAAATGGAAACGATTGAAACATTTTAAACGTGGACGCTTTGTGTTTTCTTTTCTTGGAGATCACAAGAGCTTGTGTGTGTGTGTGTGTGTGTGTGTGTGTGTGTGTGTGTGTGTGGTTAGTTAAAATTAATGAATAGTTTTCTTGTTGATCTTGTACTTTGGATTATGTAATAATTATTTCATTATCATTCTATTTGTATTATACATACAAAATGTAAATTAGTAAATTATAACCAATATTCTTACTAGTAGTGGTAATGCTTTAGTTGGTGATATCAAATTCCAGTTGACTAAATGGTGAAGGTGTGCATGGGCGAATGGACAAACCTGATGGGTTTTCATTGATGGTTCCAGTACTGTCGGTTCTTTCTATCAGAGAAGTAGCTCTATAATGTGTATAGACTGTGGATGCAACAATAGCTCGGTGAATGAGGTGTGTAGTTGTGTTTTTCACACAACTCACATTCACTTTGTGAATGGTTTGAAAATGGAGCACCCACTCTTAGTCAGAAACCCATTCACTCTGTATTAACAGTAGAAAAATGCATGACTGAGGAAAGTACAGTAGTTGGAAAGTTGCAGTACTCACTCATTCAGCCAGCAGAGGGCACCCAAATATACATATTAAAAATGCCTATGATACTTTAAATATACATATTATAAATGCCTATGATAAAACAATAACTTTGTGTGCTGAATGTTAAAACTATAGAGAGGCCTGTGTTGCAAGCTTTGCTGATTGATTGATTGATATATCACATATGTGTGTATGTTTTTAAATATGAATATAAATTGTATAAATATACAATACTTTATAATAAATATACATTTTTCATTTATTTTCAATGTTATTATGTTGCGGCCTGATATTTTAGAAATGTTGTGCATTTATTAAAAACAAAAAACTGAAATATCTCATGTACTTAAGAATACTGTTTATTCACCTTGATTGGAGTCCACCTGTGGTAAAGAAAGTTGATTGGACATGATTTGGAAAGGCTCTGTAGAAGGCATCACAATGCATACTGTATCAGAGCTATGATGTGAAAAGGACTGTCTGCAGAGCTCAGAGACAGGATTATTGCAGGGTACAGATCTGGGGAAGGCTATAAAAAGTTCTGCTGCGCTGAAGGTTTCCAAGAGCACAGTGGCCTCCATAAATCTCAAATGGAAGAATTTTGGCATAACCAGGACTCTTGCGAGAACTGTTTACCCGGCCAAACTGACCAATCAGTGGAAAAGGATCTTATAAGAGGGGTGACCAAGAACCCAATGGTCGCTCCAGAGATCCTATGTGGAAATGGGACAAAGTGCTAGAAGAACAACCATCACTGCGGCTCTCCACTGATCTAGGCTTTGATCTGACAGAGTGGCTAGACATAAGTCTCTCCCCAGTTCAAAATACATAAAATCCCATTTGGAGTTTGCAAAAAAGTACCTGATGCACTCTCAGACTGTGTGGAGCAAGATTCACTCTTTTAATGAAACAAAGATTATATTGACTGGCCTCATGCTGGCATCATGCTGTGGAGGTGTTTTGGGGGTGAATGAAACAAAGTTTAAAAACATCCTTTATGTTCCATGTTCCAAAGGCGCTCAGGAACTCAGACTGAGCCAAAGAGTCACCTTCCAACATGACAATGACCCTAATTATACAGCCAAGACAACAACAAGAAGGGATTGATGGAGAACTCTCAGAATGTCTTAGATTGGCCCAGCCAGATCACTAACGTTTCTAAACATCACCAAAGAGACCTGAAAATGGCTGTCCACCAATGGTCCCCATTCAGCCTGACTGAGCTGAAAAGGATTTGCAAAGTAGAAGGACAGAAAATTCCCCAATCCAGGTGTGCGAAGATTGTCGTGTCGTTCCCAAAAAGATTCAAGGCTGTAACTGCTACCAAACGTGCTTCTACAAAGTACTGAGTAAAGGGTCCAAAAACCTAAGTACATGTAATATTTCAGTTTTTTTTTTTTTGTATTTAATAAATGTACAGTCATTTCTAAAATTTGGTTTTCTCTTTGTCATTATGGGATATTGAGTGTAGTTTAATGAGAAGACAAATGAATTAAAAAGAACTGTACAGCAGTGTCGGGCCACAACATAATACAATTGAATAATATCACATTTCGGAATATATACTTTTCTTAGCTTACAGGCATTTCTTTAAACATTCCACTGAAAATGACCGAGGTTTTATGTGGGAAAGGAAAATCTTAATATACCTAGCTTAATAAACCCTTTATATTAGTTTGAAAGAAATGGAGCTTAAGGTCTTTTTGTGCAACTCACTACATTTTTGAGGCCCTTTGAAGTTTTTAAAAGAGAAAACTACTTATGTTTTATCCAACAGTGCAGTGGAAAAAAAGACCAGTTTGTAATTTGCTTCCTTACCAGGTGGCCAATTAAAGTCTACTTTTACCAGGATTGGAAAATTATTAATTGAGACATTCCTGCATTTATTGCAGGCTATATGATATATATATATATATATATATATATATATATATATATATATATATATATATAGTCTTTGGTATTTTATATATCACAGCTAAGAAACAAACAAGCTAGACAGCTAAGCATACATTAATATGGATCCTTACATTGGTGCCTGTTCTTAGATCTAGTTTCAATCCTGAGATCCTGGGCTCAGGGGACTGATTGTACAGTTGAGATTGTGCGTCTAAATGGATATTATTTGAGTTTTCTGATTTCTTCCTAGAACCAAAAAATAGGGACTCTAATCAGACTTGAGCACACTAGACACGTATCCAGATTGTATATTCCTGCCTCATGGGATAGGCTCTCATGAGACAGCTGCTGAAAATGGAATGAATACATTTTAAATTTTACTTTTTTTGCCTCTAAATGTGCCTTTGCAAAAATAATACTTGTAGAATTTCTAACATACATTAAAATATTTATGATAACTAATTTTGCTAAGCTGTGTATGTCTTTATTTAACGCTTATGTTATAATTTGCTTGAAGTTACGTAGGATATGTTACAGAAGATACGTACAGTAGTTTCAACAACGAAAGTGAGGTCTGGGCTTTAGGGAGAAGAATTACACTGCGCAATGTAAGATATGCTAATAGCCTCCTCTAGCATTATGAAAACTGCAAGTGACATTGTCACACACTCATCTCAAAAGACCTCGCTGGAAATAGAAACACACCCACTCACTCATTCGACAGTGCTAACCACTACACCACCATGCTGCCAATAGAAGCACACTTCTAACTGAAAAGTAACAACAGAATAAAATATTGAAAGAATTCACTGTTTATTAAATCAAATGCATTGTACAAATCAAATCTATGTATGTTTTAGAAAGATCCAAAGCCACCGCTCGTGTCTGAGTCTAATATTCATGCAGAGCGACACCAAACTGTGTCCTGAAAATGAAAATTATTTGGTTTCAAGATGGCTGCTACAGCTTTGCTACTTATCTGCAGTGTGTCATAGAGTGTCGCAAGCCTCATCATGCCTCAAGTTTGTCTGAGTTACTGGACCGCGTCTCAAAGTGTTATTATTTTTTCATATTTGCATTATGGTAAACTGGAGGCTAGAGTAAAAGAGCATACATCAGACAACAAACATGTCCCGGCTGATCCAATAACTTTACAGTGACGCATCATGTCGGTACTTTTGAACTTAAATTCTCCCACACTTTCAGTAGGTGCTAAAAGAAAAAAAGAAAAAAAGTGAATGAATCATTCTGATTACTTGGATAGGTATTTTAACACAAGGCAAAACAGATAACATCAGCACTGATTCTTTCTTTAGGAAGGAGTTGTGAAATGTGTAATTAATAATAGAATGACCTGTATATGTGTTAAAATGCATACTGTATGTAGTGACACATGATCATGTAACACAACCAAAAAAAAAAAGTGAAATGGTTTTATGCCTTTATTCACAAGAAACAAGCATATGTAAGGAATAAAACAGAATGAACATGTGCTGTAATAGGATCCATGAATGTGTGGTGTGATACTCACTCACTAACTCACTCACTCGCCGCTTTATCCTGTATTCAGGTTCACAGGGAGTCTATCCCAGGAGACTTACGGCACGAGGCAGGGTACATCCTGGATATGGTACCAATCCAACGCAGGCCACACACATATACATACTCTCACACACACACATTCACACACTATGGCAAATTGTTGGAAATGTCATTTAATCTAACCTGCATGTCTTGCACTGTGGAGGAAACCTGATCAAGCACGAGGGGAACATGCAAACTCCATGCACGAGTCACACAGAAATGGGACTCGAGCTTGGACGGGAATCAAATCCAGACACTGGATTGTACAGATGGAGGTGGAGGTGCAAGGCGCCAGTGCTATTCTTGAACTTTACGTATAAAGTTTGCATATATTCTTAACATTTACCATTATGTATTTTCATTAGAGATACATGTTTTATTGATTGGAGGTTGGAATCGAAACCTGGCCAGGAATTGAACCTGAACCCTGGAGGTGCAATGCGACAGCAGAAAGTCTTTCCTTAAAATAAACATGATAGATAAATCTTTTATTTTCATTGTAACATAACGCTGAGTTAGAGCTACCAACACAAAGTTGATTATTATGATAATGATGATTATTATTAGAAGTAGTTTTAGTTGTATAAAAAGAAATAATCGCTAAAATAATACAAATAAAAAGAAATAAACCACTTTTACCAATTGATATGATGTTCATTTTACTAATATGAATGAATTAGCAATAAATTTTAACCTGCTGTATTTTATTTGAGTTTGAAATTGTGCCGTTAATTTAAGTGTTGAAATATTAATCACTTTTTGAAAATATCCCTAGAACAGCAGCAGTGAGGTATTCGATTCTTTTGATCTTTCGCTTTTTTTTCCTTAAGATTGGATTAATTTTCAATGAGCGCTCCTCTCTCTCGCCCCATTCATGGGGTGGAATGCCTGGGGGAACTTTCACATGCTCAAGAGAGAACAGCAGTTGGGTGAAGAGACAGAGCGAGAGAGAGAGTCGACTTTCTGGCTGGGTTTAGTCAGCAGCAGCCGCAGCAGGGCGGGACAGTGGAAGTGGGAGTTAGGGAACCTAGAAAGATCTGCAGCCACTACAAGTTCTCATTCAATTTTTTTTAGAAGTTAAGTGGCGGCGAGAGAGGCTTTAAAACCCAGTCTGTACTAGGTGGCTAGTGATAACTCATTAGCAGTAAGTGAGGTCTAGACAACAGCCTTAAAGTCGTTACTACACCGTTATTAATATCGACTTTGGTGATTTCAGCCGTTGACGCGAACAGGAAGAGAGACAGACGCACGTGCAGCTGCCAAAGAAATAACCGACAATGAAGTAAGTTAAAAAGCTCGAGCTTGCTAACCTTTGAAGTAAAGACTCACACATAGCTTTACAACTGGTATAACGTCATTAAACTAACGATTAGAGTAAACGCGGGCGCGTGTGCTGCATTTACAGTACACACGTGGCACTAAACTTACTCGTGTGTTGCTCATGTTTGCCTTTGCTTGTCCTGCTAAAACTATCGAGTTTTCATAAAGTATAACTTTGTAACTAACCTTTGCCTCATGTCCAAACTACATTTTACACTTTTGGTTAAGTTGGAAACAGGCATAGGTCGTCTATTTCGACTTTGGTTGACTTTGTGTGTGTGTGTGTGTGTGTTTGTGTCCCCGCGCGCGCGCGTGTGTATGAGAAACAAAAGCCGAGAAACACACATGGCGCCAGTGAGAGAAATTTATTTCATTGATAGAACGTCTCTCTCTCTCTCTCTCTCTCTCTTTCTCTGTGTGTTTGGTCTAAGAACTCACAATAAAGTCAAAAGTCATTGCCTTCAGGTCTCCTGAGGAAAATCTCTTAGTCTCTGTGGGAAAACAGGGTCCTGACCATTTGTCTTGAAGCAGCTTGGTTCTGAAAACACACACACACACACACACAGACTGTTTGGTTGTTTAAACACTGCTTCAAGTGTTTATTTAATACACCCTTTTCTTTTTATGTGCCTAATATTCATAGTATCACAGCCTCAAGAACGGAAAAAATAGATTAGATTTCGAATACAAATGGAAATTTCTGAAACAAGAGTTGTTTAACTTTACTGGAAAGTCTTTTAGGGTCACCTAAAGCTGGCCGACGGGGTGAAAGATATCCTGTCACAACAACTGAGGACATTTTTACTGATAAACAATGCGTATCATGCTATCGCCATACATATCAGGTGACCCAAATTCGAGTACCTTTTTTTATCTTTTCAATATATATCTCGGTTTATACTTTAAGGTTTAAGATTTGAACCTACAATACGCTATGTTTGTAAAAGTGCATTGTGATTTATTAAATTGTGGTAACATTGAACTTAACAGCACTACATTTATGATATGTTTGTCTTTAAATGTATGGGATTGTAGCACATTTCAGGACGTATTGACCAGAAAGTTAGGAAGATAACTTTTTTATGGAGCAAAGAAAAAAAAGAATATATCAAGGCTCCGTTTTTCTTTATCTCACTATTGAAATGCTAACACGGTGCATGACACGGTTTGTTGCTACAAGTATTTTAGTTAATTTGTATAGATAAAATATAATCCATTCCCAAAAACGTGACCATGCAATGACACTTTTATATCACTTTATGATTCTTCTCCTAACAGTTATTTGTGTAAATAAGTGTTATTACCCTTTTAGGACACAAAGCAACTCTTGATTGCATGTCTCTTATGAACCTGACTTCGACTTGGAGCACAAGTTCCCTCATTTCATTGCCTTGTTTTAAGTAACTCGAGAGCATGAGTTACTTATTTCCTTCCCTTCATTTTTCAGGTTGTGCACACGATTTACGTTTGCCATCTGTACAGGTTTCCAGTTTGTTTTCTTTAGTTTAACTAAATTGCAAAAGGAATTAAAAGAATTTTTAGAAGTGCAAAATCTTGTAATCCGGTTTAGGGCGAAGGTGGAAGTTAGTCAGGTCAGTGTGACTTAAAAATTGAAATGATTTTTCTTTTCTTGCAACTTTATAATTACCTAGGACACTTACCTTTGAAGTTCATTTCAGTCCAACTGGACCTCGATTCAGATACGTAATGTGATTCTTTTGTGTAATGCAATTCACTTATTGCCATGCTGGCTCCAAAATATATATTTTTAAAATATTTATCATTTATATGTATGTTGGCATTTGTTGCAGTTTTTTTTTTATAATCTTACAGGTAAATTATTAAATTATTCACACAGGTAGCACAGCATCGTATGCCATCAGAGCAAATACTTTGCTAAGTTTGTTTAGAATTTTAACGAAATCTGGATAAAAATAATATAGAATCATGATTTTCACAAAGCAAATCAAAACAGCACCTAAATATTTTGAAAATAGCGTGTGTAGTGATCCTTGGGCATTCCCATCTCTAATATAAACACTGTAGGGGTAAATTCAGCACTATGGGGGGTTAATTCAACACCCCCATTAATTTAATAAAAAAAACTTAATTCATATTTTATTTGTCAGATATACAGTCATACACAGTACGGCATGCAGTGAAATCCTAATACGACCGTCTGTGACCTTAAAATAAAAGATTATTAATAGGAAATAAATATAAATTAAACAAAAGAAATGAAATAGAAAATAAATTTAGCTAAGATAAGAATAATATATCTGTAGAAGACAAAATATACAATATAAGAAAAAATATAAGAAAACCTATCTGTACAAATATGGAGAAGAAATGATTCTGTATAAATATAG
This sequence comes from Clarias magur, assembly GCA_013621035.1. Taxonomy (NCBI): domain Eukaryota; kingdom Metazoa; phylum Chordata; class Actinopteri; order Siluriformes; family Clariidae; genus Clarias; species Clarias magur. The sequence goes on along the minus strand of QNUK01000050.1, from coordinate 1,070,490 downwards.
TAAATTTAGGTGTGGAAATGAAATGGGAAATATGCACGAAAGTGTCTTATTTAAAGTGACTTATGTGCAACGAGCAAAGAAATGAAATAGAAATATGTAAATTTGCATGAATGTGCAGGTGTGCAGTGCCCATGAATGTCCAGAATGAGTGCAAAGAGATAAATGTCCATAAGTGTGAATGTGCAAAATGGTTTAGTCCTATGTGGTGTACTGATTGAGAGACCGTATCGCCTGCAGGAAGAAGCTCCTCCTCAGTGTCTCTGTGTTGGCCCTCAGGGCATGAAATCAGTCCATTGCTTAGGTGGCTGAGGTCCTTCATGATCTGATCTTCTTGGCCTTGGTCCAGCACCGCTTGCTGTAGACCGAGTGCAGGTCAGGGAGCTCGGTACGGATGATGCGCTCAGCTGATCGCACCACCCTCTGTAGAGCTTGTCTGTCCTGCATGGTGCTGTTTCCGAACCAGGTCGTGATGTTTTAATTCATATTAGACATGTGTTGTTGTTTTTTGTCACACTTTTTAGGTTTAGTAAGATATAAATCACTCTTCACCTGTACGCTTTTTATGTTAATGGAACTTGTTGGCCAAGACTTTTACCCATGTCTCAATTCATAGTGCAGTCTCAGTGATCTTAAGTTCCTTTAAACTTGTGTGAAATAAAAACTAACATCATAAAACCATGTCAGAACAGTGTGTACCGTTTGAATTGTCAATGGTACGACAAATTATAGTGATAATTGTGTCAATATTTGAAATAAATGCTTGAAATAAATGACAGATGGGATGATGAAACTTTGGTCACGTGAAAGTATTGGACTGGTGCCATGTTTTGCAACACTAGCGCTATAGTGATGGGTGGTTGTGTGTCCACACAATTTTCTTCACAAAATTTTTCACGTTTCAGATGTATGTAGTAAAAAAAAAGTTAACCCTGGAACTCTGCGCAGAATTTATTTCACACTCGATTCAGCGGGACACCTAAATGTGAAATTGAGTGGAAATTAAATGTGTGTGTTGTAGAATGTGTGCCAATAGGCAGTGTGACTTACAATGGAAATCCCTCGATGAGCCGCGAGGCTGAGGACAAAGCTACCTAGTGGGCTGTGTCTAATCACATTAAACACAAAGAAGCCCACAGTGTACGAGTGACCTACACACTTAACACTTGCCCTCGAGTAAAGGCAAAAGAAAAGCTTTTTTCCTTCCTTTCCTTTTCTCTTTTACCCCTCCCCCTCCCCCACCCCTTTGTCTTGTTCACTGCCAGGTCAGTCTCGCCTCTCTGTTTTGTCACGCCTGCAATTCATGACGGAAAGTAAAATAAAGTGCACACGTGTTATTTATATCAGCGAATAAAGGGAGCACGTTAATCCCGCCAGCATGACAGCGTATCAGGACCGCCATGAAACATTCACTGACCTGCTGGCTATGCGTGGTCACGCTGCTCTGTTTCCATGCGAAGGTTTATGACGGCATTACAGGTGAAACTGAGCAACGAGCCCCGCTGCAGTGAGTAGCCAAAAGGACTAAAGTGACCTCGTTCACTATTTGTGTACAACGCAAACGGAAAAAGGTCACATCGAGCATGTGGACTGATGTTAACTTGTTAGTGCTCCAAATATAGCACACAAATAACTCAGTGTGTTCCTGTGTGCATGAGGGAAAATCATTACTTCAGACTTTATCAGATTATTCAAGTGAAGTGATCATTGTGTGATGGAGGTCGTTTTTTGTTTTTTTTAAAATACTTTGATGTGAACCAGCAGTTAGGCTTATAGTGATAATCTGTTAGAATTTACATCACCAGGGATTACCCGATACGATATTATCACAATACGTAAATGCCGATTCGATTTGTATTGCCATTCAATAAGTATCACAATTTTATAAATATCTAAATAGTTTTAGATTTTGTTCAAATTTATTTTTTATTTTTTTCCACGATTTTCTTCCTAATTTTGTCGTATCCAATTCCTCCCCGTCACTAGGGGGCTCCCACATTAAGCTACTACTGCCACTCGTGAGGGCAGAGAACTATCACGTTTCCTCCGAACCACCGCATTGTTTCAAACTGCTCGCTCACGCACTGTTAGGGGCGACGTAACACACTCGGAGGACAGCGCTATCCGCTCCTTCCGCTTGCGTGAGCTCACAGACGCCCCTGATTGGCTGTAGAGCCGTGATTAATGTGGGAGCACTAAGTACCTCTCATCCCTCTCCTCTGAGAGAGCTCGGCCAATCAGCTCTCTCTAGACCTTCGGCTGCGAGAGGTTTCAGCACCACCCGGGAATCGAACTCGCAATCTCCGAATTATAGGGTGAGCACTTTACCACTGTGTACCACCCTATGTGGGAATAGATCAAAGCACCACCTGTAGGATTATAGAGGAACAGCAGCATTTAACCACCTCAAGTTCAAACATATCTAAATTAAAAAACTATTTAAAATAATGTTAATTATTTTGAAGTCAGAGTTGCCACACATCTCTAATAATATGTATGCTAATTCTTTTGTGGAAATATTGTAGGAAAAGACAAGCCTTGGGTCAAACTACATCTGGACTAAGGGGAGCATTATGTGCAGTTTGTTAAAGAAAAGCAGAGCAACAAATCAGCCTGAATCCAACTGTACTGAAATTATAGAATTTATTTGTGAAAAATAAAATTGTATCGTTTATAAAAACACACTGTTTACAAGATCCTACGATTAAAACAAAAAGTCAATATTTAGAAGCCATATGGTTTAAAATGCCAATGTTATTATCTAATGTTCTGTTACATAACATAATATATTTGCTAGAAATAAATCTGATTCATTTAGATAAAGCCCTTTACTATTAGTCATATAAATGTAAATGCATGTAAATTATCAACCAGATCAGAGTTTGTGCAGTAATTAGATTGTATTATACATTTAAACACTTGTTGTTTAAAGTGTAAATGCACTAACTGTTGGACGTGTCATTTTTAACATTGGTGTTAGACCCTAGAGCTATTTCTGGTCTTCAGGGTAACAACAGGTGTGTGTTCATTTCGGTCTCCTTTTGAACTGCTTTTTACGGTTTGTGAAAGAAAACAGTGGTGCCTCTGAGGGATTATATTTCAGACAATTATCCAATTGAACAGATGCTCCTTTTCGTCACTATCAAAGCCGCATCAGAATTCAACATCGAGACTGAAAATCGATATCTGAGCTGCACAAGCATACTCCTTTTTCCTGTTTGAAAAAGTTTTTACCGACAAGGTTCCTGCGTTAGTGCAGAACGCCAGCTAGCCTTTTTTTGAGGTTGTTGTCATGGCAACAAAAAGATGTCCAACGACCAAACAAAACATGCATATACAGTATTTTTACTTTTAATTAGAAGTTTTTCATTGTTAGCTATAAGCAGCAAGTTAAGAGCATTCCCTTTCTGTCAGCTGACTTAACTCCTGAAAAGAGGCGGAGCCGAGGGGGTGGGGCTAATTTCTGGTCCAGAAACCATGTGAAATTTGGTTGAAATACAGAAATAGCTCCTTTGTTTACTCCACCTTATTTAATATTTTGCATGGCATTGTTTCAAGCCTAGAAACAATTTTTTGTCTATTTGTTTTGTTTTTTTGTTCTAGCACCAAATGGATTTTACACGTCCCAACTCTTTGGTATAAAATGTTAGATGTTACAGTTTAAGCATCAATATTGTGTAAGTGGAAAAGAACAAAGTGCCTACTAACATGTAAATCAATGAACCTCGCTCTAAACATTCCTCGATTTCATTCGACAGATGCCTGGCGCCCTCACTGCTGCAGGCGTTCCGGAGGCGATGGTGGATGGCCGGCACAGCAGTGGTGGAAAATCTAGGATTTTCCGCCGTGCTGCTCGGATGGGGGTCTCTGCTCATCATGCTGAAGAACGAGGGCTTTTACTCGCACCTTTGTATAGGTAAGCTGACCTAGAAAGGATGGAAAAAGCACACTCGGAGACGGCCAGGCAGGGTCGTGACACAAGAGCCAGTGCTGACCACGAAACCATGAATAAACCATGCGCTGATCAGTTCTCGCTTGTCTCTCCTGCCTCGCTAGAAAATGAGACGGCGGTGGCTAACGTCAGTACTGAGCATCACGAGGTTTGGCAGAGCTGTGTAGAGCAGGAGGAGATGCTCAACCTGGGCTTTACCATCGGTTCTTTCCTGCTCAGTGCTGCCACGCTGCCTCTCGGCATCCTCATGGACCGGTACGGGCCCAGACCGCTTCGGCTCACCGGGAGGTACGCACGAAATCACAGATAATACACAAACATATACTGCATCATTGACCTTCCCTTTCTGCCAGATCGCTGCAACCCTAAAAGGGTGAGCTTACTGTATTTGTTTGAACATTTTTTGGTTTCTCTCCCAGCGCATGCTTTGCTCTCTCCTGCGCAATGATGTCTGTGTCAGCATACCAGCCTGGAGGTGAGTCCAACATAGGACAACACACACATACTAATTACACAAAGAGTTACTGTAATTTTTTTTTGTATTTGTTATGCGTATGTCATTTCACTTGCTAGTGAGATTATCAGTAACAGTGGCCAAACTGATACGTCACCCCTAGTTAAAGGAAATGCAGTGGTTGTCATGGAGACGTGCTATAACATAATAGGCGTTACATACATACATTCATGTAGAGCATCTGTGCTGTGTCAGTCAGCATCATGCATGCACAGATGGTTTAGTACAGGATATGTAACATCAAAGCAAATGTAACAGCAAAGCATTTCTTAAGTTATTTGTAGGTGGACTGTGGAGGTTTTTGGACGGTTCATAGACGTTGTACGTGCCGGTGCCTCTTCATAACCAAACGTAAATTCTAAAAACACGCCGAATTCTTGTTTAGAGTTGACATGTAGATGTTTCAGCTGTCACCACTGAAACGCTCGTTGAAAACCTCTCCTGCAGGCTGTGGAGTAAATCTGCAAAAAAAAAAAAAAAAAGGTGAAATCCAACCCTGCGCTAAAAAATATTATAAGAAAAATATAACAAGTTACTACACTGCATGTGTGATGTTTATTACAGAAGTGCACTGCAGGTTTATAGCCACTGTAATCACTGGTATCCAAAACATGGGTAACCAGGTTGCTGTTAATGGGCGAGCTGACACCCTGTCGAGAAACATGACGCCTTTTCTGTATGGTGCACGACTGAATCGTAGAAATCGTAGCACATCGTAGAAATCATACAGAAGTCTTGACTATTCCTAGTGAATTGTAAGGCGTAGTAGGTCCTCAGGAACAGTTAGTAGGTAAATCATGACGGTTCTTGGGTTGTTCTTGAGTCCTAGCTGAGTCGTTACCGTAGTTGTTTTAACATTTCATAGCTCACGCATAATCAATTCAAGTGTGATTTGGGCAAGTGATGCGACAAAGACATGCGACAAGGGCCGACAGGATTTTAATTCGAGACAGCTTCCGTATGCGCTAGCGAATGTGCGAACATCACTTTGGATAAGATGCGTGCACCAAATCGCTTAATGGCAAATGTGACTCAGCAGGTCTGATTGGAAAATGTGCGAAATAGTGCTTGGCACTAGTACTAAAACTCAGTGCATTTAGGCATTTGGCAGACATCCGGCAGACATCCGTATCCAGAGCGAGTTACGTTTCAATTTCATTCTACATCTGAGCAGTTGAGGATTAAGATGATTGGCTTTAAAGAGGGGAAAGAAGCGGGTTACAAAATGAAGGAGTATGCATTAACGATCCTGTCATAGGGACTCGAGGTTGACAGGACCGGAGTTCGAGATTGAACCTTCGGACCTAAGCCCAGCGGTGATCAACTTCCCCGGGTCGTGCTGGTCAAATTTCTGCGATATGATGCGAGAAGTCCTGGCAGAAGCTAAAAAGAAAAAAGGGGTTGGATTGGGAGGGATGCAAGGATATGTCGAGGGAGAGGGCAGGGAAGAGGGAAAAATTCTCCACGGCAAAGAAACTGTTGTGGGACCGCGGCGTTCATCACACCCAGCAGTACTTAAGTTCACTTGGAAGGGGAAAAAGCAAAGTTTGGCGGATCATATCGGCGATGTAGTGCGCTGATGCGTTCCTGCTTACCAAGTAAGCCATTTACCATTTCAGCGACTAGTTTTTCGAATATCACTCCACGTTTCCCCGTTTCCCCCATGTCTTCTGACTCCAAATTAGTAACCTGGGAGGATACAGATGACACTGTTTTACTCCTAACCACATATGAACCTGAAAACCGACTCCCAGCTGTAGTGACAGTATGTAAGTAATAACCCGTTCTGCATATGGAAGGAGTCTCCAGTGTCAGGGTTGAAGTGACTGGAAATGGTTCAGGACTGGGCTTTGATGTTTCACTGTAACACGAGACGCTGCAGTTACATTTACAGGACGGTGTCAGGACATCTCATTGGCTTTTTACGACTTGAGGTTTAACTTCACGTCGATCCTTCGATGTGATTTCTCATCATTCCGTGTCTTTATTTCTGCTTCCAGTCCTCTCTGCACTCATCTTTGTTGCCCTGTCCTTCAACGGGTTCGGAGGAATCTGTTTGACCTTCACGTCTCTAACGGTGAGAAAACAATAAAGGGGAGGACGTACACGCACACACACGCACACATACAGACACAGAAAGTAAGCCGGAGATGAAAGAAGACAGGCCAGGGATTTTTATTTTTATTTTTTTATTTTGGCTTTGTTTTTGTTTTGGAATTATATGTAGCCAAGCATGTGGTGTTTTAGCCACGCTAGTTATGAGTTCCAGTTAAAGTGTGTGACGTGCGTGTGAGGTAGGACCTGCACACCCGAATTGTTTCCACCAATCACACACTCCGGTTCCCGTCACACCTTCTGTATACTCACCACCCTCTCTCCTTTACCTAAAACAGACAAGGACACAAAACACACACACACACACACACACACACACACACACACAGTCTTGAACATTTTATATTAAGACTTGTATGCTTGTATGTAAGAGAATGACCAATGTAACAGTTTCCATGCAAACACACATACACACATTTTGTGTGTGTTCACCCATACAGTCTAAACGTGTAACACTTACACATTCCCAAACATGCACTGGAAAATCTCTTGGCCGAGGTGTTCTGAATACAGTCAGCTCTTTTCATCCCGTGACTCCGTGTCCTGCTTTTCTTAGAAACACACAACCAGAACGCTCCTGTCTCTCTCTCTCTCATTCCTCTCTCTCTCTCTCTCTCTCTCTCTTTTTCCTCTCTCTCTTTTTCCTCTCTCGTGCTATGTGGGTTTTAGTACCAGCATGTATAGAATCACACCAAGCTGTTTACCCATTGAAGGTTATGACCTGAGACTTGCTGTCTCTCTATGTCCCTATCTCTCTCTCTCTCTATGTCCCCGTCTCTCTCTCTATGTCCCCGTCTCTCTCTCTCTATGTCCCCGTCTCTCTCTCTCTCTCTCTATGAACCCGTCTCTTTCTCTATGTACCCGTCTCTCTCTCTATGTCCTCGTCTCTCTCTCTCTCTCTCTCTCTCTCTCTCTCTCTCTCTCTATGTCCCCGTCTCTCTCTCTCTATGTCCCCGTCTCTCTCTCTATGTACCCGTCTCTCTCTCTCTCTCTCTCTCTCTCTCTAAGAACCTGTCTCTCTCTCTCTATGTCCCCGTCTCTCTCTCTCTATGTCCCTGTCTCTCTCTCTCTATGTCCCCGTCTCTCTCTCTATGTACCCGTCTCTCTTTCTCTCTCTCTCTCTATGAACCTGTCTCTCTCTCTCTATGTCCCTGTCTCTCTCTTTCTATGTCCCCGTCTCTCGTCTCTCTCTCTCTCTCTATGTCCCCGTCTCTTGTCTCTCTCTCTCTCTCTCTCTCTCTCTCTATGTCCCTGTCTCTCGTCTCTCTCTCTCTCTATGTCCCCGTCTCTCTTGCTATGTCCCCGTCTCTCTCTCTCTCTCTGTCTCTCTTGCACTCTGTCTGTCTTTTTTATTTGTTTTTTCTTTTATTTGTATTTTTTGCGAGTGCTTATTTTAGTTTTGTACTTGAAGCATATAATAGGAAATTTCTTTTGTTTCAAGGCAGGAAACGCCCTCCGTGAACTTTATGGTGTGTGTGTGTGTGTGTGTGTGTGCGTGTGCGTGTCTATATCAGTGCAGTGTATCAGATCTTGTTCCAGAGGAGAAAAATTCAATTCCAAGCCAGCTGGCTCTTTTCACACAGTTGTCCCGGAACTCTGTTGCTTTTAAGATCAGCGCTCATGCAATTAATAATATTTTATTAAAATCATCATAACAATGAAAAAATAAATTCTTCAACACATCGACATAATAGATTTTTCCTGGATAATGTTCAATGTCAGTTCTTACATCATGCTCTGTTGTTTTTTAAAAATAAAATCTAATTATCTAACTATTATATATTGTATATCTATTTCAAAGTTTTAAGACAAGTTAAACAGTTAACTATTTTCTCCGTCACGTCCTGGAGGACCGAGTGACCCGAGGACAAACACTTGACAAGCTGCTGGTAAATACCTTGGTATGCCGTCTAGTTAAACTTAATGGTCTCACATATTTGGTGAAACACACATGAAAGCAAACATTGGGGTGTGTGTGTGTGTGTGTGTGTGTGTGCATGGTAAACAGAGAACAGGCCAGTCTCACATGGTCACACAGATACATTACAAGAATGAAGCATGAAAATGCATTCTGTTTGTGTGAAATTCTGGGCCTGTGGGAGAACGTCACATGTCGGAGTAAATGACAGAAGGAAACAATCTCAGCCTCTGTCTCAGTCTCTGTCTCGCTCTCTCTCTCTCTTTGTCTCTCCGAGTGTGTTTGTCTTTGGCCCCAGGGAGCGAGGATATCCTGTATGTTCACACTTTCGTGCAACTAATTTGTCCTCATGTCGTTCTTTGGCCCAGATTCCTGTAGCTTTCTTACACCGCTGTGGTTTTTTACAGTAATGCAACCACACACATACACGCGCACACACACACACACACACACACACACACACACACACAAGCTCTTGTGATCTCCAAGAAAAGAAAACACAAAGCATCCATGTTTACAATGTTTCAATCGTTTCCATTTCTCATCCTGAAAGTTTTGTGCACGCTCTGTGTCTTTTCCACTGTAGCTGCCCAACATGTTCGGGAGCCTCAGCTCCACCGTGATGTCACTGATGATCGGCTCTTACGCATCATCCGCCGTCACCTTCCCCGGAGTTAAGGTATGGGTTTTTATCTCACGTCTCTTCTTTTTTATACTCTATGTTTATCCTAACCTTGATTCTCTCTGGGTCACAATACAACCAAATATTTTGAAAAAGATCCTGAAGATTGTACGTTCCCATTAAACGGGCCTCCTAGTAAAAATAGCATCCTTTTTCTTTCTTCTCACCTTTATCTGTGTATACAGTACATTTTACAAGGCCATGTTGTAAGGTACAACTCCAAATCTGCGTAAAAAACGCCATTAGTGAACATTAAAGCACATGTTTAAGGGCAGTAACCAACAGACCAAGTACACAACTCTGAAGGAATCTGGAGATGATAAAAAATTGGAATGGAATAAGTTATTCACAGGAAAGGCATACAGTGCCATGAGAAAGTATTTGCCTCCTTAAAAAAATAGTTCTTTTGCATATTGGTAATACTTCAATGATTCAGATCATGAAACAAATTTTACCATAACCCGAGTAAATACAAAATGTAGTTCATAAGTGATCAAGTTTCATTTATTAAGGGAAAAGCCATCCAAACCAACCTGGCCCTATGTGGAAAAGTAATTGCCTAAATGACTTAATAACCTTAATAATGACTGACTTAATAATGAATCTAATAACCTTAATCTAATAACTGGTTGTGGGCTTGGCAGCAACAACTGCAATCCAGCGTCTGCAGTAACTGGCAATCATTCTTTCATATTGTGGTGGGGAAATTTTGGCCCGCTCTTCTGCCCATAATTGTTTTAATTCAACCACATTTGACGGTTTTCAGGCATGAGAGTCCTGTTTAAGGTCATCTCAATCAGTCCGGACCTGGACTAGGCCACTCCAAAACTGAAACCTAAAACTTACTTTATTTTTTCTTTTGTTTTGTTTCGTGCCATTCAAAGGTGGACTTTAGACTTTTGGAACTGAAGGGCACTGACTCCAAGCATGTTGCTAAATCTGCAATAGAGTGATTAAAAACCAAGCATCTGAACGTATTACAACGCTCCAGTCAAAGCCTGACTGATGATCTGCCGCACCAGTGGTCTTCATAGAACCTGACAGAAAGTGCACTTTCAAAATTTACACCAAATTGACAAACAAAAAAAATCCCAGTTAGGGTCATTTCCGTTTTCACTGCAAAGCGATCTGTTTCAAGGCGTGGTCAATACTGGGCTGCATGGTGAATATGACAACATAGATATGGCATCAGATACTGTATATCACTCAGATGAGGACGGGTTCTCTGTTGAGTCTGGTTCACCTCAAGGTTTCTTCCTACAATCTCAGGGAGTTTTTTTCCCTTGCCACCATCGCCCTCGGCTTGCTCATCAGGGACAATCTGATCATTTTGATTTATACCTACTTTGTCAACATTTCATGCTGAGTTCTATAATTTTCCTTTGAATCAGTTAAAGCTACTTTGCGACAATGATCATTGATAAAAGCGGCATACAAATAAAATTCAGTTGAATATGGCACAGGGATTAGGAAGAAGTCTGACTTTAAAATGATACACAAGCGGACTGACGGAGAAACTGGAGATCCATCTATAACAGGGCATTAATTCCCAGTAACTACATTACAGTAACATATTAGAGACAATTAAAGAGATAAAGTGAGATGTAATATAATTTGTAATAGAATTAAATTAATATAATTTCACAGCTCCTCTCTCGGCACCTTGTTGTTCGCTTTCTCTAAATCAACAAAGACACTTGGTACTTCTCCATCAGCATCCTACTGCAAATACTGCATCTGGTGTACTTTTCCTAGGCAAGAAACCATAGTGCTGCTCACAACTGCTCATCTCTTCCCTAGACCTACAGCAGCTTCCACTACACTTTCCCAAAGCTCATCAGCTTTATTCCTCTGCACATCTCCCTTGTTCTTAAAGATTGGCACCAAAACACTTCTCCTCCTTTCCTCTGGGATCTTATTAAACAGAGTAGTCAGAAACTCAATTGCAACCTGTCCTAAGCACTTCTATACCTCCACAGGTATGTCAACAGGACCACCTGCCCTTCCACTCTTCATCCTCTTCAGCACCCTCCTCACCTCACTCTTAGTGATTTTTGCTACTTCCTGCTCCACAACAGTCAGGTCTTCTACTCTTTGTTCTTTTTCATTTTCCTCATTCATCAACTCTTCAAAGTACTCCTGTACATTTCCATACTTATCTTTAATCACTCTAACATGCTGCCCATCCTTCCCATCTCTATCTCCTTGCCTCGCCAACCTGTACAGATCCACCTCTCCCTCCTTACTGTCCAACCTACAATAGCATACAAGTCCTTATATGCTCTTTGTTTGGACCTTCCCACCTCTACCTTCACCTTACGCCGCATCTCGCTGGACTCCTGTCTCCCCTCTTCAGACCTCTGAATCTGGCTACACTCTTCCCTACCAATACTATACAGTCACTGATCTCTTTCAGATTACAATGTCGACACAAGATGTAGATCACCTGAGTGCTCCTGCCTCCACTCTTATATAGCACCCTATGTTCCTGTCTCTTCTGGAAGAAAGTGTTCACTACTGCCATTTCCATTCTCTTTGCAAAGTCCACCACCATCTGTCCTTCTGGATTCCTGTCCTGAAGACCAAACCTGCCCATCACATTCTCATCTCCTCTGCTCCCTTCACCAATCACCACTCACTTGATCTAACTCACTCCAGAACTTTTTCTTCTCTTCTAACTCACATCCTACCTGTGGGGCATAATCACTAACAACATTGCACATCATACCATCAGTTTCCAGTTTCAGACTTATCAGACTGTCTGATACTTTTTTCACCTTGAGAAACTTCCTTACAAACTGCTTTTTCATCATATAGTATCACTTACTCCATTTCTTTTCCTTTCCACACCATGGTAAAACAACTTCTAGGTCTTCTCGAGCTTCTAGGCCTTGCTACCTTTCCACCTGCCTGGTCTCCCGGACACACAATATACCCACCTTCGTCAACCAACGCTCTCGCCTTCCCTGTCATAGTCCCAACATTCAATGTCCCTTGCCTTTCCTCTTCTCTCTCTCTACCTACGAACACGCCTTTCTCCTCTCCTTCTTTGAACTCCACCAGCACCCTGTAGGTCAACAGCACCAGTAGCGGTCGTTGTTGACCCGGGCCATGACCAATCCGGTATGGAAGTCCTGTTAAAGATTTGCACGATTGATTTGACAGTTGTTTCACATTTGATGCCCTTCCTGCCACAACCCTCTGCATTTATCCAGATTTTGGACTGGCCCAAGAAGACACTGGATTGCGCCCCCCTGTGGTGGCATAATAATTAAGGCTCTTTTATTCTTCATTTTATATTTCGTGATATAAATCAAAATGTAAATATACTTCACAGTAATGAGAAACGGATTAATTCTATTCCTAAGGAAAATCATAGAATCAGTGAACGACCAAATCGAGTTACGGACAAAACCTAGGAACGAATTACGTTTGTGAACCGAGGTTCCACTAAAGCACTGCAACGAGGAGGAGGGGTTAAAAAGGACTTGGCGCTCTCGTAGGTACAGTATAAACACTTCATAAAACTGCACAATGGAGAAGAGAATGATAAGTGAGAAAGCCCGAAGGCATTTGGTGGAGCTCCGTGTAGCGTAGCGCAGTGCAAAGCTTCACACCTGTTGCATCAGAAATGGAAATGAATGACAGGTGTTTAAACAATGGAATGGACATCTTCAGGGATTATCCTAATCCCATCTCTCTTTGTCTCTCTTTCTTCCTCTCAATAGCTGATATACGATGCTGGGGTGTCCTTCACCGTGATCATGTGGGTTTGGTCCGGTCTCGCCGTCCTGATCTTCGTCAACTGTTTACTGAATTGGCCGGTGGAGTCGTTCCCGACACCCGAGGAGATGGAGGAGATGTCAGTCTGAAACGTTTAATTTATTGCATATACACTGAACAAACAAACCCATCAGAACAGAGCTCAAGTATTGTAGTTAGTGTGTTCCTGGATATCTTCCTTTAGGTCATGTACTGTCTGATTTAATACAATTTACAGAGGTTCGTTTGTGTTTCACACCATTAGAAAGAAGAGACGCTCAGCTGAGAACTCTCAGAACCACACTATGTCCTCCGCTGAAGAGAAAAACCAAGATCCGCTCAACCGCTCAAGCGACAAGCTGACCGAGAAAGCCGCAATCCGTATGTTATATCAGCACAAACACACACCCACATGAACACACACACACACCAGCGTAGCTCAGCTGAGAAATGACAGTGCCGTAGTCAAACAAGGACTTCGGTCATAGTTTTTTTTTTTTTTCTTTTTTTCTCTCAGCGATAGACAGACGACCAGACAGCCTGAAACAAGAAAAAAAAATTGCGTCGGAGTAAAATATGTCAAAGCAATTAAGATTAAACTCACAATCACCCAAATCAGAGGTTATGTCGGTTCATGCAGTTAAACAAAAGCTCTTCATAGACCCAGACACTGGCAGCAGTTTTAAGTCTGTCTCATCTCCTTTTTAGACTGTATGTAAGATTCTTAGTGGGGGCAGAGAGGTCGGGGGTGGGGGTTGAGGGGGGGGGGGGTCTGAATAACCAGATCTGGCACTTATACCAGCCTTTAATAACGTCTGAATTCCAAACCTTATTGGTTACCTTTCATTCTTTAATTTTCTCGCTCCAGGCGCGTATATAAATCTACTCATTCATTTATTTTCTATACCCTTTATCCTGTGTGGGGTCGAGTGGGGGCAGGAGGCCTACACCAAGGTGCTTAAGGCACAAGGCGACATGGGGACACGCTGGTGCAGGGTACAGGAACACACACACACACACACTGAACATGCAAACTCCACGCACACGGACTGAAGGCGAAGATTTCAACCCCCAAAAGCACCAGAAGTTGGTTAAACTGTTTTTGGGCTGATTTTCATACACTACACAGCTGCCAGACTAAAAACCCCATATGCAAATGAAGCCAAAGAAAGCTCAGGTAGTGCTGCTGATACAGTATGTGGTGTGTTCGGGATAATTAGACAAAAGACCAAAGAGAGAGCAAAGAAAATGTAAATCTAAAACCTTTCAAGACAGAAATTTGCATATTAACCAAAATGTTTATGAATTGCTGGCTCCATGTTCATGCTTGATTTATGATTTATGATTTCTACACCCACTTGACAAAGACTTACTTTTTTTTTCTATTGCTATATTTGCAAACAGCGAAAATACTGTTGCATCCTGATTTCGTGTTGCTTTTCTGTCGATTTTAAGCCCAATCACAAGGGATCAAGTTCAGTCTCAGCAAACGATTGGATTAGTGCAAACTAATCTTTACGATCTTTTCTCCTGTCTGTCGCAGCCTCCGTTCCTTTCCGTCGCTCCGTGTTTTCTCCCATCTTCCTGTGGAGTCTGATTACCATGGGGATGACTCAGCTGCGTATCATCTTTTACATGGGCGCCATGAACAAGCTGCTGGAGTTCATGGTGACACATGGAGACCCTCACCGTGAGTGTGCATGCTTTAACATAGAGACCATGATGCATAACTTGACCTCAGGACAGTTCACCAAACTTTGAAACTGGCTGAGACCGTCATTAATGGTTTGACGATTGATGCTCACTGATCTGTTAAATTGTCCTCATGCCACATTTCTTCAAGTGAACTCAATTGCTTACATGTGTCTCTTTCAGCCTCTGAGGACCTGGAACAAGAAGCCGAAGAGAAAGGTGAGAAAGGAGTCGGTCATGTATAAGGTTTACGTTTCCTAAGGTTTAGGTTACGCATTTCCGACATCTGGAGCTAAAAACTTATTGACAACAAGAATGAAACGAGGGTGCGACCCACAGTTATTTTGGTCTGGGTGGCGGGTTTCCCTTTTGGTTAACTTTGCTCTGTTAGAGTTGTGGTGTGACTGAATGACCTCAAATATCGTACAAATCGGAAATCATTCATTAGATTGGACCTGGAGACAGATTAACTCTCAGCTCTAATTATCTGCTAATAATTGAAATAATAGCATAAAAGGATATATTGAATGTCAAATTAAATTATATATTTTCTGATGAAAACTTCAAAGCTATTATGTAAGTTGCTCTGAATAATCTGGCCGTCCGCTAAATGCCTAAATGTAAATGTAATAGCACGGTGCATCATGGAAACCCCTCTATCGGAACAGCATGACCCGATCCGGACCGAAGGCAAACCTTTAATCATTTAATCAGTAGGTAAATATGAGGCTGATCGTCTCTCTTGCCCATTGGAATACATTCTTGCTCTTCATGATTGCGCCACATTCAGTTATATTCCCAGCTACACTTCACAGCAGGGAGAATCACTTTGCATATTTCAAAAACTTCTATTCTGGGTAATAGAGATTTAGAAAAAGAACTCATATTCTCCAGCATGCTCAGTAAAACCTAACAGCTGTTCTTTTGGTAACTTCGTCACACTCGCTCCTTTCTATTTTCATGCAAAACCCAGAAGTCTACATTATTGATTTTTTTTTCCCATCTGAAAACTGGTCTGTCATGTAATATGTTGCTAGTTTTAGTGTATCATTGTAGGGAATGGTCTTGTACATAATAATGCAGACATAATAAACTTCTATAGCAAAGTTTGTACTACAGTACAAATATAATATATACAGTGGAACCTTGGATTATGAGCATAATTCATTCTGGATGCTGGCTCGTGTTCCAAAACACTCGTAAACCAAATCAAACCTTCCCATAAGAAATAATGAAAACTCAAATAATTCGTTCCATAGCCCCCAAAAAATAAATACAGAAAAATAATTAATACAATATATAAAGTAAAAATAAAACAAATTAACCTGCACTTTACCTTTAAAAAAAGTTCAAATAAATCCCAACAGATAAGTGTTTCCGTTTGTGCGCGCAGGCGCCGTGTGTGTGTGTGTGTGGAATTAGCCCCTTCCCTCGCCTCGTCTTACACAGTAAAACTCCTCCTCCCTCCCCCCACCTCGCTTTTTAAGTTTCACAACAAAGACACACACAACGGAAACTGTTTTAACAGGGGGGAAAAAAGGAAATCTTTGTAATGACACTCGCGTGAGCGCACACCAACGGAATCACTGCTGTAAAGTAAACCAAGTTACTCGCAATCCGAGGTTCCACTGTATCTATTTATTTATTTATTTATTACATTTATAGTAGAGATGAACTGTTCGATTGATCAGTGATCAGAATAAGCTGGTTTTCCATTGGTTTTCCATCGGCCCTGTCCACGGCTCAGCCACTGATATAAACGATTCTGAACTGAGCGCAGGAGCTTCCGAGAGGTGCAACAGAAACCTGATTTTTTTTCTTCAAAATTTGTCTCGAACCCAGTCATTACACGTGCTTACACCAGTCTCAAAACACCACGAGCGCAAATTAGACGAATTTAGAATAGCGTACATTAGAAGAGCCGCATGTCCGCCTTAGAAGCCGCGCGTGCACACCGTCGAGCTGAGTTTTGAGATTTCAAAAGCATTTAGAATCCTACAGGTGGCGCACTTTGAACTATTTAGACATTTTCATCCCCTCTGGTAGGAGTGAACAGTTTGCTAAAATTGTTTAGAAATAATAATTTTGGTTTGTGATGGAGATTTTAAAATGTGAAAATGTGGGTTATATTTTATTAAACAGGATATTTATATAAATCATGATACTTATAGAACTGCAATTTTAATCGAATCTGCACAGAGGTATCGTGGTGATATTGTATTGGGAGGTAACTGGTGAGTCCCGTCCCTAATGATTGAACACAGCTACTGTTTTACGGTTTGCAGCAACACATGGTTTCAATCTGAGAGTTTTTTAAGTGCAGCCAAAACTAACACTTTGGGCGATGGGTTGGGCCGGGATCCAGCATGCATCTTGCCGTTTGATGATTTGTTGAAGTTAAAGTAGTAGAATTAAAGTAGAATTTAAAGTATTAATGTAAAATCTGGATAATAATATGAGACAGTGTTTTTGTAAAATGTATTGCTGTAACCTGTTGTGTTTAGCCTTTGTGGACACGTCGTGTAAATCACATTTAAAACGTTTTTTTTCCCTCAGTGAACTTTTATTCGTCCATCTTCGGCACGCTGCAGCTCCTGTGCCTGGTCACGTGCCCACTGATTGGCTACATCATGGACTGGAAGATGAAGGAGTGTGTGGAGGAGAACAGTCCTACAGAGAGAGAGCTAAGGTAAGACACACACGCAAATACACGGCCATGATGACAGAAACACTCAGGAACCGTCAGCTCGCAAGGAAATAAAACAGATACGTGAAGATCGCTCTAACTGTCTTGTCCTGTAACAGTTCCACCTCCAAACCGAGGCGTGACAGAAAGATCCAGAAACTGACGAATGCCATGAGAGCCTTCACCTTCACCAACGCGCTGCTCGTCCTGTTCGGAATCACGTCTCTCATCGACAACCTCCCGCTACAGGTGAGACACGTCAGTACAGAGGGTCGTATACAGCACACACAGAGGCTCACTGATTTAACTGAAGGAACGTTTCACTCGTCTGCACTCAAGTCCCTGAATATCCTTCATTCTGTAAAGTGAATCCTGCGTCTGAGCCTTCTTTATCTGCTAATACTCTACAGAGATGACAATCTTCCAGCCGTGATCCTTCTTCTCTTAACCTTACATTAGAGCCTTCTTCAGAGCACAAACACATGGTCACACACTAGGCCAATTTGGGAACGCCAGTTATCCTGATCTGCATGTCTTTGGACTGTGGGTGGAAACCGGATTACCCGGAGGAAACCCATCAAGCACAAAGAGGACATTCAAATTCCATGCATACTATGTGCAATACGTAGAAAAACATGTCAATATAAAACAGGAATGAGGGGAGTATGTTCAAAATATAGGCAAGTGAGGATGTAATCAGTGGGCACATGACAGTGCAAAAAGTGAGTGGTGCAAGAATGAGATAATGACGGTCAGTGTAGATAAGGGTGCACGATGAGTGATAGGAGTCTGTGATACAAGGAGAGCTACATGAATGACTGAGAATGAGTAGTGGCTGAGGGACGATCATGAAGCCCCTGGCACCATGACGAGCCGTTAAAATGCCATTTCGCCCTGGGAACAAACGATTTCCATACATCTCCATACGATTGTCGGACATAATGGACAGCATTCTGTTTAAGGTCCAGGTCCAGACAGTCCAGCTTAAAGCCACAGACCACAGATTGTTCATTCATGTGGCGAGGTTCCCTCCCCAACATATTACAGAGTAGAAGAGGATGCTGGCCGATGCTGATTAGTAGAGAAAGAGAACGTCTGCACTGGCTTTCTCTGTGCAGACAATCTGCATTTGA
The DNA here is from genome assembly GCA_013621035.1 of Clarias magur. Classification (NCBI taxonomy): domain Eukaryota; kingdom Metazoa; phylum Chordata; class Actinopteri; order Siluriformes; family Clariidae; genus Clarias; species Clarias magur. The sequence goes on along the minus strand of QNUK01000050.1, from coordinate 1,052,039 downwards.
TCACCAGTCCAGTTTGTTGTCCAGCAATAGTAGTATTAGTATTAACTGGTGCTATATAAACACTGTATTTTGTTAAATTTAACACTATTGCATGTTAATTCAACACTGGCTAATGAGAAGCATAGTATGATGCCACCACCACCATGCTTCACTCTGAATATGGTGTTGGATAATAAGCGGCCTTGTTTTAGCCCTAATCTTATAATCTCATTAGACCAAAACCCATTTTGCTAGATGTTTTGGGGGAGACTTAAGCAGGCTTGGATGCTTTGTCAAGAGCAGGTTTCCATCCAGCCACCCTGCTCCATAGTCGAAATATGAAGATTACAAAAAGATTTTTGTGTGACCAGTCCTATCCTGAACAGACTTGCGGCAATTTTGGAGAATGCTCCGTTCCTAGAAACCCGACTGTAGTGCCCATTTTCTCCACTTTCTAATGGTGACCTTGAAACCGAGAAGGTGTCGAGAACTTCCTAGAGAAACAACTAATCTTTATCTGTGGTTGATAAGACAGTCGTTTTTAAACAAAGTGTGTGAATGTCATCCAGTAATGCGGTTATTTCTGAGCACGGTTACATGCCTTATTATTAAAGGGTGTGCACACTTAGGACTTTGTGAAATTATGTTTGTTTGTTTTTTTATTTAGTTTTTTTTGTCCCTCTTGTTTTTACCCGCTTTTTACTGTGGACGAATTTTTTGATACACTTCCATGAAGGAAAGGGAGAAGGAAAAAAACATAAAAAATAATGTTCACTGTAATAACTAGAAAATGAGAAAGTTGTAATAAATTATTATTATTTCATAAGTATTGACTAATGTAAGCAGAGATTGATTTTTAGATCAATCAGAATAATTTACAAATAAAACTGATAAAACTGGCCTCATTAAATGAATTGGTAAGATCGGATTTGCAAGTTATGATGGTTCATAGTGATGATATTACAAGGTGACTCTAATGTGGACATGCCTGTCCTCTGAAACAGCCCGCATGCTACACGTCCATACGTCTTTGCTCGCTCCATCTGGGTTAAAATATTTCATGAGTTCATGCAACCACTCATTCAATGATTTTAGCAAATAAAAAATAAAAAAATTCTATAGGTTTTTATAGGTCAGAGGTTTTGCTCTAAAGGATGGCAAGCAAATAGTCCGCTGTATTTAAGGTCCAGAAGAAGAAGGGAGAAAGTCAGAGTCCTTGTGTTAGATGTTTTATCAGCTATTGCTAGCACTGCTATGAAACCCCTGCACTGCCAGTTCTGACGTCAGCGATCGCTCCACAGATGTGCCGCAGCGGCGTCCGCAAGCTTCAGTCAGTTCGTCAGCCTATTTAAATGGTGAAAAGTCCCTCTGTTGTTTGGTGTCATGGTGTGCAGTGCACTGAACATGGACCGGAAAAAATCAAAGGAGAGAATTGTCAGAGGAGATCAGACAGAAAATGATTGACAAGCATGGTAAGGTAAAGATCAGCAGCTTAATATTCCTGTAACTGCAGTTGCAAAAATTATTCAGAAATGTAGTGTCCATAGGACTGTAAAGGACAGAGGCAGAGGAAGGGACATGGAACTGAAGGATGATACGACTGGTAACCAAAGAGCTCAGGACAACTTCCAAAGAGGTTCACTCCAAGGTCAGAGTAGATCAGTGTCAGATGGCCGAGCAAAAAAAGGATTTAATGGATGGCGACGCAGGAGAACTTTACTGGTGAAGACGAATCATAAAAATGACGGACTAGAATGTGTTAAAAATGCGACAATGCTTCTTGGAGATTGTCTTTTGGTGGGTTTCCTCTGGGTACTCCGGTTTCCTCCCACAGTCCAAAAACATGCAGGTTGGGTTAATTGGCATTTCCAAATTGCCTGTAGTGTGTGAATGTTGACTGGAGGTCCTACCACGGTCATACAAAATAGAAATAAATACAATGATCACTATTGGCCTCCACGGTCCCTAGTTGGACTACAGGGGTTCCTGGATGGATGGATGGATGGAGTTGTTCTATTGAATCACAATTCAAACGCAATGTCTGATTTTCATTATTCGGGTTTATTAAATAATAATTTATTATAACTTTTGGATGACTTCAAGTTTTTTCTGTGTCCATTTTGGGTTTTCCTTCCTTAAATGGAGGAGTGTTGATGGATTCTTCCATGTGTGTATCACACTGAAGGTGGAAAATTGTCTGACGTTTCACTTTTTTGCATCCTGCAACGGGTTTGTGGATTTTTTTATATCCACTTAATCTATCGATCTGTCTGTCTCTCTGTCTGTCTGTGTCTCTGACTTTTCTCCACAGCCCACACCAGCTTCACTTTATTGCCTTGCCCGAAACCAAGGGTGTGTGTGTACTGTACTAATGGTTTTAACAGAACAGGAAATTATCAGAGGAATGCACTAATACCTGTTTCTTACCTTCAGGGCACAATTTGGGAGTTTTCGTATTTTCCTTATTGCTTATGCTTAAGTTTTCATTCCGCTTCTCTAATACACGTGTAGGAGCTGCAGGACCGCCGTCTCTGGCTGTACTTACTGATTATTTGTCTTCCTCGTGTGTCACTTCCTCTGTGTATAGATCTTGACGTTTATCTTGCACACTATGGTCCGAGGATTCATTCACTCCTGCTGCGGAGGATTGTACGCTGCTGTGTAAGTATACACACACACACACACACACACAGAGTCTGATACAGGCTTTCGTCCTGTAAGATACAGTATGTTTATTTATTATGATTTAACAATTCCTCAGCTGTCTAGCAGGCCAGTGTGAAGAGTGTATACTTTCATGTGCACATCAATTACAGTACTGTGTAAAAGTCTGCTGTATAGCAAGGATGTCTTTATGAAATGCTTCTACATTCAAAAAATAGTATAAAAAGCAGTCAACAGTAATTAATGAAAATTAATTAAACCTTTCTTTGATAAGTCACTGATTACGCTCTTATTACTTTGTATCTAAAAATCTATAATCTACAAGGGGCGCTCAAGTCAACCCGGGACTTTTGATTGTACAGAATGTTATGTGTGTTAAAAACTCCCATTATTTCTCTATATAATCCCCTGCTACACTAATGCACTCATTCCAGTGTTTCACTAGTGCTTGGACACCATCAAAGTAGAACGTTTTCTCAGTACGCTGTAACCATGATCAGACTGCCTGCGTCTCCTCTAAAACCCCGGAACTCCCTTAACGGACCAAACATGTAAACTGTACGGGTGGTTGTGGTGTTAACTCTCAGTTGAGTCCCTGTAATGTGCAAGTGGTGTTGGTGAATGGTTGTGTGTGTATATTTCCCACATACAGATGCGTCTCTTGGGGAATCTGGCAACAAGATATCTGTTGTTTGTCAAGAATCAGGCGTTAATCTCAGACATCCGGGCTTCTCTAAAACGTTTGCACTGTTCAAATATATTACTATGGCTAAGAGTCTCATCCAGCATACTGTCTTCTGTAAATGACAATTAGTTTTACACTTTCATTCATGAGAATTTTCATCACAGAAATTTCATTAGTCTCCGTTTGACCTGAACGCCTCTTGTATTTTAATATTCTATACTTTTCTAGTTTAAACAGAAGCATTATTCATTCTTTCTTCATCTCTCTCACACATACTCTTTGTCTCTCCCTTCGTCTCTCAGCTACCCATCTAACCACTTCGGCACTCTGACTGGACTGCAGTCTATGATCAGCGCCGTGGTCGCCCTGCTGCAGCAGCCGCTCTTCATCGCCATGTTGGGCCCACTGAAGGGAAATGGTTATTGGGTAAGACGTTCACTTCACAGAGAACGTTTTTTTTATTATAATATTCTTTATAATAATTAAAAAACATACATCGTCATGTTACCAAAAAAAATCACTAGGTGTAAATAATTTTTTTCTGAAGACTAGAAAGCGGTGACAATGGAGACTTCTTCCAGAATTTTTAAATGAACGTCTCCATAAATAAATGTCACCCGAGCCTGTAAAAAGTTATGACATATTAGAATATAAACCTGTGAATTAAATTACAGCCAGTACTATACTGTATACATAGAGTGCTAGTGTGACAATACAAGTAGTCCCCGACTTACGAACATTTCCACAGATACGAACGGATCTACAAACATGCATAGATGCAAACAAATCACGGAAGTACCTCACATGTATTGTACAAAAAAATAGACACCTCACTTTCAGTGTGTAAAATGTCCAAAGTCCAGTATATTATCACATTTCAGTGTGAGATTCATATTCTTAGGCGCAGGTACATTTTATGGCCACATGACGGCAGTGTAGTGAAAGGCGGACAGATTTAGTTGATCAAGTGGCTTGGTATGCTTTACATTGAACATTCGTGTCAAAGGCGTATAAGACTCACTTTGTCAGATTTAAGAACAAATCCGACTAACGAACATGCTCTCAGAAGGGAACTTGTTCGTAAGTAGGGGACTATCTGCAGTAATGTTACGGTCCAGGCCTTGGTTTCAGTGTGAACAGTTCACAATGGCATGACTGTCCAGGAACCGTTTCAAGAGCTCACCTGTATTTTAACGAGACATTGATAGGACCATGGATGAGCAAGCTGCCATCAGACTGTTCAGTAGTTCAATTGTTCAATTACCTTTGAACCTGTGAAAATGGATGGAAAAAATGGCTGTAGCTCCTAAACCGTTAATAGAGTAAATGCTGTATTTTTGTTAAACCCCTAGTCTTAAAGTCATGATTGGGTTATTCCAAATCCATTGTGTCGTTGAACTGAATTCTCACTGCCTATCAACACAGTGAACACAGTGCGCTAATATGGAGTTTGTCGTCTTCTCTTTGGTGAAAGCCCTTCAGTCATGTACACGTGATACCCTGAAGCGATTTAACATAAACAAATAACCCGTCATTTCTCTTCCCAATCGGTCAGATCAACGTCGGGCTGCTGATCTGTTCGCTGGCCGGGTTCCTGTTGCCGGGCTACCTGTTCTACCACCGCAGACACCTGGTGCAGGAGAAGGAGTCACGGGAAAAGGCCGCATCAGAGATTCAGGCCCTCAAACACGCGGAAGCTAACAACCTCAACGGACACGCGCCTCAGGAGGCCTAGATCCACCGAGGAACACGACCAGGAAGGCTAATGCTTCTTCCGTCCCAAAAAAGTGCAGACTCGGCAAAAACACGGCACGTCAGATTAGCATTAGTCATTATATGTTGGTGCTGAATTTTTCATTCAAGCAAGCCATAAATATTTGATATAAGGACTTTTAATCATTGCACAGCATTGTGCAAGATTTTGGAATACTGGTTACTTTTTAATGCAATACTTCCTTAATTTTTATTTTTTATTTTTAACCATGTATTTATTTTGGAAGCTAACGCCTGAAAGCACCCCTAATACACACTCTACTCCACTTGACTTGACTGTAGACAAGCTACCTCAGCTGATCGTCACCTCTGTCACACTAAGCCATGCGCCGGTTGGATAGTTTGTCTGTAAATGGTGTGTTTTTGTTCACCAAAGAGTGTGTGTATATATAAACATATACACACCAGGTCATTTTATTGTATTTTTATTTTGAAAATAAGAAATGGACCGTAAAAGGAAATCATGACTTGTATCATTTTAAACACCAAAGACGATGAAAAGGATGATAAGTGTTTGTTTTTTTTTACATTATGAACATGCCCTAATATATTATCTTTCACATTTGGAACAGCCATACAGGAAATGTGCTTTCATTTTGTAGTTTTATCTGTGCAACCATTGTAAAGGAAATTTTCTTTGTGTTTTTCTTTTCCCTCTTTTTTCCTATGCATTGAAACTAATGTATTATTTTATCTTATGCTCAATATTGTAGTGCCGCAACAGCAGTGTTTCTGCGTTGTATTTACTTTCGTTTGCTTGTAAAGCGCATGCGACATCAGCAGTGGATCAATCATCCCACATCCTTCAATAGCCAGGGGTCAAAGTGACATGTCACAGGAAGACGTGTTACCCTTTTCGGGGGACTTTTGTCGTTACAGCCAGATTTCACTCGTTTCAGTGTGTTTGTGTGGAACCCGTGCCTTAGAAGCAATATCTGCTTTTATATCTCTGAATGTACACGACTTCACGGATGCAACCGAAACTATTTCTGCCTCGTTGTGGAGGTCAATAAGCCATGAAAGGGGAAATGGAGTTTGTAAGAAATGGGATGAAAAGTTTCAAATAAAAAGATGTGCAGAACGGTTGTGTTTTTTTTTTTTTGTGCAAAAGAAACTCACATGCACTGTGCAGCTTTTGAATGAGATCTGCCAAATAAATGAAGGTAGATATACATACAGTACATGCAGTGTATATAACAGTATACATATAAAAAAAAAAGTGTGTATACACACAGTATATCGTACATGACATGATTATAAAGGAGACGGCATGGTGGCATAGTTCGAGGGTTCGATAGGCTTGTGTCTGTGTGCTTGCGTTTCCTCAGGGTACTCTGGTTTTCTCGCACAGTCCAAAGACATGCAGATTTCCATTTCCTAAAGGTCACAGGAACTTGAACGATATTCTGATGTTCTTCCAAAACATATTCACTCATATGGTGTTTTAAAGTGCTTGGTGTTTAATGCGCTGAGATCAAAATGCCCAAATAAATCAACACGTCCGTTGCATGTTCAACAGGGTCGAGATCTGGTCACTGTCATAGTCAAAACATATCATTTACATCGATTTCAAATGTAGATTGTATAAGAAGAACTGGACAAAGCCTTCATGACGTCACCTATATTTTTACTGAAGAGCGGTTTTGAAGCTCGACAGTGGGCGCCCTAGTTGTTGCCATCCTGGCCGAAGCCGACTCCACCTAAACTAAAGCCAAAAATGGGCAAATAGGCGGGGCAAACAGATCCTAGTGGTTGGTTAGAAACCGCCCAGTTACAATCCCAATCTAGCGAGCTTTGCTTTAGCTTAGCTAAAATTGTATGGGAGCTAGAATGGCCTAGTGGTCATTGGCGGAACTGCACATGTTGCCAACTCATGAGTCCTGCAAATGTAGGTAGGCGGAGCCATCTTCAAAGGGACCACGCCCAATTGTTTAGTGACAGTAAACTCACAAGAACAAATAAGAAAGTTTGAAGAAACGTATTGTATTGAAGTGATGCTTCACTATGCAGCTGACGACAAGCTACACTTCAGTTAGTAGCTGATTTGCAGGTATGTACCAGAGTAAATCTGGGGACTTAAACAGAAAGTTTTTGAATTTTTAGAAATTGCAAAAGAAGAAAGGGAAATGTGCATTATTTTGAATACTATTTAAATATATTTTAAGATGTTGCGCAATTTCTACATCATATTTAGATGTAAGCAAATTTGTAATAGTATCTGCTAAGATTTTCCTCATGTCTCATGTGTGTATTCGGATGGCATGCCTAAGGATTCGATCTAAAACGGATAATCAGGTTTTATGCAAACATGTGGAGACATGCCAGTCTGAGTGCACACTGACTAAAGCAAATATTTAAAAACTCCAGGCTAACTACTCCGAGTGCTAACTACTACGGCCCGCACCTCCAGGGTCGAGTGGATGGTGTTTATATGAATCTCCCTGTGATCGACTGGTTTCCTCTGTATACTCCGGTTCCCTCGCACAGTCCAAGGACATGCAGGTTAAGTTAATTTGCGTCCACCAAAAAAGCCCGGGGTGTTCCCTGTGATGAATTAGCACCCTGCCTTGTTATCCAAGTCTCCTGGGATAGACTCCGGGGCCCCAGCGACTCAGTATAGGACAAGAAGAAAACTAAGAAACTCCTAACATTCTACCTTTCACTCAGTTTTGTTGCTGATATCATTTGGGTTATGTAAGAAAAGAAGGCCAACCAGAAGCACCTTATATTTGGACCATACTGTATTTAGTAGATGCTTTGACAAAGGATAGTTCTGAGTTATTAATTAAAAGCACTCTTGCTTCTCCCACAATTAAACATCTATAACATTTAAATCACTCATGTCTTAAAAAATTAAAATTGTATAGAAAAATCTTTGGTATTGGTTGCAATAAATAATAAAAATTATTGTGTGTATATATAGTGTAAAAACCCAAGATTTAATAAAATACAGTATCACGTCTAAATTCTTTCAAGAAAGCCTCTTCTATTCTTGTCCCACACTGCCCTCTGGTGTTGTGTTTGATATCACGTAAATGTCATTCAGTACTTAATTCATTAATTTTCTATACCACTTATCCTGTACTAGAGCTTACTGTATACCAGGAGACCAGGACACGGTGCCAATCAATCACAGGACACACACAGACACACACTCATTCACACACTATGTGCAATTTAGAGACACCAATTAGCCTAAATTTGCATGTCTATGGACTGTGGGAGGAAACTGAAGCACCAAAGGAAACCCACCAAGCACAAGGAGAACATGCAAACTCCATGCATACAGACCCATGGGAATCGAACGTTCAATCCTGGAGCCACAAGCAACAGTGCTAACCACCGCGCCATCGTTTTTACCTTCTCAGAAGAATGCAACAACACTAGCATTAGAGTACCAAAAATTTATTCAAGTCATCAAATTCTGAAGAAAATACTGGAAATAGAACTGATCTGTGATCAGTATCTGCATCAACATTAGCTACAAAAAAAGTACGCAGTCTTAGTTCTTCCAAAACATATTCACTCATTGGCACACATTCTCACACTCACTCTCTCTCACACACACACAAAATACAGTGTCTCTATCTCAGACTATTGCTGTTGGGTTGAGAGCCAGTAATACCAGGGTGATCTGGACTGTGACGATTCTGAGAGAGAGAGAGAGAGAAAGAGAGAGAGAGAGAGGGAGAGAGTGAGAAAGAGCACATCACATCATCAACACAGATCAGTGAAATCTTACAGACAGAGAGAATAAATAAGAATACATATTAATTATCTCTTTCCTTTCCTAACTTTCAGAATAACTCCACCCACCTTTTTCTTTTTCTTGTCCTTCTTTTTCTTTTTGCGCTCAGGATCATCATCTCTCTTTTTCTTCTTCTTCTTGGGGTCGGAGTCTGACGGTGTTTCTGCTCAGAGAAAAACACACATTTACCATTTGTGTGCTATCAGATTATTTCAACAGTTTATATCTATATAATATATCAGCTTAAGGTCTGATTTTGATCCGGTCCAATAATACTAGTTTCCGATTCCTATATTTGTGTATATGCGGAAACAAAACCAGCATCAGGTGCAGCACACACCACAGTGTAATGAAGAACAGAATTATGTGCAATTTATTAGAAAAACTGGTTGCTTAATCAAAAGGAAAGGAAGCTTAAAAAATTTTGTAAAGTTTAAAGTGTATGGGAGACACAAATCAGCCTCCTGAATGAATTAAGAGCACTCTCATCTTCAGGATTCCTTGAAGACGTACTTAGTTTAGATTTTAACTTAAAGTAGTAAATAGTAAATGTACTAAGGGTCTAGTTCAAATCAAACCAGAACTTTTGATTTTCTACTGTTTCACTAGCACTTGGATACCAACAAGGTAGAAAGTTTTCTTTGATTAATCTTCCAGGAACTTTTCCCATTTCACTATAGACGTATTTTTTGCAAAAAATGTGTAATTTTTATGCAAGCGTGTGTAATCACCTGGAGGTATGGGGTCCTGAGGTCGATGATGTCTGTGTTTATGTTTGCTTTTCTTCTTTGGGGGTTGAATGTGCATCAGTCTGTACTGCTCCGGGAGCTGAAAGACAAACAGAAAGATTGGAGTACGGACTGAAGCTGTGATCTGTTTGTGTTTTATTGTGCACAAGTAAGTGTGTGTGTGGTTTATGTACCGGTCCTGTGTGTAGTCTGAATCCTGTCAGCAGTGCTCCGGTTAGTGGGCTGAAAGAGTTTCCACATACTGGAGGTTTCTCTATAAGGGAGCGCAACGAACTTCCATCCTGAACTCCTGGACTGTCTATCATACCTAAACACAAACAATAACATAACACGTTAAATGACTGTAACAGTAGTGCTACAGGATTATGGATGTAGATGTATGCCTGGCCGCTCTGTATGCTGTATTACATAATTGTTAAACAAGGGTGAGTCAAAAATTATACGCACTCTGGCTGTAGAATGGATTTTACCTTTTAGAGAAGATAAACACATAATCTTTTGATCTTGCATTCCAACACAGTTTGTCCATCAACAAGCTTTCGTATTACCTCATTAAAAATGTTTTAGTCTGAGCTGCAAGCCACAAATGCACCGCTGTCCTGACTTGTTTATCTTAGTCCTTAGGATTATAGGGAGCATGCTTTAACACCTCAAAACAAATTCGACAGTGTGGGCCGAAGTGTGTGGACGTGCATCGCCATGCGAGATCAGGACACTCTTGGATAGCAGTCCTCTGCTACTTTAGGCTTCAGCTCTTCATTAAGCGTCTCAATGTAACGATCACTGTTGATTGTTGAAACTTTTTCCTGATAATGTTCCAATACTGGCCTTTGAGAATCTCAGAAAACTGTAAGGATGAACGAATTTTCCAGCTGATGGGTGACTTTGGATCTTTTTCTCAGTCGGCGATTGAGGATGTTTCCGTTCAGTACTCGTTTACTCTCAGGCTCGTAGTGATGAATCAGTGTCTCGTCACCAGTAATGATTCTCTTTAGGAAACTTTCACCTTCCTCAGAGTATCACTCAAAATTTTGTTTGCAGATATGCAAACACTTCTGTTTATGCACGTCCGTGAGGTGTTTCGGCACCAGATACACCCTCTGTCCACAAAAAAAAAAAAAAAACTAATCGCTGCCCTTCTTTCATGCAAATCACAATCCATTTTTGCTCACACCACAATTACAAATGAACAGATGTAACACTTTCACACCTGCACAGCAATGACTGAGGAGACAGTAGACAGTCACAGTAAATATATCTAAAGTGCTGATAATTTTTGACTCACCCTTGCACTACAGCATCTATCCATACACACCCAGACATCAGGGTACTTTTCCTGCTCTTGTTCACCTCACCTGGTAATTCAGGTAAGAAGTTGCTGAGTTTCTCCTTCACCTTCTTGCCACAGAACTTGTTGTACGCATGCTCCAGATTGTAGTGTGTGATCAGATTTGTGTTCCCCGTTAATTCATTTCCAACTGATTGAAATAAACACAAATAACGTTGCACAGTAATAAAAACACATGTTCATGCAGTACATAATAATGGAATACACCAGGACGTTTAGCATGAGCTTTACCAGGCAGTTCTCGCAGTAGGTAGAACGGTTCATTGATGACTCCAGGTTTTCGCCCAGTAGGCCCTTCATCCCCGAGCTGTCCTGAGAGCGGAGGCGGCACCGGGGCTGCGTTCTGCGGGTGCGGAGGTGCAGGTTTTCCCGGTCCGAAACCCAAAGCCGCGGAACTCGGGGGTGCCTGGGCGTCGTTTTGGCTAAATAGAGTTGAAAACATTTCTGTCATGATTTAAATAAAACATAAAGGTTATTTTTGATGTAATAAATATACTATAGGGTAACGCTAAAACCCGGTTTGTATTATCAAATACTCTTTCAGTGCACGTTATCAACACAGGCGGTACCGTAATAACTGTAATACAAGTTAATCCGATATGTCGAAAAGCATCTACCGTAATTCACATAGTGTTAAGGCATCTGGTAAGGTATTTTATAATGTCTATAAGGTTTTTAATCCTTTTAATATTTAGGTTTAGCCTTTATTCGTCATATAAACATTGCTGCACAGTGAAATTCTTTATTTTTCGCATATCCCAGATTCTTGATAGTGGGCCTGGGGTCAGACACTATATGGCACCCCAAAAGTAAGGGCCCTGCTCAAGGGCCGAACAGCAGCAACCTGGGGCTTGAACCGCCCAGCAGCCGATCAGTAACTCAGAGCCTTTACATCCTGTACAATATAAAATACACATGTATTGGTCTGATTAACTGACAGAGCACCAAAATGTCCAGGATGGGGCTTACCCTGAACACTCACGCTGGTTCTCTGAGCTGACAGCTTTATGTTGGAACGTGGTATGGGGAGCTGTCCTGTTGTCCAGTATGCCAATGCTCCAGGAACGAGGGAAGATTGAGGCCAACCCTTCTAATCTTGCAAACAAAGTATTTTTGCAAAACTCCCCTCTGAAATGAGATGCAGATAACAGTTTCTGTCGAACTGCAGCTGCCTTAAACACGACAAACCCACACTCACTAACTCCTTAATGTTACCTACATGCTCATACGTATCTTATATTAATGCAATCTGCACACTGTACTGTATTTATTTTTGTGCTCTATATATTTATTATGTTTGTCACATTTAAATGATGATTTCATTTATTAAGGGAAAAAAGCTGTTCAAACCTACCTGGCCCTATGCAATAACCAACCCCCCCCCGCCCCCCCTCGCTAAATCATTAGTGGGCCAAAATTTCTTCACAGCAATGTGAAAGACTCAATTCCAGTTACCACAGATGCTTGATTGCATGGCGGGACATTAGGCGGGATATTGGGTTTAGGGACATTACTTTTTCACAGAGGGCCAGACTTTTTTGGACAGCTTTTCACAATTGCATTTTGTATTTACTCGGGTTATCTTTGTGTAATATTAAAATTTGTTTGATGATCTGAATCATTTAAGGGTGACAAAATATATATATATATATATATATATATATATATATAAATCAGAAAGCTGCAAATAATTTTTCACAGCATTGTATTTAGCTATGGTTTATTGTTTTTTTCCCTCCCATACTTTTATATTTAGTATTAACATTTTACACATGACCAAGCCAAATTTCTTGCATGTGAAAACCTACTTGGGAATAAACTTAAAGTACCATCTAAATTGTATGTTTTTCTCTTTAATTTTAGATTAGGTAGGCAAAGGCGACAATATTTAATTTTGATCATTTTATCTGTTTTGTCTTGTCTCACTGTAGATAATGTTCTGTTTGATTTATTAGTTGAATGCCATGTGGAGCTTGTACTACTAACTGCATATTATATATGAATATACTTAATATAATTTTAAGAAACCCTGTTGTGTGTGTGGTTTATGTCCTCTCAAGTCTATTCCTTCACCTTGTGTCCTTCACTCCCTATGCTGACATGTAATATACGAATACTGTCTTTCGTTCATTTTATAACAGTTACACACTGAAATTAGATCAACATTAAACCCAGTAAAAAAAAAAAAATTTTAATTAAATAAAATAAAAAACCCTGAATGGAGCAGATTCTTACTAGTAACTAAAGAATTCAAGAGGAAATGGGAGAATCATTCTTATATCTTCTCCAAGTTAATTGACTGACATGATGTGTACATTACATCATAAGCAGGGCTGCGTTAAGGCTTTCTGGGTTAACACACCTCCTGGAGCCCCCATAATAGAGTCACGTTTGAACCACCAACTCTAGTCCTTTCTTATTAGTAATGTATATGCCTCAAGTATGCTTAAAACTGAACGAAAATAATAATAATAATAATAATATTTAATATTTATATACTTATTAACAATTAATTCTAATTATAAAGTCAACACTCAAACAAGTTACATACAACAAGAAACAGATTTAATTGCACATATTTGGTCAAATAAAACAATACAAGTTAGCTTAAAAAACTAATTAAAAGTTGAACTATGAACGGTCCACAGGAGCTCGGAGAGATTCAGAAATTTTCAGACTGACAAAGTGACGAGACAAATGATTCCAAATCAGCCACGGATGCCTGCGGGGAAATAAATGTAGAAAGCCGAGTCAGATGTGGGAGAGAAACTTTTACTTGCATAATGTATTACAATAATATAAATTATATAGGAATATAACATTTAACTTAAAGAACACGTATTTCATAAAGGATGCCCTGCAGGTGATTTACTATATTCTCCCATATAAACATAATCACACTGATGTCTTTAATGCAAGTAATAATCATTGACACACACTGATCACAAAGTGATTGTGTATATATAAGTATATATATATTCCTTCCATTACCTTCCACTCGTCCACGGCCGCTGCTATGCGCTGTTCTGTGTGTGCGATAGTGTCTCGCCCAGACTGGACTTTCTGAGCCAGAGCTGCGTTCTCCTTCTGTAGCTTCCTCAGCTCTCGTCGCACATACTCCTCCTGCCCCTGGTGGTACGGAATCAACACACTGCACACATCCTGCTCAGGAATGCCACTAGGTCGCCTGCAAAACACACAAAACAAGTTTGAGATAAAGGCCAAGTGCAAGTTTTGGACATCAAATAACTACAACTTGTTATACAACATACTGTAATAACTCATTTATACGAGGGTTATATTAAAACTTCTGTTGGCCCGTACTGACTTATCAGTGCTTTCTGTTCAAGGCTACTGTCTCCCCAGTCACTGCTGTGCAGGTATGAACGTGTTACATCAGTTCATGTGCAACTGCGGTACGAGCAAAAGTGGATGTCCCGCTGGGTGATTTGCACAAAAGAAGAGCAGCCTGCAGTGATTTTTTTTGTCTAATGGTGTACATGGTGAGAGGGTAATGATTAATCATTAATAGATTCATTTCCATTGAGAATTTTACACACATGGACAAAATTGTTGGTACCCTTCGGTCAATGAAAGAAAAACTCACAATGGTCACATAAATAACTTTAATCTGACAAAAGTAATAATTTTAAAAAATTCTATGAATGTTAACCAATGAAAGTCAGACATTGCTTTTCAACCATGCTTCAACAGAATTATTTAAAAACATAAACTCATGGAACAGGCCTGGACAAAAATTATGGTACCCCTAGAAAATACTGAAAATAATGTGACCAAAGGGACATGTTAATTCAAGGTGTGTCCACTAATTAGCATCACAGGTGTCTACAATCTTGTAATCAGTCAGTGGGCCTATATATAGGGCTCCAGGTAGTCACTGTGTTGTTTGGTGACATGGTATGTACCACACTCAACATGGACCAGAGAAAGCGAAGGAAAGAGTTGTCTCAGGAGATTCTAAAGAAAATTATAGACAAGCATGTTAAAGGTAAAGGCTATAAGACCATTTCCAAGCAGCGAGATGTTCCTGTGACTACAGTTGCACATATTATTCAGAAATTTAAGATCCATGGGACTGTAGCCAACCTCCCTGGACGTGGCCGCACGAGGAAAATTCATGACAAATCAAAGAGACGGATAATCCCAATGGTAACAATAGAGCCCAGAAAGACTTCTAAAGAGATCCAAGGTGAACTTCATGCTCAAGGAACATCAGTGTCAGATCGCACCATCCGTCGTTTGAGCCAAAGTGGACTACATGGGAGACGACCAAGGAGGGACACCATTGTTGAAAACAAATCATAAAAAAGACAGACTGGAATATGCCAAACTACATGTTGACAAGCCACAAAGCTTCTGGGAGAATGTCCTATGGACAGATGAGACAAAAATGGAACTTTGCCAAGGCACATCAGCTCTATGTTCACAGACGGAAAAATGAAGCATATCAAGAAAAGAACACTGTCCCTACTGTGAAACATGGAGGAGGCTCTGTTATGTTCTGGGGCTGCTTTGCTGCATCTGGCACAGGGTGTCTTGAATCTGTGCAGGGTACAATGAAATCTCAAGACTATCAAGGGATTCTAGAGAGAAATGTGCTGGCCAGTGTCAGAAAGCTGGGTCTCAGTCGCAGGTCACGGGTCTTGCAACAGGACAATGACCCAAAACACACAGCTAAAAACACACCCAAGAATGGCTAAGAGGAAAACATTGGACTATTCTAAAGTGGCCTTCTATGAGCCCTGACCTCAATCCTATTGAGCATCTTTGGAAGGAGCTGAAACATGCTGCCTGGAAAAGGCACCCTTCAAACCGGAAACAACTGGAGCAGCTTGCACCCTGCCCAGGATGTACGCACCATCATGCCCACCATCAAGGCTCTTGGGACAGGCTCCAAGCCCCCCCACGACGGGGCGAGACGGGATAAGCGGTATAGAAGATGAACAAATGCGTAGCTCACGTATCTATTATCTTGGGACACCACAAGAGGGCGTACTTGCACCTCAATGTTTGAAAGGAAAAAAAAAAAACAGGCAAAGTGGAAAGTGAAAAGTGAAGCAAGGACTGTTGCCTGGCGTTTTTCTCCGTTAAAAAGCGCAGTGAGCTTTTTATCATCTTTGGCCTTTGGATAGTAATAAATATTAAATATGTGGAATAGATAATTGACTTACAGTATCATTTGTAGTACTGATGGTATTATTTGGTCCTTGTTAAAAATCTTGAAAAATTGTTTTTGTTCTTACATTGTGATCTGGCAACCCAGACCAAGCTGTACATAACTGTATTTAAGTGGTAGTGCCATGACCCTGACCCAAGTATATACTGTAAATCTACCATGCAGGCCCTGGTGTGTCTTTAGCCTGCTCTTCAAGTCTGTCCAACTCCTCCAGTTTCACCTGCAGGTCTCCTTCCTCTATCACTCTGTTTATGTCCTCCTGCACACACAACAGCTCTGGGTTAGTTACACATTTAGTGAAACACTGCAACATAACAATGGTTTTGCAGATCTATATTATTGTGGCACGCAACATCAGAACATCACAACAGCACGCAAGCAAATATGACTCCGTGGTACCTGGATGGCTTTCTGCAGATCGCTTATGAACTGCTTGTGGATGACTTCGGCCATCTGTGGATTCTGCTTGCACAGTGGATGGAAAGAGTGAGAGAACCTGTTGAAACTGGACCAACACGCAGGAGGAGAGATTTATCTTTAGTTTTCGTCAGTTTTAAGTCAATAGTATTAAGCAATAGTACTAATATGTTAAACAAACATATTAGCTTTGCTTATAGAAGTAATATTTGAGTGAGTAATATTTGGTCTGCCTAACTATTGCTAAATCTAATTACTTATATTATCTTGCAATTATCTTAACAAATTTAATTAACAAAACTTTATTTTGGATCTGTATTTTTATAGAATCTAACTTGCAGGAAGATGACAACTGACATGGAATGTTCACTAAACACTGGTTTATAATAATAATTTTTATACATGTAAACTACCATCCTGGGTAATTATTATGCTACATCATGGCAGATCAGAAAGCAAGTCTGCTCATTCAATTTTACCAGGGGTGTTCAAGCCAAACTGGGACTTTTGATTGTGCAGAATTTTGAGAAACGTATTTGAAATAACAGGATTATATGATTACAATCATCGTTTCTATAGCAACAGCTCCTTTTATGGGGACCATAAAACGGATGATGAAAATCATGGATCAATAAAATGGTTACGAGAACTTCAGCAAAATGTTCTTTGGACCATTGTGTATATCAAATGCAAACTTGATAACTTTTGCAGAGAACCTTTCAAGAACCTAAAACAAACATTGACAGGAGAACGAAACATTGTTGTCTGAACACACACACACATCATCATCATCATCATCATCATCCACACTAAATGAAAGTTCAGACATTGCTTAGGTGTTTGTTGAAGGATTTTGACAAAGGTTTTAAGTAATCTTTTTAAACAACTGAGTCATTTCAGTGAGTCGACTCGTAAAAAGAGCCGACTCCTTTCCAAACGATTCTTCTGTGCTACAGCACAAATATGACAGATTTATAAAGTAAAACTTGGGTTTAAATACATTTGAAAGGGAATTGTGTAAGACCTGGTGAGTTTTAATCAGAACATTAGATGAGATTGGTCATGAGATCACCTGGTATCTGCTATGAGTCTCTGAAGGCTTTTCTCCATGACTTTGTTAAAGATTTTCAGTCTGCTCCGCCGCGCCTCACATTTAGCCGGTTTACCCGCGCCGTCCTCGGGGATACTGGTCTGTTCCGACCCGTCTTCACTTGTCTGACCGGAGTCTGTTAAACCCCGCTCGTTCGACTGATTCTGAGTAATGTCCTCCATCTTTTTCTCTCCCAGTGTTGACATTCTCATCCTCCCGCCAAGACTACCAGCTCGACTACGGAAGCTGCAGGAGTTCATACGGTGTTTTGCGTAACGCGTTTTCCTTCACAGTTTCCTTCCAAAGCTAACAAAAATATATACATTTAATTATACATTTAATGCATTATAAAACACAGTAGATAAATAAAAAAAAACATATAACTAATTACATTACCAAATGTAAGACATTAGTTATTAAACATTTACATTTTTATGTTTTATATTCAGTTGGCATGGTGGTGTAGTGGTGAGGATGGTCGCCTTAGACCTGCAGGGTCTGGGTTCTGTTCTGGGGCTGGGTGTATATAGTTTGTATGTTCACCAAGTGCTTGGTGGGTTTCCTTTGGGTACTTGTTTTTCCTCCGACCATCCAAAGACATGCAGGTTAAGCTAACTGGTTTCCCCAAATTGAGTGTTTGTGTGTGTCCTGTGTGATGGATTGGCACTCCACCTAGGATGTACCCAGCACTGTGTCCTAAGTCTCCCGTAAACCTATGTACAGGAGAAGCGGTACAGAAAATAAATGTAAGATGAATGAAAAAATTTATGTTTTCTATTGAAATAGTACGGTGGTCGAAAACAAAATAACGAATTAAAAACCACCATAACAAAACCCAAAACAAAATAAAACATTCAAAAACAAAATAACAAAACCCAAATCAAAATAAAACATTCAAAAACAAAATAACAAAACCCAAATCAAAATAACAAATTCAAAAACAAAATAACAAAACCCAAAACTAATTTGTTATTTTGTTTTCGGTTTTGTTAATTTGGTTTGCACCTCTCGGCCGTTCAAAAACGAACCGGAAAAGGTAGGTATCGTTTGCGAATGAAATACTTACAGCTGATTGGACGAGACATCTGTCATTCAAGATATACAGGAAGTAGTGTAGCGGCGGTAGATTCGTGTGTGTATGAATGTGCAAACATGTACTGTCCTTATTGTGGTTTCAAATATGGCGTTCTGCCACATTGTGGATTTTTTTTTCTTTTAAAAGTGACAGCAGTTCGCAAACTAATCTTTATACCGTGATATGTCATCAGCATATCCAAAATCACGGCATACGAATGTCCGTCCTCAAAGTACCGTTGAATAAATTCAATTTCCTTTTGCTTTCTAGTGAAAAATTTAATTAGTTTCTTAGTTTTGCACACCGAAAAAATGTTTTGAAGCAGAACACACAAGAAACAAAGAGACACAATTTCCTACTTCCTGTTTATTTTGAGTGACAGGTGTCTCGTCCAATCAGCGTAAGAATTTAATTCGCAAACTATACCTACCTTTTCCGGTTCATTAAACATTAGTTAAACATTAAACATTCTCTGACTGGCCGAGAAGTGCAATACAAATTAACAAAACCCAAACCAAAATAACAAATTTTAAACCAAATTAACAATTAGTTTCGGGTTTTGTTATTTTGTTTTCGGATTTGTTAATTTGGTTTTGAATTTGTTAGTTTGTTTTGGGTTTTGTTAATTTGGTTTTGAATTTGCTGTTTAGTTTTCGGATTTGTTAATTTGGTTTTGAATTTGTTATTTTGTCTTTGAATGTTATTTTGTTTCCGGTTTTGTTAAGTTGTTTTGCACTTCACGGCCACCGTAAAATAGTCATTATTATAAAATATATATATATTACCATCTGCATGTGGAGTTTCCTAGTATCTACATTTTACCTAAAACAGACAAACAATTCTTTTTTTGTTTCTCCAAATACCAGGTGGTTACCATAAACCCTGGATGCATTTTGTGCCTCCGTGGTCCCTGAGAGAACTGGGAAATAGATTATGATTGCTATTATTCAACTGGTCCAAGCAGTTCTAATAGGAAAAGGTTCAATAATCTGTAGTGCTCGTTACAGTGATATGCTTATTGAACAGCTGAAGATTAAATGATAAATGATGTATTTGTCTTTTCTTACGGTTCATTAAAATAAATTGTACAGTCAGAGTGCGGATCATTTTTAACTAGCCATTGTACATATTTTTTCACACTTTTGAACTAATTTCCATAGATTGTTAGTTCTGTAAAGCTGCTTTGTGTGAATACATGAGGATTAGCAGATTGAGTACGAATTCTAATAAATTGAAAAGCTTTCATGCCCAAGTGTAATATAGTCAGGTGTATATAATTATCGACATTTGGCCTGTAGAAGCGTGATAACATCTTGAATTGTGCTAATTACCAGAAATTTTATTTGAAAACTGAGAAGAACAAAAGTCCTATCCTCGTCTTCTTCCTGATCTTCCTCCTGTCTTCCCCAGACACACATGCATTTGTCTTACTGTCCTTACCAGCCAAATGTCTCTTTAAGGTGTCAGATATTCTTGCCCATAAGGGGACATATGGTACCCACCAAGATATAAAAACCAAACACACACCACACACACCTGTTGCTGTCCTATTTCTGCTCACTCCTTTCTCTTCTTCTGCGTTCTCCGTCCTTACGCACACTTTCTCACACTCCACAAACTTGTGTGAAAATGGGATTAATCTCCGGCCTCTTTGCGTTTGTCTTCCACCTGCCACAGATTTATAAATGGCTCTTAAAGCCGTATTATTTCCTGTCGTTTCTTCTGTCTGTCGCTTTCCTTGCTGTTCGGAATTGTCCGGGTGTGTGTGAGCACTTACCCTCTCAGAGAGAAGACGGGGACTCCTGCAACTTTGACTGGGTCAGTTAAACATGCTTCAGCTTACAGTTCACTAAAATATATTTTCCTTTTCTCTCTCCCTCATACAGTGTGAAGTGTAATTGTGACTTTTACCCATATTCAGTTAAATATAGTTGTATTTGTAATAGAAATGAAAGAAATAGTTCACTCTGGAACACAGTAATTGTGATCATATTGAAATATCTGTGAGGTGTTCAGTGATCCAGGTGTTAATGTGAGTTGCTCATTTACAATGGTGTTTACTGGGAGAAATAATTCTTACATTAGGGACTATGTTCAAGTTTCCAAATAGTATTTGAATGAGAAATCCAACATTAAAGTAATGGAAACATTCATGCAAATGTTGAACTCAGTTTTCCCTAAAGCACTGTAGCAATACAATGCAGTCATAGTAGAGACTCGGCTCAGTTAGTTAGTGATCTCCGAGATGTTATGCATGTCTGTAGCTGTGATATTTGCGTAACAACGGAAGGTCATTATAATGGTTGTTCAGTTTGAATGTATTTGGTCGAAGATAATATTTTAATTCTTCACTGTGTTCCAGAGAGAGATAGAGATCCTGATGTTCCTCAGTGCTATTGTCATGATGAAGAACCGCAGAGCAAGTGAGTGGCTGTCTTAGAGTCTTCCTGTTACATACCAACACACTGCATATATTATATATACGGTCCTGGAGGACATATGCCCCGCATGTTTTAGTGTTTTCCCTGCTCCACCACACCCACTTCTATTCGCAAAGCCTGTTAATCATCAGATTAGTTTAATCAGGTGTGCTGGGTGAGCAGAAAAAACACAAGCATGTACAGGAAGGTGTTCCTCTAGGACCAGAGTTGGGAACCACTGGTTTACGTTAAACTAAATAAAAGTGGGACTTCATGGACAGTATGGTGATGAGATTATAAGCCACAGTAAAACATTTAAATCGTGCAAATATTTTAAAAAGCAGTCGTTCCTGTGAACATTCAGAGAGTGGAACGCCTGGTTTTTGAAAATGTATGAATTGTACACACACTTATTCACCAACACCACTTGCACATTACAGGAAATCAACTGGAAGTCATTGCTACATCCTTCCATATAGTCCAGATCTCGCTCTAAACCTTTTCCACATGTTAAAGGAGTTCCTGGGAGGCATTTCAGACACGAAGCAGGTAGTCTGATCATGGCTCAGGCACACTGAGAAAATTTTCTACCTCGATGGTGTCCAAGCACTAGTGAAATGCTGCGATAAGTGCATTAGTGTAAGAGGGGGTTATATAGAGAAATAAAGAAAGTTTTTACTCTCATTACAGTGTTCTGTGCTTTCAAATTATTCCACATTTTTCTTTGTTTTAATACATTTTAATCTATCATGACTATTTTTTTTTGGTGAACATCCCGCATAGACATTTCCCTATAGAGACAATATCAGACTAAGGGTATTCATATAAAACTGTTATATCAAATATAGTTAGTACTACTTTCAGAAACTGATGAATCAGTAGCATTTTGACTAATCAGGGAACGAAAATGCAACAGGTTTGTGGAATTACCTTTAAGTGTAAATTTACTTACATAGTTTTTTGTGCTATTTCAGTAACACTGGAGCAGCATTTAGGAAATATTTTCCTCTTCAGTAAGGTCGCAAATGTTGTGCTGTTCTTCAGAGTGGACCTGAGATTTGGCCTCCTATACATCACATTGTGCGTTGGTAAGCATCTATTATATCATATCATATCATATCATATCATATCATATCATATCATATCATATCATATCATATTATACAGGTCTGTGAAAAAGTTTTTGCCCCGTCCTGATTTTTATATTTTATGATTTTAATATCACATTATTAAGATTTAAAAAAAATTAAGAAAACCTGAGTAAATACAAAATGCAGTTTTTAAATGATGATTTCATTTATTAAGGGAAAAGCAGTCCAAACCTACCTGGTCCAATGTGAAAAAGTAATTGACCCTCCTTGTTAAATCATGAATAAATTAAATTGTGATTTTTGGAAAACTGAGTTAAATTTTACTTGCTACACCAAGGGTTGATCACTGTCTGACCTGTTGAATCAAGAAATCATTTAAATAGAACCTGTATGACAAAGTGAAGCATGCTAAAAGATCCAAAAAAAAGCAAGACGATTTAAAGAAATGTAAGAATTGTGACAAATATGTAAAAAATAAACGGTCATGAAGAAGGGCGAATACTTTTTCACGGCACTATTATATTATATATATTATATTATATTATATATTATATTATAGTATAGTATAGTGTATTATAGTATATTATAGTATAGTATAGTATAGTATATCATAGTTCCATATCTTCTGACCAAAAGGTGTCACAGACATAATGGGGCCAAAAGTATGTAGACACAGACCGAGAAGGCTTTCCAACATATTTTGGTGTGATGGAGTGTGACTCTCATTACATTGTTCTGTTCTTCTGTACATTCAAAAGTCCAGGTTTGACTTGAACACCATGGTGGGGATTTGTGATCATTCAGCTATTAAGAGTCTTAATTCTAAGATTAAGAGTCTTAGTGAGTTTAGGCACTGATGATAAGTGAGGAGGTCTGGGGGTGCAGTAGGTCTTCCAGTTCATCCCAAAGGAGTTTTTGCACTCCAGCCTTGTCATCAGGCCAGGGAGCTTGCATTGTGCACAGCGGCATTGTCACAGTGGAACAGGTTTGGTTCTGTAATTTCCATTGAAGACACCCAGTACAAGTGTATGTTTTATATTTTTATAGCAACAGTTCTTCCTTAGATGTCCACATACTTATGGACATAAGGCGTCATTCCTGCATAGAGACATACCTATTTATATCAGTAAAGTGTTATAAATGTGCTGATTTATATTATTTATCTGAGTCAGTCTTCTAATCCACAGTGTTCCTGATCACATGCAAACCTCCCATGTACATGGGTCCGGAATACATCACATACTTTAATGACAAAACCATAGACGTGAGTATAGCACCAAAGACAATCAGCTCATTTACCTGCATATCTATTTAGCTTTTGTTTGAAATGACTGTTATTGTGAGACATTAGGAGGAAATGGAGAGGGACAGTCGAGTAACCTGGCTTGTCGAGTTCTATGCCAACTGGTCTTCAGAGTGTCAGTGTTTCGCACCTGTTTTTGCTGACCTATCCCTGAAGTAAGGCCACACACAAGCTCTCAGAGAAAGGAAAAAATATTATCGGTTTAAAACTATACTGTATTTGCAGATGCATCATACATGTAAAATGCAGTTCCTTCTTGTATCTTGCAGGTATAACTGTGCTGGACTCAAATTTGGAAAAATAGACATAGGACAATATGCAGCTGCTGCTGAGAGGTGAACCACTGTGACTTGCTCTAGATTATATATAAACAGTGGGGTGATATAATGGGGTTCTTAACTACATATGGTATACTACTAATAAGTGATCTTTATACTTGATCAAATGGCCAGAACAAACCATTCCATTCTTTGTTCAGGTATAAAGTAAGTCCCTCACCACTCTCCAAGCAACTGCCTTCTCTGCTGCTGCTGCAGGGCGGCCGGGAATTTGTACGTCGCCCACAAGTGGACAAGAAAGGAAGAGCTGTGAGCTGGAGCTTTACAGAGGTAAAAGTTTTATCAAATAATAAGTGGAGGGGGTGGAACTGGTCAAATATCAGTCAAGAGCAGGAAGGATTGGTCAGAATTGTTTTGGGAGCAGGCTTGATTGGACAGAGCTGAATTCAGAGCAAGCAGGGTTGGTCAGAATTCTTTTGAGAAAGGGCGAGGTTGGTCAGAACTGATTAGAGAAACAACGGGATTTGGCCAGAACTGAATCGGAAAACGAAAGGAATTGGTCGGAACTGATTTGGGAGACTGTGGAATTGGTCAGAACTAATTCAAGAGAGGGCGGAATTTGGACAGAACTGATTTGGGAAGCGACGGGATTTGATCAGAACTAATCCGCGGAGGTGGGCTTGGTCAGAACTGATTTGAGAGAGGGTGAGATCGGTCTGGACTGATTCGAGAAAGAGAGGGATTTAGTCAGAATTGCTTTCGGTTCTTAAAACTGTGACCTAGAAATGAATTAAAGCCTGCTATCTATAATGCTATATATAAACACTTAAGTGAATGTCCTCAGAGGAATCAAGCAAAAGGAGGTTTCTAGATCAAGAGTACACAGGTGCTTCCTACACACAAGTCTTTTGTGTTTTCCGAAGTAGCACTAGATGCATGTAGATGCAGTTAATCTAATTTACAGTAATTCATACAAGAACCAAAAGTTGGATAAGAAGGTATCAGTACAGTACAGTAGTGCCGGTCCCAAGCCCGGATAACATGGGAGGGTTGCGTCAGAAAGGGCATCTGGTATAAAACCTCTGCCAAGCTTATACAGCATGTGCGGATCAGGTGGTCCGCTGTTGCGACCCCTTGCCTTGAGCAGCCGAAAGACCAACAACATCTGACATTAACCAACATTCAGTCGATTGTTCTTCACTGTGCAACACATGATCGATAAAAATGAAACCTCAGACAGAGCACCTCATTTAGCAAAACGTTTGTCCTGGATTCCTCCTGTACAAGTTTCCTTACTTTGCCTTCTTTACTCATTAATTCAGAACATGAAAAAGCTAAGCTGTGAACAAATGAAACAAGGAACAAAAATGAGACGTAAATGAATAAATTGTGCCATGGTTGGTCTTGAAAACCCAGTTTTATGTTTCTGCAGGAAAATATCATCCGCGAATTCAACTTGAACGAGATACTTGAGAAATGTAAAAAGCTCGGGAAGGGCCGGAATGAGAAGCTAGAAGAGCTGGAGACCCTTCCACAAGAGCATGCTGCTGAACATCAACCACTGATGGAGGATTCCGAGAGCAAAAAAGACAAATAGAAGCAGAATTCTGGGAGATTAGATAGCTGGTTTTGTACTTTTGGGGTGAGAAAGGTGGTTATATGAATTATTAGTGTAAATCTAAGTAGTGAAAGCGCACACCTTTTCATCATGGACATATACGCCTGAGTCTCTACAGGATAGGACAAAAAAGGAACTGTGTTATTCAATGAACATGCAACATACATTAGTTTTATGCATGTGAAATATTTAAAGGAGCAGTTTGTAAGGTTTAGAGTTCTTATCTGCCCATGAGGTGACACTCGATTCTAAGTGCCTTAGTGTTCTTCAGCAAATTAACTTTTCTTAAAAAAACAAAACAAAAAAAAAACATTGCATAATTCTTGTAAAGTATTTGATTTGTCAAAAGGTGTTGATTAATTAGCTCTGATGGTGATTCCAATCCGACTGATATCAAGATGTTTTCAAACACAGAAAGGTCTTCAGCGTTTGAGGTTTCTTTGTCATGTCTGACTTTAAGTTGTTGTTTCACAACTTTTAATCTAACTATAAACAGATAAAGAGGCAGCATGCTGGCGGTTAGCATTGTGGACTCGCATCTCCGCGAACGAGGGTTCGAATCCTGCTGCGGGTGTGTGCGTGAAGTTTTCTTGTTCTCCCCGTGCTTGGTGGGTTTCCTCCGGGAACTCTGGTTTTCTCCCACAGTCCAAAGACATGCAGATCAGGCTACATTGCTGTGAAAAAATATTTGCCCCCTACTGCTTAATGCACCACTTTTCTCCACTCGTGGATAATGGCCCTTACCATAGTTTGCTGGAGTCCCAAAGCCTTAGAAATGTTTATTTTAACCCTTTCCAGACTGATCTATGTCAATTACTTTGTTTCCCATCTTGTTCTTGAATTTCTTTAGATGTTGTTGCTTTTTTAGATCTTTTTGTCAGACAGGTTCTATTTAAGTGACTTCTTGATGCAACAGGTCTGGCAGTAATCACTACTAATTTAACTCTGCTTTCAGCAAATCACAGTTCATCAATGATTTTCATTTTGTATTTACTCAGGATAAATGGTATAGCAAATGAATGAATTAATAAAATAGTATTAATAATATGTTAATAATATTAAGAATATAACTACTCCTAAATTGCTGTGGATCAAGAGTTGTGGAATAAAATACTTCAGGATGTGACATCATAAAAAAATAAAGATGTATGGTAGTAAAAATGACAAAACCGCATCGTACCACCCCACTGTTAATTCTTTTCCTATAACCGCATGCCCACGTCAACAGCATGTAGAAACTCTTATAACATTACAAACCCTTCAAATATACAAGCGTAAAAATGCAGGGAATTCATTAATTCTGGAAAAGTTGAATCAGTAAAACAGTAACGATTCAGTGTTGTAATATTCTTTATTGTTCTTTTGGAAATGTGTTGGCTCATGTGACCCAGTGTCACCTGCATTAAAGGAATACAGACAGGTAGAAAAAAAAAAAAAGAAAAAAACCTCCACCCCTTTAAACCTCATCCTCGTGTCCTGTTAACGCGTGCACGTAAATTACAGTTAAAAAGGCTTCATAAGGCCGTGGTGGAAATGACAAAAAAGTTATCAGTAAAAATACTTGTGTGTGTGTGTGTCACTGCATAAGCTCTTTCTACGTTACACTGACCGGTCTCTGGTCCTCAGACCTCAAAGCTGAACTTATACGTGATGAGTACTTATCTTTTCACCTCTCACTCGCTCGCTCACTCATTCATTTAAACAGACACACACATATACACACACTTCTTAGCAGAGTCTATGGAGAGGTTCAAAGCTGGAATGTGCTCTAGTAGAATAGTTTGAGACATCAAAAATTGTTTCTCTGCCATTTTCTCATGCTCCTCCACACACACACACACACACACACATAGAAAGCAATAAAACCTCAAAGTGATAATGGTCAGAAAAATCTAATAATCCAGCTCTGAACGGTAATCACTGTCTATAAAAATTAAAATAAAATAAAATAAAATAAAAAACATGGCGTACAGAGCATCCAGCATGTTTGTACTGACACAGGACCATAGCACTTCTCCTCTGGCCACTGCTTTAAAAAAAAAAAAAAAAGGCTCCTTCCTGATTGATGGACAAAACAAAAGGAACCCTTGTCTCGCACAAAATACGTACAGTGTCCACATTTTGTGCTGTAATGACACAGACGAATGTTACATTCACTCCATTTCGCCAAGTGTGCTGTCTGTCAAAAGCAGGTCCCTGACTACACTTGTCTCTTTGGCGGTGAAATCCAGCTCAAGTTCTGACTGGCTGATGCAGCCGTCTATTACAATCCAACAAACAAACAAAACACACACACACACACAAAAAGGAAATAAAAAAAAAAAATTAAAAAATCACAATAAACCCCCCTTCCCTCAAAAGCAGTGCCTACGTGCTACTATTATTGGCGCTTCTATCAAACATATTCAATAAATCTTACAATATACTGTATCAGTACCAGTATAAAATAATATTAGGAAAAAGAAACATAAAAAAATACAAGAAAAATTAAGGTCCGAGTACTCAGAGAAAAAAACAAACAAAAAAAAGAACGAAAAAACAAAAACAAAAAAACGAGTTGTGTGATTTTTTTTTTTTTTAAAAGTCTTGTCTGAGTCTTTGAGCAATCGTCCATACAGCAAGGTCGGCAACTCCAGCCTGGATGGAACGAACTCTGTGGATCTTTTTTTAAATATGTTAAAAATAAAGATAATAAAATATCATGGAGATTCGTGTTCTCTATCCAGGCTCTTTCTTGTCTAATCCACAGTTCGTAGCGTTCTTCTTTCAAACATAAATGTTTTTGTTTTTTTGCATTTTTTTCCTCCTTTGTACTGTGAATTTAAATTTTTTCTTCGTCTTACATGAATGATCTGCTCTCTGCTCGTCCTTGTGGCAGGAGACACGAGTCAATCCTGTGCGTCGTAAAAAAAAAAACAACGCACTTATACTGAAATCTCGTAGGTAGTTCCTCCGACGCCGCTCACTTTCTTCACGCCACCGCCGGGTTTGTGCGCATGGCTGCTGTGGTTGGTCAGTTTCTGCCTAGAGCTGGTTGATCGAACGAGGGGGAAAAAAAAAAGCAAATAAGAAAAAAGAGAAAGGTATGAGTCAATAAAAAATAAAAGAAAAAAAATTATTGTGTGAGAGAAATTATTATGTTAGGAGTCAGGGCTGGGCGATACATTGTGCATTTATATATTATATCTTAATATTCAGCTAAAGTGACTTTAATAAATAAATAAATAAATAAATGCATGTCTTGAACTTCTCACATTTTGTAGTACCTCAATCTGAAATTAAAACAGATTTAAAGGAAGAGTCAGTGATTCTAATCCAATAGACTTGTGTTGAATTCTTTAAATATTTTCTCACAGTTGGCCAGCTGTCCGTTCTATATGTGAGGGATAAAAAAATCTGGAATTCGTACACAATGGGAAACAAAGAAAGTGCTGTGGACTGCACCAAACTACACGACACGACTCCAGCCGATCAGCAATAAGTACGTGCATGATATTTCACAGTGATATTTGTCAGGTAGTTTAGATATTCGTATAGATTTCAGATATTTTTGAAACATCAGGACCTTAGCATATGAATTTTATTTGTTCGGGAGACAAAAATTTGTATTGCAATACAAATTTTCTCATAGAAAACAATGTAAATGCAGATAATCTGTTCTAGCCAAACAAACAAAGTACCAATATTACCCATTTCCTACGCTAATCATATTTTTGCATTTAGGAAAACAATCAAAACATTTAGAAAATATATGTAAATGAAGTAAATATACGAAATAAATAGAAATTAAACCTCACTTAACCTTAATTTATGATTCCACTTGGAACCGGAGGCTTTTAAGCTCAGTTTTCTTCTTGCTAACTTTCTGGGACCCATGATGCTACTGTATGTCTTACAGACCTAAATTCTTAAGATGAAACTACATAAGGGGGGGGAACATTCATATGCCGAAATTACACTATTTGTTTTCCACAATTTTTCGTCAGTATCACTGAATCCTGCTTTAAATTAAATTAAATACATGAATGCGTATGAATGAACAGACGGGGAAGCTCAAGAAAAGTTAATGCTCGCACAGTTAACAGTTTTAAATATTGACATCTCCTTCGAGATAATAACTCAAATAATAATTAAACAAACAAACAAAAAAACCTTCCAGTTTTCTACCCAAACTAAAATAAAATTTCCTAATGTATTGCCTTTCCCCTTTTGACAACAGTGTGTATGATACATGCAGGGTGAGACTGAAGCATGCATGGTTTATCAAAAACATTTACACATACACACACTTATAGTGACACACAGACACACACAAACAGAATGAACAGAAAGAGACGAACCTTGGCACAGAGACAGAGTCATCCTTAACGGTCACAAGGCAGGAGAAGTGAGGAAGAGACAGGAGAGGAAGACCGGAAAAGAGCAGGCGGATAAACATGAGAGGAAGGGGGATGATGGGACGAGAACATATGGCAGACACACACATACACACACAGGCAAAACCGATACGAGGCAGCAGAAGAGTGGAAATAATATGCAGCAAGAAAGAGATCATGTTATTGGGCAAACAGATAGACAGACAGATAGACAGAGACAGAGAGTAAGAGAGAGAGAGAGAGAGACAGAGAGAGACTAAAAGCACAGAGCATCAAACCTCGGCAGGGAGACAGAACGTTATTATCATTAAAGCAGAGACGATGTGTGTGGGGGAGGGAGGGACAGAAAAATGGAACGGCGTTATCTGTGGGCGTTACTCACTTTGATGTGGAAGTCCCACCCCCTGTGTTATTTGAGCATTGCCGTAACTCCGCTCCGCCTGCGTAGGATAAGGATTTGCCCATTGGCATGCTTCCTGGAGCGGGGCCCGGAGGTGGCGAACCCAAAGAGCGGGCGCGAGGAGACAGGGGTGGAGCTCGAGAAGGGGGTGGGCTTGTGGGGCGCAGGAAAGGTCTATTGGGGGAGGGTCTTAGGGGGGCAGGGCAGGCCTGGAGAGAACCCTCCCTCTGCTGAGCAGACAAGAACGGGGAGGTGTAACCCATGAGGGCTGGAGGAGCCGCAGGAGTAGAACCGAGCGAACGCGGGGGTGCCGGTCGTGGCGGAGACAGCTCGGGAGCAGCCGATTCAAACTCCGGACTCTCCGAGGGCGTCAGCAGACTGTCGTAGGACAGGCTGCCGTTCCGTGTCTGATTAGCCAAGCTTTTATAGCTGGTGGAGGTCGTGCCTTCGGACAATAGTGGCCCCAGTGCGTTGTGGGTCGTCTGAGCCGAGCGAATGCTGGAGGAGCACGAGGCCACCGCAGAGTGTAGGATTGTGTCAGTGAAAGACGGATAAGACCGCCCTCCGAGGGCAGACGGCCCGCCCAGTCCCCCCGAGCCTGCTCTGCCTCCCTCCCCTCCCCCTCCTGGACGCCACCCAGAAATCCCCCGGCCCGCAAGACTGGGCTCCGAGCGATAGCTGGCGTGCCCGGTGGACAGGGGGACGGAGGGCGATTCTGTCACACTGTCCCCCCGATTCATCTGAGAGAAAGACACACAGAGGGACACAGTGGACCAAACGCTCCAAAACAGCAGCGGTAACACGGGGAAGATTTAAAGAGGATGTGAAACAAAAACAAAACCTTTCAAAACTAATAATGAATTCGCAGTAGACATTAGTAGGAGTGGGCCGTGGAAACGCATTTAAATTATGGAACATATACAGGTGTGCTCAAAAGTTTTTTCAAAAATGTAACCCATCATTCAGACAATTTATGTAACCCGTGAGCCAGACCGTAGTGATTCCTTTAGTGTGTGTGTGAAAGTCGTCCTACAAGCCCCGCCCCCACCCCTGATAACCCGCCCCCCTCTGTTATTCCTGCTGTTAATATTTAACAGATTATGGGCCAAACTTCGTTGGTAGAAGAATTATAAAGGTCTTGACTAAAACAACATGCATGAGGAAGCACAAAAGGAGTTTTACTGCAATAGAAAAGTACTCTCACTAGTTACTTTCATCAGAAAGTAACACTGTAATGTAACTGATTACTTTAATAATTTAATAATGTAATTAGTTACTTTAAAAAGTAACGTCGCACAACACTGTTCATATTAAAGGCACTTCTGGGAGAATGATCGAAAAGTCCCATAAACAACATGTGGAAAGCCTTCCCAGAAGAATTGAAGCTGCAAAGGGGGCGTGGCCAACATCATATTAAACCCTATGGATTAAGAATCGGATATTACTCAAGTTCATATGCATGTGACAGCAGTCAGGCGAGCAAATACTTTTGGCAATATAGTGTATTTTAGACCATATGTTTAACCATTTCATTCAGGGTATGCAAATTTTTGAGCACAACTGTAAGAAAAGTAAGAAACAATTCATTTTATTTTTGAATTTTTTTTGGCTTTTGTACGTTTTTGGAGAAATCTGTGTGCGCTGTATGTGAAAGGAGTCCTGTGTAGATTAACATAATTTAGCGAGATTGCGTTCAGCCTTAATGTAATCATAAACAATTAACCTGTTTACTACATAATAATAATAATAATGTTTTTGTTTCACGTCATGTTCACCAAAAGAGCGGGAGAAGAAAAAAAAGAAAAAAAAAAGAAAGCAGAACACAACCCCGCCTGAAGACCGAGAGAGACATGTTCATGTGACCCGGCACAGCATGATGTAAATATAACCCCAGAGCAAAACAACACAGCATACACACAGCAGCACAAACACACACACATAGAGACACACACAGCTACAACTTACTCTCTGACCGTTTGCTTCAGAATCATTAGAAAATAAATGAGAGATTAAAAATGAAAACATATTTATGCACATCTGTAGGTATGACGCAACCTGCTGTGAAGCGTCTGCTCTTAACCAGCACGTGTGTGAGTTCACGTCTCATACACACACGTCCTTACCTTGTGTGTGGAATGTGTGTGGTTTTTTCCTGGGCTGCTATAAGACGGCCGGTATTTATATAACGCCGGTGTGGGTGGAGCTTCACTCAGGAGACTGCTCTCTGATTGGAAGATAGCGAAACCATCAGGAAAGACATAACACACAGTACATCCGGTAAAATGATGCTGAGATTTTATTATGCAGCCTGCATGCATGGGTGAGGGTATGGTCCTGACCTTCATTGTGTGTGTGAGGCAGCCCTTGGTATCTGTGCTCTGGTTTCGGAGGTGGAGGTGCCTCGATGTCTGTAGACTGGCTTTCCATGGCTTCCAGACTGCTCTTAGACTAGAAAACACACGGTTAATTCAGTTAATAAGACCTCTCTGATCAGGATGAGGTGCTGTGAGACATGGTAGTATTACAGTAAGTCCCTGAGTTCCGTTCCAGGGGCACGTTCGTAAGTTGGATTCGTTCTTAAGTCAGACAAAGTGAATATTAAACACCTTTGACAAAAAAAAAATAGATGAAGATGGAGAATAATCCTAATTTCGGAAAATCCTCAACGAGTCAGAGTTCACAGTCCAGTACAGCTCTGATACACAATGGCGTCTGTTGAAGCGCACGGTAAACACCATGGAGCGTTGTCCCTTTAGTGGGTTCCCTTTAAACAAGATCAGCTGACCCCACTGCATCACTGGGATTCCCCTAGCGATTTAAAGGCGCAGTCGCAACCTGTGTATTTGGCATTTTGCCAGACTGCGTCTTTAAATCATGAGGGGGATCCTGGTAACGCTGACCTTGGATAATTAAGATCATTAAGATCGTTCACCGTGCCTTACGTGAAAAATGCCCTATGATAATAGACAGCATTAAAATACGAACTGCACCTGCGTTTATGTTAGCGTATGTCTGTGTGAACGTGTACCTGCTGGATCCCGTTGTCCAAGACTTTAGCGGCAAGCTGTGCTTCGGAAAGTTGAGGCCGCAGGAACGGAGGCTGAACCTGAAGGGTTTGGGACTGCTTCAACCTTCCTATGTACCTGCACACACACACACACACACACACACACACACACAAACACACAGATCAGGACTACTAGACAAAACAGAATACAGAAAAGTGCAGGAAGCTGTAGAACATGTAAGTGTGAAAACCTTGGAGCTTGTGAGCTACAGAGCACATGAGACACATTTTTACAGCATCCATGTGTGAATGGGTTTACACCCCCTCTGAACTTCCCTGTAACCTGAAAAGGGGGGAAAAAGTAAATGAAGGAAAAATTACTTTATATACTTCTACCGTCAATATAAATAATAAACATAATACTTGTATCACCTCTCTTTCTCTCACACACACACACACACACACACACACACACACACACACACACACACACACACACACACACCTGTTCGTTTGTTGTTCTCCCTCTGGCTACCAGCACAATGTGGAAGCCGGTGAGTCCCGCTACTGGGACGAAGAACAGACCTGAAATGCACATCACTGCCATACTGAAGCCTGCGTTAAGGATTTATAATAATAATAATCATTTATCATCACTGCACGGAGGAAACTGAAACCTGGAAACTAACTTCTGCAGGAAGTATGTCTTCTGTAAATGTGTGTATAGATTACAGTCGACCCCCGCGAAAGTCAAAATTGAGGTTTAGAGTTCGATCTTTTGCGGATTTTTCCTTAGAAACTACCTAATGATTGTTCGCGGAAACCACACATTTTTTTCCAGGCTTTTGTCATCGCAAAATATAATTTACTCATTCTGTAACATAAATATTAACATAAATGCAGCTATATTTTCATAAAAAATATAATAGTGTATTAATGTTTTAGTACTGTAGAGTGTAAAATAACACAAATCAACTACAGAGAAAAAAAAAAAAACACGGCTTATGACGGCGAATTATTACTGTATTCATTGTACAGTACTTATACCAAAGAAAACACGCTTGCAAAATTACAGTACATATAGGGGGTAACATCTGTATTTTACAGTACTGTACAGTGTACGGGTTTACCTTTACATCCTTTTAAAAAGAAAATTAAGGGCTAATGTATTATGCTGATTTTGAAACTGTTTTATGGGAATATTTAGGGTTTAAACTATAACAATAAGCATTTATGTGCATTTTTTCGACCACATGCAAAATTCAAGTTGCTCCAGGAACGTAACCCCCTCCAATTTCGGGGGTCGACTGTATAATTGCATCGTACCATCTACGTATGTGGAGAGCATGGACATGCCTGCACAGCCCAGCTAAAGGTTAGCGATGGGAAGTGTAATCTACGATCGCATGGATTTGAATGAATTTGTGTAGTAGTTTATGCAAAACACCCACAAGCACATGGCT
Organism: Clarias magur; assembly: GCA_013621035.1. Lineage (NCBI taxonomy): Eukaryota > Metazoa > Chordata > Actinopteri > Siluriformes > Clariidae > Clarias > Clarias magur. Next base: position 1,017,358 of record QNUK01000050.1, on the reverse strand, counting down.
TCTCTTTTGCAGCCTGTTTTCTCTCGAGGGTTTTTAAGCCCATTGGCAAATGGACGTTTTGTAAAGCTGCTTTGTGACAATGTTGACCATCTACACAAATCTGCTACACAAATAAATTTGAATTGAATCGAGGGAAATTTAAAAACAGGCACGTTTCTACTGCAATAGAAAAGAAAAAAACCTTGTTCGGAGCACTTTCCCTGAATTATAAAGGATACGTGACTCCGGAGTGTACTCTGTCCAGTTGTTCAGTGTGATACAGGATGTACAGGAGGCTGAATCCAAACACTCCCATTATGTGTGTCGTCAGAGACAAAAGGAACAGGAAGAAATAGCGGTAGTTCCGCCTCCCGATGCAGTTATTCACCCACGGGCAGTGATGGTCAAACTCCTGAAATCAGAAGAGACATTAAAGAGAGATTAAAAACAAACATATGGATAAATCTACATACACAAGATGCAGAGAAAGTGTGCGTGATTGTACCTCGACACAGTTGTCACACACAGAGCAATGTGAGCATCGCGGTGGTCTGTAAAAGCGGCACGTCGAACACCATTTCATGCGCACCTGGATGCCCCTCACCTCCACCGTCTTATAAAGAGGAGCCCGGAAATCGTCCTCCTTGTCTTCGTCTTCCTCCGCTTCACAATACAAAGAAAGAACCAAGAAACAGTGAATTTAATCAATTGAATTAATTATTTAAAAGAAAATCTGGTGCGTCTGCTGGGTAGGTGGGGGTGGGGGCATTTATTTTTGCAAGAATGGTGAAATGAGTATATGGCTGCTACGGCTACAGTGAAATGTGCAACTTTTACTTTAATTAATAAACAATTGTCTGCGTTCTCAAATATTTGTTGTGTTAGAGAAACAATACTGACATAATAGAGACAAAAAATGATCCGCACTCCTGTTATATTTAAAACGTCTTATTTATCAGCGCTTTCTGTTTGAGGCTACCGTCTCCCAGTCACTGCTGTGCAAGTGTGAAAGCGATACATCAGTTCACTTGTAACTTTTCACTTGTAACTTTGCAACGATTCCTTTTTTTTGTGGTCTGAGGGTGTGCCCGGTGCCGTTACTTATCAAAGACTTTGTGTGCAGTACGCAGAAAGAAGCGTTTGTATATCTGCAAACAAAATTTGGAGCGATACTCTGGGGAAGACGAAAGTTTCTTAAAGGGAATCATTACTGGTGACGAGACATGGATTCATCACTACGAGCCTGAGAGTAAACTCTGGAGTCTGGAACGGAGACATCCTCAATCCACAGAGAAAAAGTTAAAAACTCCTTAAAAGATTTAAGGAAAAAGATAAAAGATAAAAGGTTAAAAGATCCTCTCTATAGTCCTGATCATGCTCAGCTGGAACGGACACCTGTTTTGCCCAACGAGGACGAAGATTCACGTCGGATGAAGGAGTGAAAACAGCGGTGCATTCGTGGCTTGTGGCTCAGCTTAAAACATTTTTTAATGAAGGAATACACGCAATAAGATTATATCAAAAACATAATGTTTTCTTTTCTGAAAGTTAATTTATATAAATTCTACAGCGTGTATTTGTGCCATTTGGCAGAGACGCTTATCCATCGCGAGGTACATTTTATCTCATTATACAGTTAAGTGTTGAAGGATCAAGGATCAAACAGTGGCGACTTGTTGGTGCAGGGGTTTGAACCTGGAACCTTCTGATTAGTAGTCCAGTAGCTCAACGTCTTAACCAGGACGCGCTATGCCACCCTGTCGTAGATTATTTTCCTATAGTGGGACACCCCCAAATGTCTTATTCCCTACTCAACACTTAATTCCAGAATGTTCTGATCTACATATTTCACAAACATGAGTGTGCACCTCTGGGGAAGACGCCCGGGTCCATAAATGTAGCCATGCAAAAGTTGGCCAGGGTGAAGAGGAAGACCACGATGTTGTAGACCGTAATGGAAGAAGAGAAATGTTCGGCCAGCCAAGGACATCTACGATCAGAGAGAGGAGCAGAGAGAATGGTAAAGACACTACAATCGCACTTTTTTCTAATCGCACACAGACCAACAGAGATGTCAAAAGACTTACGTGAAGCACAGGAAAAGCGTCGTAGCCCCGACGAGGAAGGCTGTCGCTGCGGACACTGGCACATAGCGGCTGGGACGAAATCGCCGGGAAGGGGAGGGGTCTCCGAGAGCCCCACCCACACTGACACCCGCAGGCATTGGGGAGAAAAAACAAAAAGCTAAAAGCGCATGCAGAGGGTCAGAAAATGAGCGCTCGCTGTCCACTTGTGGAGGAGGAAAGTACTGTCATTGTAAAAAATAACTTTTGGTGGAAAATAAGAATGATAATACACGCGTTATAAATTATATATCCAAATGCAAGAAGTAAAAAATAGCCTCGGAAATTAACACTCTGATGGACACAGTGCAGGTGTTTGTGTGTGCTTATACATAAAAATACATTTATACAGTTTATGATCTTGTTTGAACCACAAAATAGACTTATAGTTTCGTCTGAAAAATATACATTTATATGGCTTGAAGATGATACGATTTTGGCAGAAATAATAATAAATTTTTTTTAAAAGAATAATCAAGTGAGAGCTCTTTTAGTGCAAATCGCTTCTAAGCCCTGTGTTTCAGCAATCGGAGAGGCTGCAGCGAACAAAGCAGTCACTGATGCAAAACAGTACTCTTTCTCAAGAACAAAACATACGTTTCACAGGACACATAAAACGAGTGAGTCAAACACAAGGTCACCCCCCCCTCCAAAGGGAAAAAAAAGAAAGGAAAAAAAAAAAACAAAGAGAAAGAAAGAAAGAAAACTCAATAAGGAACAATGGAGGGTTGCGTGGAAATGATGAGTCAAAGCGAACAGGAAACTAAATTTGCCTCAGTCTCTTCTGCAGCAGAAGCCCCAGTGTCCCCCGCTGGGATGGTCCGTCTAATAAAAGATCGTAATTATGAAAAAAATGAAGAACAAAAACGGCGCTCTTGTGATCTTCCGGCTCATACTTCTGAACCTAACTCATCCCAGGAGGAAGAAAACAGTCTCTCGTGTATAAATCTCGCAAACTCGTTAGTATTTCCGTATCCATACGAAGATGTGATGGTCTGGAGTCTTTCAGAGGGTTGTACGTACGCACGTGACCCCCTCGCCTGCGTGCGTTTCCACCGGGGTCAGCGCACACGTCACAGTGCTCGTGTGAGTCCAAGAGCATTTTGGCCCTGTTTTGTAACCCATCAGGCCCCTTTGTTTTTGTTTCTTTTTTTTTTACAGGAAACAAAAACCTGTGGAGTTTTTTATGAGCATTTCCAGAGTTTTCCTCGTCCTACGTGCAGGTCACAGGTTCAACCTGTAAAAAAAAAAAAAGAAAAAGAAAGAAAGAATACTACATGTTAATGACATACTACATGTTTTATTAGCACAGGTACGGAATAAAAAGCCTAGCAGCGTGTTATAGGGACAATAATCCAAAGCATGGAAACCTTTACCGTTTGGAAGTGATTTATTTTCATACTATCTGCGCTGTGCCTTTTATTCGAATTTAATTTCACACTCATAAGCACGTTTTTAAAATAATACAACACCATCTGCTGAATTTTGGAATTAACTATTAAAAAAAAATTTTTTTTTACATTGTTTACCTTGAAGTGTGACGGAATGAAGCGTCAGATCGCATTTCATAAATATATTAAGAATATTAAAGATATTAAAAAATGTACAGTGCCATCTGTTAAATTTTGAGATGAAATAATGATTTTTTTCAAGGTCAATTTTTGCTTTTTATGGCATAAGGGTGTTTTACACTACATTACCTCAAGCTCGGCCAAATACACCTGTGAATGAAAACCATATTGAAATTCGTTCAATTGTTTTTACATGATGTGTACACAAACAAACAGACACTAAAATTCCAAAAAACATCTTGATGTGTTCTATTACACATCTTAGGTCTTCCCTAAATTATTTGCCTGCAAATATCTTCAATGCACGGACGACCACGGCAACTTTACAGTTTTATTATATGTATAGACAGATACCACATTGTCCTAATATATGATCAACATCAGAAACGTGTTAAAAATAATACTATAATGCTAAAATTAATAAAACTCTATACAATAATCTATTACATGAATCAGAGACAGCACTAGTGTCAGGGATCTCCAATCTTCAAATGACAACTTAAAACCTACAATATTTGTTTCTTCAATATTTGGGTTGAACAAACACCAAAAAAAAAAAAAAAAAAACCTAGTAACCCTGTGTAAGGACCTATCCAATGACGGAAACTTTAAAGCAGTTTTGTAAGTCTGGATAACAGCATCTAAATGTAATGCTTAAATGTAAATGTATCAACACCTTCAACATTAAATGCAAAAGTACTGTGCTACAATTAAACAAACTCCACTGTTTATTTGGTGCTCAAAAAACTGCCGGAAGAATTTCGCAACTTATATGAGAAAGGCGCAGCCCTGTTGACTGTGAGTGTGTGTGTATATACACACACAAACATGTTGAAACCTGATTATTCGCCTTCTTCCTGCTGTCACATCTGACTCATCAGAGAAAGGGTGTGACCATGAGACATCCTGAGACTGCGGTAATTTCATTCATCTTGATGTAGTAGCTCATTCCGTATCATCAGCTACATCGCTTATCAAACAGACCTTCGGCTTATATGACTCTTTCCATCTACTTAACGCCGTCAGGAACGAACTGATCATGGGTGATAACAACCGTTGCTAAAAGCGCTGTACAAATGAAATTGAATTGAATCGTGTTAAACAGCTCACTGGAGGATTCCACACTATCCGCCCTCTTCTGCATACCTGAGATGTTGGTTACTTTTGCTTTGATTACAAGGAGAAAAGATCTGTCACCACTAATTTATATATATATATATATATATATATATATATATATATATATATATATATATATATATATAATTTTATTTTTTAATTTTTTTTTTTTTAATCAGGTCCAATCTGATCGGGTAAAGTGCAGATGTCACGTTACAAATGTTTGTCCCAGACCATCTGGTACAGGATGTTCACTTCAGTGTGTGTTTTAAAGAAACAAAAGACAGACATATGCTTTTCTGTAAAATTCTTACAAGTTCAAGAAATTATGGCTGGTTTGCCCAAATATACAAGTTTGTATGTTTCTAAAATAAGTTAATAATAAATTAAAAGAAATTTCACATCTTTTTTTTCCTGACTTCACCTTATCGAAAACATCCTGACTTCGAAAAAGAGGAACGTACCAAAGTATGACTTATGACCTTTTTTTGCACATTATTACACACCTAGTATAAAGCACAAACAAAGTTTCATCATTCATCATCATTGTGTTTTGGTTGTACACAAAGAAAGAAGTATACCAACCCTTACTGCTTTATGATGAAATGTCTACACCAAACTATGTTGCCATTATTATGACCTCTTTTGGAATATCTCCATTTTTAAGCTGCACTTTGTTGGTCAATGGATCAATTTTCAGTTTACAATTAGTTCATGCTTAAAATTATTTACCCCTTTTATTTAAAAAAAAAATCTTTACATATGTTAAATGGTCAGAAATTGACATGTTCTTGGAAAACAGCCTATAACACAATGTTTCCAGAAAATACAATATGAAACGCTTGTATCTTCTGTAAGTACTCGCATTCTGCAAGAGTATCGCATCTACTTTTAGTAGTTTTTAATAGCGGCATGATGGGGTAGTGGTTAGTACAGTGGCCTCAATCCTACAAGGTTGAGGGTTCGATCCCCCCCCCTCAGGTTTGTGTGTGTGTGGGTGTGTGTGTGAAGTTTGCAGGCACCCTGTCCTGGATGTACCCCGTCTCAAGACCAAAGTCTCCAGGGATAGACTCAGTAGGCATCACTAAATGACGGAGAGCAGGTATCACTAAATGACAGACCGAGTGACCAGACCATGATACTTTTATGATACATGAGAATAATTAATATACCAGTAAACTAGCATTTTGGTTTATTGTCCTCTCGAGTTGAGAGTGGCTGTACATGTCACTCAACGGAGCCAACCAACGCAATAGTTGGCAATAGTTTTCCGTGTATGGAATGAAAGGCCAGCACGAGAAAAGGAAAGTAAATTTCCTAGGAGATTAATAATGTATGTTTATTCTTTCTGCAGGAATCATTGTCATGTTCAAGGAACCAATTTGAGATGATTTGAGCTTTGTGACATTATCATTTGTGCATTATCCTGCTGTAAGTAGCCATCAGAAGAAGTGTACATGGTGGTCATAAAGGGATGGACATGGTCAGAAACAATGCTCAGGTAGGCCGTGGCATTTAAACGATGCCCAATTGGTACTAAGGGGCCTAAAGTGTGCCAAGAAAAGATCCCCCACACCATTACACCACCACCACCAGCCTGTACAGTGGTAACAAGACATGATGGATCCATGTTCTCATTCTGTTTACGCCAAATTCTGACTCTACCATTTGAATGTCTCAACAGAAATCGAGACTCATCAGACCAGGCAACATTTTTCCAGTCTTCAACTGTCCAATTTTGGTTAGCTCGTGCAAATTGTAGCCTCTTTTTCCTATTTGTAGTAGAGATGAGTGGTACCCGGTGGGGTCTTCTGCTGTTGTAACCCATCGGCCTCAAGGTTGTGCGTGTTGTCGCTTCACAAATGCTTTGCTGCATACCTCGGTTGTAACGAGTGGTTATTTCAGTCCAAGTTGCTCTTATCAGCTTGAATCAGTCGGCCCATTCTCCTCTGACCTCTAGCATCAACAAGGCATTTTCGCCCACAGGACTGCCGCATACTGGATGTTTTTCCCCTTTTCACACCATTCTTTGTAATCCCTATAAATGGTTGTGTGTGAAAATCACACTAACTGAGCAGATTGTGAAATACTCAGACCGGCCTGTCTGGCACCAACAACCATGCCACGCTCAAAATTGCTTAAATCACCTTCCCATTCTGACATTCAGTTTGGAGTTTGTCTTGACCAGGACCACACCCCTAAATGCATTGAATCACCATGTGATTGGTTGATGAGATAATTGCATTAATGAGAAATTAAACAGGTGTTCCTAATAATCCTTTAGGTGAGTGTGTGTGTGTGTGTGTGTGTATATATATATATATATATATATATATATATATATATATATATATAAACAGAAGGGGGGGAAGGGTCTGAATCTTAAAACAAGCATGAAATCCGTACCGCTGCTTGACGAACATTTAATTGACTGATCCTTACTTCTTAAAATTTCATTCGGTACTCTTGTTGTACAGGATAAAGCAGTACAGAACATGAATGAATGGATGGATGAATGGATCAATAAATGATAGTTAAACACCTGTATTAAGTATAGCTCATTAAAACAAAACAGACAGTACACGAGTGCTACAGGATGTACTCGGAAATGCCCCAAAAATTTAACTACATCAAATCGGCAGTCCATTTACTGTTCATTACCCTTCGCTAAGCATGCCTAGGTGTTAAAAAAATAAATGATTATATATATATATATATATATATATATATATATATATACAGTATAATAACAATCAAAATGTTTTTATATCTAGAGAGCTAGAAATCTTGACAGTCTCTTTTCTACCATTTACAGAAGTATAGTTTGGTTTAAAACATTATTTATCTACTCAAACTGGACCTTCTGAAAGACATCTTTATGCTGTTTGAGTAACACAACTGTCTCTCTCTCTCTCTCTCTCTCTTATTAAATGCCCAGACAAGCTGCTGCTCTTAAGAAAAAATCGACAACGTATTAACAGCTAATTAAACTTTACTTATTTTACACATTGTGACGTATATATCTTGTGTGTGTGTATATTTACTGCTTAGTAGATGTAGGTGATAAAGTGAGTGGTGTGCGTGTGAGAGAGACACTTCTCGGACAGTGAAAGTGAAATCAGGGTTATTTCCACTTTAAGGAAATCCTGAAGAAATTGATCCTTTAAGCTGAATGATCACTTTACTACAAGAATAAAAACTTTAATAAAGGTTTAAATCTACAACTCGATGTTAATAAATGCTTTATGGTTCTGAAGTCAAGCTAACTAATCTTCATAAACAAATCCCTATAATGCTGAAAACAAAGCTGAATGAGTTTCTTTCAAACTGAAAGCCTTTACCAAACAATTAAATACTCGTACCGAGGTTATTGTGGATGTAAAATTAAATAATAGTAGTAATAATAAAAACTTATCAGAGGCACACAAAGAGAGAGAGAGAGAGAGTAAAAAGTTTGTCGGCTTATAGCGGCCCGTCGACATGACAAGCTAACTATTAGCTAGCTGGGACATTTCTGAAGAAAATTTCTGCGGAAAATATCAAACAAACAAGCAAAAAAAATGTCTTAAAGGAATAATTGAAGAAAATATCTTACTGTCACGACGTCTCGAACAGGTCTTTATTCTGAGTCAAGTCTTTAAATCGTAAGGTTTTTCACGCTAGGCCAGTGTTTATCACTCTGACTCTGCTAGCTAGTTTTGTTATTTTCTTAGCCAGCTAGTTTAGCGACTGACAGATGGGGGATTAAATCTTCTCCGGGTTTTTCATCCGTGTAGTAAAGCAGCTTAGTCTTGAGCAGGTCTCCGAAGTGTTCTCTACACGTCAGCTCGGACGTTACGTGTAAACATAACGCGTCTTAAACATCAGGTTAGACCAGAGAATTAGCCGGCTAGCTCAGGTTTCAGCCCGAGACTTCTCTCTCTCTCTTTCTCTCTCTCCGTGTGTAATGTCACTCGGGCGAAGGGAGAAAAACTCCCGAGCAGCCTAACCGTTCAAAAAGCGTTATAACGGGTTTATTAACCTACCTGTGTGCTGTGTGAGAGGGATCACGGCGTGAAAACACTCCAGTGTGTGTGCGCTACGTCTCTGAAGCTCTCTCCTCTGTCACTTCCCATCGGCTCAGGTGTGTAAACTTAACTCATCACACACACACACACCCATCATGTTACAGAAACACACACACAATGAATGAATAAATCCCCAAATCTCTATAAGACACACCAGCTTTTATTATAAAACACAACTCAGTTGTCACCGTTAACGAGATCCAGAATCATGTCTTTATTTATTATTTCCATATAAAACACTGCAAAGTTCAACACCATTATGATAAACATTTGTTCCAGATACTTAGCAAATAAAATAAAATATGTACGCATTTTTTTTTTTCGTGAAGTCTTCACAAGGAACTGAAATTGAGGGAACAAATGGGAAGAGGAAGACAGTGGGACAAGACAGGAAAGAAAGAGGAAAGGTAAAAATGGGGGGGTAATTGGAGAAAGAAAGAAAGAAAGAGAAATAAAGAAAAAGTAGAAAGGTAAAAATCACCTTTCTCAGAAAGGGAGAAATAATGAAATCAAGAAAAAGAATGATGAGAATTAACCAGGGCAGGATGGCTTAGTCGTCGTTAGCGCTATTGCCTTGCACCTCCAGGGTCCAGGTTCGATTCCCGCCTCTGTGTGCATGGCGTTTGTATGTTCTCCCTGTGCTTGGTGAGTTTCCTCTGTGTACTCTGGCTTCCTCCAACATTCCAAACACATGCAGATTAGACTAACTGGCATTCTCAAGTTGACCATAAATGTGTAAAATGCCCCAAGCCTCCTAGCATAGGCCCCTGCAACCCTGTATACAAGATAAAGTGATATCGATGATGATGAGTATGAGAGAATTAACCAAGGAAAGTAAGGAAGAAATTAAACAAAGGAAAAGGAAGTAAGAGAATAAAAGAAAAAAGATAAACAAAAATAAATAGAATATCTGCAATTCTGGAAAGAAAAAGAAGAAAGAGAACCTTAAGGCAAAACCTTACAGGAACTGAAACAAATTGGATGAAGACCTAAAATAAATGAGATCATGAAAAATTTAAAAGAAAAAAAGGGGGGGGGGGGAGACAAGCTAACTTTCTTAGCTATCTAAGAAAGAAGATGGATAAAAAAAATAAAGTTAAGTGAGAAAGACAGGAAGGGCCAATAATATGTGAACAAGTGAATATGAAAAACTGAAGGGATGTAATTAAAAGAAAAATGAACTGAGACAGATGGAAAGAATGCAGCAAAAGCAGAACGAGCATGGAAGGAAAAAGAGCGAGAGAGACCAATAAAATGAGGGGAATAAAAATAAACCTGAGGAAGAGCAAGCAATGTGATGAGACATAAGTAACATGAGGACATTGTGAGGTCTCCATCCGCTGATCACACAGTTCACGTACAGATGTAATCTCTCTCCATTTCCACATTCCTGTTTATCCCAGTATGCCCACCCCTCTACTTGTCCACACCCTTCCCTTGTTCATTTAAGGTCTATGAAGCGAATGTCCATGATGAGGAGCGTGTGGCGAGGCAGCGGTCTGGGTGCCGGTGCGAGTACGGTCATCACCTGAGCCTGAGTGTCCACAGCCGTAACCACGATAAAGCCACAAACCGGACTCTCTAAAATCCCCCTACTGCGGTTCTCTCCTCCCTCTGTGTCGTCCTCCACGCAGCTGACGCTCAGCACGTGGTGGGTCAGGTCCCGGCCCGGACTCACGGGGACCAGCTTCAGCTGCGTGTCGTCTTGCGACATGCCCAGAGGCAGGCACGAGTCCGGAATGGAGGGCGCCCCGATTTTGTAGATGCGCACGTCCGAGAAGCGGACATCGAAAGCGTGAGGGTAGAACGTGGATCCGCGGAAGCCATAGAAATACTCGCGGATCTTGTCGTCGCGAGTCTCTCGTCTGCAGTCCTTGGAGCGCTCGACCACGCCGCCGGACTTGGGGAGCAGCACAACTCGCACGAAGTGTGGCAGATCCCGTTTGAGCTCATTGTAAAGGCGTTCCTGATCGAGGACCAGCACCACGTCCACCTGGAATGCTGACGCGCAGTGGACCAGCGCCTGGTATCCTGAACCTTTCACCCAGCCGCACGTATTGATGATGCAGCCTCCTACGCTGGCTTTCCGGTTTACCTCACAGCGCTGTGAGAACACCTCCGCCAGACAGGACGTCAGCTACATGCACACAGAGAGAGGTTTTTACTACAAATAGACAGATTAAAAAAGTAAAGCCATGCTGCATCATGCTACAGAGAGGATGCAAGGGTCAAATACAGAGACAGATGAGTGTAAAGACTGAAAGGTAAACGTGGAAGTTATTTTAACTCATTTTATGGCAGCAAAAATATTATTATTATTATTATTAAACACTTCTCTGCAAAGGCATGGGAATGTGGATTGGGAGATCTAGGATCAAGGCTCCTAGACATCACGGTACTACCTGCATAACTATCTCATCTGTTCGCTGCATGGTCTGCTCACTTACTCTTTAAATTATATTATACCAATACGCAGGTCATGCTGTTCTTTACAAACACTAAGTCTTCAATCGACAGACCAGCCAGACCAATCAATTTACTTATATATTTTTTTAACTGTTTTTTTTTTCATAATTAAATGATGAGTTGTCTAAATTTATGTTATTATGCTGGCTCACTGCTTTACTTATAATAATCTTTAATTATGCGCTCTATGGTAATTTTGGTCCCTGACCGGGTAAACTAGCAACACTTAAACCATTTAACCTCTACAGTTTATCCCAGATAGCCATCTTCACCTTGTTATAGAGCTTGATATTGGTCCCAGGGGTCGTGGAGCCAAAGTGGAAGACTAGAGGAGCCTGCACAGAGAAGCCTTCCTCGACATCTGCTGGACGCTCAATGTAAAGCGCTGACATTGTCCCTGGGACAGACACCTGAAAATATGAAACGGTAGCACAGAGAATTTACTTTAGACGATCCGTCAAGCTCTTGTCTTATTAAACTCTCATAATTGACTTCATTAATTATAAACCTCCTAGGTCATATTCTCTTACGCTGCTTTGGCCGACGTCCAGCTCTACGAGCGTGGGCCTCCTGCCCAGCCTCACCGCATAGTTCAGCAGCAGACGACACACTGTGGACTTCCCCACGTCGGTCGGCCCCACCACCATGACCTAAACAAATGCCCGGAGTGACTAATAGAATCCTCGTCTGTAAGTAGTACGCGGAAAAATGAGATGTGAACGGTGACATACCCTCGGACCTCTCTCATTGTCTCGCTCTGCTTGCCGTCTCATTTGCTCCAACGCAGCGTGTGTGTTAAGATACAACAGCATAGGGGTGTCTTTGGAGACGTAAGCCACCTGCATAGACACAAAGAGAGATAAAGTATATCAAATTACATATAGGAAAAACAGCTAGGTGAGCACAGTCCATCTTCATCACAGGACCTGAGGAAGATATTATATGGGTGGTGCTTCTGAAAACAACAGCTTGTCACCATGATGGCTTTCCACTGATGAATAATAAGATGGATCCTAATGTTTATCCATTGTGTCCCTGATGTAGAACACATTTGAGATTAAAGTATCTGCCAATGCTCAGGGCTATGACAGTCCATATTTTCTTAAAGAAGGTTTTAGAGGCGACAAGAACAAAATGTGTTTCATGAAATGACAATACGGTACTTTTTTTTTACAGACTTAAATATTCTCTCTATCTATTTATCTATCTGTCCATCTATTTTTTGGGGAAAAAAATCTAAAGTAATGCTCGTGTGCCTTCCTACTTTATCACAACAGAGATTTCGGAGGAAACTGACGGCCCTGATGACATCGTGTCTAAATAGGGATCTACTTCTGTTCTCAGGTACAATTGGCTTCCATAATGTGAAAACCAGAGCTATATTTAACAGAGAAAGTAAGAGCATTTCCATACACACACCAACACAACGTGATGAGAGCTCACAGGATTGGGACTAAAGAGCTGTGCGGACATAAGAAAACCACTCGTTAGTCTCATCAGAAAAAAGGGCTTCAGGTTGTTACGTGGTGAAAAGATTGGACTTTAGAGTGATGGAAAAAGGTCATATGTTAGTCTAATTAGTTCAGATTGACCTTAATCCAGAGCTATGGGTGCATCGAGGTGAGAAGGGAAACATGAAGAGAGAGATGCACAGATCATGCATACTGTCCACTGTAGGAGCCTCTGGAGGCAGTGTTATGATCTGCGCTTGCTTCAGTTGCCCAGGTCTAGGCCCAGCAGCATGTACGTATGTGGCAATAACATGAAGTCATCTGGTGACCTGAATGTACTGATTTATGGAGGTTTTCTTCCCTGGTGGCATGGGGTATATTTCAGAACTCAGATTGGCAAAGAGTGCTTCTGGGAGCATGAGGAATCATTTTCACCATACTGTGTGCTGTAATAACGGTGATTGAATTAAATCCATTGAATGAAATTAATGGAATTAAAGTGCTAATGTGATGGGATGTAAACTACCATGTAACTGCTCATAACTTCAATTCAGCTCACCATTTTGATTTCATTTCTGATGCAGGTTTAACTTCAGGCAAATGCCCAACTACTGACAAAGTTTCATTAAATTCTGTCCAGACAGTTTTGCCTGACGCTGTGACAAAATCTGGCTGGACAAAAAAATAATAATTGAGACTGGTTATGGGTGGGCGGCTCTGTGGTGTAGTGGTTAGCACCTTGGTCTTACACCTCCAGGGTCCGGGTTCAGTTCCCATCCAGGCTTAATTCCGGTCTCTGTGTGTTGTGCTTGGTGGGTCTCCTCCAGGTATTCCGGGTTCCTCCCAAGGTCTAAAGGCATGCTAAATATTAGGCTAATTGGTGTTCCCAAATTGCCTGTAGTGTGTGAATAAGTATGTGAGTGTATGTATGTGCCCTGTGATGGATTGGCACCCTGTGGGTGTACCCCGCCTCATGCCTCCTGGGATAGACTCCAGACCCCCGCGCGACCCTGAATACAGGTTAAGGCGGTAAACAAGATGAGTGACTGAGTGCTTACGGATCTGAGACGTAAATACATAATTGAAAGAGTGTGTTCTGACCAATTTACAGACAAAATCTCTCTTTTATTTATATGGATGAACCAGCAGGTTAAAATATTGATAAAAGAGAGGATGAAATGAATGAAGGATGTGCCCATGGTGCAATAGACAATAGAGTTTATAGTGATGTCATAGAGAAAGAGAGACATCCCTGAGCAGTGTTACTGTAAAGTCTAATTTATAGTCCTTGCTTTGTGGGACGTCTTCAAACCGTTGACACTATACGTACACTATAGATGTCTTGCTTTGTTGAAGCATTAATGGAGTAAGTGGTCTGATTGATTCAAACACTTGAATTCAATAATTAGCAGGTTTGTCTATATATACTAGAGTGGTGAACACGTGACCACCTCCTCACCTCGGTCTTGCCGCTGAGACACAGGCTGCATCCCTGCCACGTGAACACGGCGATTTTTGAGCCAGGCCCGAATGTGTACTTCTTGTTCCGGTTCAATTCGGAGCCGAACACCTCGGCCAAACCGGTCAGGAGCTCGAGCTGGACGCGCTCTCCGGCCTCGACCTCAAACCGCAGCTCGGTCTCCTTCTCCAGGTCAAAGCGCGAGCCTCCGCCGCCCCCGGTGCTTCCTCCGGAACTCACGACTTCATCACCGGCTTTCTCGGGCGCGTCCGTGCTCATACCTGCGACACCAAGGCGACGGAGACATCACTCTCAATTACTCTGAACACTCTGCTTTTAATAAAGCTGACCTGCTTCACATCACTCACCATACATGTTTAAGTTCAAAACACAACCAGAATGAATGGTGTCCAATCTATTCGTTAATATACAAGTTAATTGTCTTAATACGTTTTCCAGGAACTTTAGTAGAAAAAAAGTAAACACGTTTACAGAGTTAGCCGTTAGCTATAATGCAACTATAAATCATCTTTTTCATTGTATTCATTTTCATCCTTGGCCATGACTCATCAATTTGACTGTTAAAGTGTTTTACACCACGTGGGTGTTTCATTCAGGTGAATTAACTTACTTTTAAAGGAAAATGAACCCAAAACGTGTCCTGTTTTCTTTTTTCAAATCACCCACCAGCGTGAAGGAAACTCGGTCGCATAATGATGACGTAACAAGATGGCGTCGCCCAGCAGCCTACTGCCCTCCCCTCAGTGAGGCAGTAATGCTTCCAAGTCATAAAAAAAACCCAGTGGAGGCGAAATGATAGAAAAACACATAGAAATTTTTATTTTTCATACACAAAGATGTTTACAAACTCAATTTAACACAACAAACGTACACTCTGTGGCCAAATGCTAGATGTAGAGCACTGCAGTTTCCCATTGACAGTGATCAGCTATAATGTGGAGTAGGACCGTCCTTATGCAACCATTATACACATGCGCTGTGTGTTCTGACACCTTTCTATTACAACCAGCATTAACCTTTTCCACAATTTCATCTACATCTTGCGGTTCTACTGGATCCGACCACACAGACCAACGTTCACTCCCCATGTGTAGCCCATCAGTGAGCCATGGCCATCTATGACCCTGTCAACAGTTTTTTTTTTTTTTTTGGATCACTTTTGGCATGTCCTGACCACCGCAGTCCAGGAACATCCCACAAGAGCTGCAGTTTTGGAGTTCGTCTGAACCAGTCCTCTAGCTATCACAATTTGGTCCTTGTCAAAGTCACTCAAATCCTTAAGCTTGCCCATTTCTTCTGCTTCCAACACAGACTAAAAATAGCCCACCCACCACCTCTGGGATGTTCCCGGTCTGGAGTGGTCAGGATATACCAAAAATGATCGAAGGAAGAAAAACCAGTGAACTGGCGACAGAGTCATAGGTGGCAAAGGCTCACTGATGCAAATGGGGAGTGAAGACTGGCCCATAGTCCGATCCATTAGAAAAAACGTGTCAGAACACAGTGATAACTTTTGGTAGCAAAGGGAGAGACATATTTAATATTAGTCAGGTGCTCATAGCTTTATGGCTGATTACTATAGTAATGTATAGTAAATCAACCTCACTAAACCCCAGACTTCATAACCAAAAATCAGTGCAAGACCCCACTCATGCTCAAAAATCCTTTCCAAGAGACTGCAGGTTATCATAATAGTTGAGAAGGCATAAATCTCAAGAACATCTTCGTTTGGTGTCCACACACTTTTGGCTATATAGTGTACCATGAAATGAATGATGCACAAATCTACGCAAACATCTGAAAAGCTATAACCATGTTTGAAAAATAGAAACACGGATATCAGTTTGTGAGCGGTAACAAAGTAAAGCAGAAGATCACAAGGGGAAAGTAATGATCCAGGGCAGGATGCCAAACAAGTAATCAGAGAACAGACTGGGAGTCATCCGTTTGGTCCATCCTCGTCATTATGCATCCAAGTAACCCAAGATGATGAACTGAAAATTGAGATTAAAAAACATGTTCAATTAAGTATTTATTTATTTTTAAAAAATATTGGATAGAAAAATCCTTACACACCTTTCCTCGCAATCTCTACTTGCTCTTCAGGGCATCGTCCAATGCAGTCACAACCTCAGCAGGCTCTGGAAACTTTAGTTTACGAGGAGGTCCTTTTTTGATACCAGTCCACAACACCACCTCTGTGGGCAGAAAAAAGGGAGAAATGTGTCTTTACAATGTGCTTTCATGTTCAAATGAAGCTGCAGGAGCCATCATCTGACTGCTTGCATGTTAAACTGTATGCTCAGATGAAAAAATATACAGTACCTTTGGTCCCCTCAGTCAGAGTGATTTCAAAGCTGTTGCGTCGAGGCTTCTGGGGGTTCACCAGCACCCGCAGCTCAGGATGTGCGGCGAGGAGAGCCTCACGCACCGCATCCGCGTTCCGCCCGTAAACACGTCAGCTTTTACTGAGAGAGTGCGAGAGAGAACAACATTATGCCAAAAATAAGACTTTGAACCTGTAAATTATTGCACGCTGAACTGTTATTTTTGACATTCGTAACCAATACACTTCCTAACTGAACTGAAACATTGGTTTGCATAATTTTTTTTTTTTTAAATGCACACTTTCCACCAAGGAATATAATTAAAAGTAGAATTCTATGCTGAGATACGAGTTGCGTTCAGGTCTTAAAGGCTGGAACGCAAATCCTCATTTTGAGTAACTTTTCAGTAATCATATACTCTGCACATTTTACGAAAACTGCCTGATGCGCAATATTCTAAATCTATCACTTCCAAACTAATACCAGCTGTTCAATTCGACTCATTTTTGCTAAGCCAAATCAATAATTTCTGAAATTATTTCTACTTTGTACACTGACCAGTGCTCGATGATGATTTTTTGGCCTTGATCCTCCTGTTTATCCTCATTTGATTTATCCTGCTTTGCCACAGGCTCGGGCTCTTCCTCTGCAACGGCAGCTGCCTTACGCTTTGCCCCACGACCTACACACACACACACACACACACACACACACAATATACAGTATGTAGTATATGGAGATTGCTGTTTTCTTCACATTATACGAATATAGAATGTTACTAATAGAATATTAGTCACTTATTAACCTAAACCCTTTTTATTGGATGACCTTGAGGTCATTAATGCATTTATCATTTATCAACAACTTTATAAATGTACTCAATAAGGTATGAAATGATTACTTCTGCAACCAGAATTATGCCCAAATTAAGACAATGTCCTTATGCTTCCTCTTTCCATCTTGAGGCAAACATATACCATATGAAGCATTTTTACTCTCCCAAGGGCATAATTAACAATGAATCTTCAGCAACATTTCTTTTTTAAAAGCCCTTTCCTTCATCTTCACCTTTAGTCCGTTACTTTATCCAGCTCCACAGGTTCGACATACACATGAGCTTCCAAAGATTTACCTTTCATGCTAATACTCTATTCAACACCAACAAGCATCATCTTATAGACCATACTATACAATGACAAAGTTATTTATCCATCTATCCTGAACAGCTGATCATGGAATGTTAACAGATATACTACAACACTTTCAGTCTATATTTCAGTGCTTTATCCACTAGGCATGTCTGTACCATCCAAAATCTATTTTCAATGCTGCATTACCATGTGTTCTACCCACATCCATCAAACATACACATACATACACAGTACACTGTATACACACACCATATCCTTATGACCTCCTGCGTCTTTCGTACTTTTGTACCCAATGTTATTTATTGTAGATAGATATATAAATCGTATGCACTTCTGGTTAGACTCTGACTGCATTTTATTGTCTTAATGCATGCACTTACGCATGCAAATGCCTAAATGTAAATGCAAAATAAAGTTGAATCGAATCTAAACTAATCTGACTGTCATATAGTTTGCATTGCAGTCTGAGGCTTAGAATTATGTGCACAAACTAACTTCTAATATAATAATAATAAGTCTTGCCCTTTTGCAATCTCAGTAGAGAAATCCTCCTTAAGCAAGATGTAGACTTGTAATTGAACTATAGGCGAGTCACGTGACCAGACAAACCGCACTCGAGGTGTTCTATCGTGGAAATGCACGTGCACGTTACATAAAAGGCAACCAAGCGCGTGCCAACGGCTCTTTGTTGTTTTGTAACGTACGGGTCTTCGTAACTAATTGTAACAGTATACGGGAAATATTTCTTGCACTACACGGATAATAAAGGATGCCAGAAAAATGACTAATGCAGCATCTAAATGCGTCACTTACTCACGTCATCCTCGCCGCTGCACCGCTGCCCGGGATCGTCATTATTCACGCATGTATTGACTTCCTGAAAACTTTTGCACCATTCCAGTGTTTTACTGCGGCTGAGAGTCTGATCGCCAAACTGCGCCTGAAGTCTTCTGTGAATGTCAACCGGCTTGACGCCTTCATTCATCAGAAATTTCATCACAACACGCTGTTCCATGCTCGGAGTAACACGGTTGCACGCCATTTTGCCTTCTTTTTTTTTTTTTTTCGCCCGACAAGTTAGCGCCACCTCGCGGACACACAAGACACGTTGATACCACCCAATCTGCGTCGCTACCCGGTTTGGCGCAGCCACCTTGCACACGTGGTTACGATATCTCCAGTCCATACTCAAGCAATGAAACGCAAATTGCATGCATTATTATTTAAGGGGAAAAGGTGCATTTGTTTCATTTTGTTTGGTGCCTAATTTGTTGTATATAGTTTTGCTCAATAAAGTTTCATATTTTAAAAAATGTTCATCCATAGTTGTATTCATGTATCCTACAGAGCAATGTAGTCAAAAATTATCTATCTAATTTTTTTTTGGCTGCTCCGCACACACTTGGCACAGGTTTTATGCCAGATACCGCATCCTGATGCAACCCTGTGCTTGGGACCAGCACTGTATGCAGTGGCAGAGTAAAACGGGGCAATTTGGGAACACTTAGGCAATTAGCCTAATCTGCATGTCTTTGGACTTTGGAGGAAACCCATCCAGCATGGGGAAGAACATAGCCAGAGCCCAGAGGAGAGAATCGAACCCAGAGCCTGGAGGTGTAGGCCCACAGTTATTTTAGCAAAAATCTACATTTTATTTGTCAGGAGTACAGAGCATGAGTTTTAATTAAAGAAAATATTCTCAGGCACAGGTCTGAACGTCTGAATGTGTCATTCTACAAATATGGTGTAAAGTGTTTGTCACTTAGTGTTCCTGATGCCCAAATAATTTAACATGACAGACACACTACTTGTATGTCCTCAGGAAACATGGCATGTACTTTCAAAGATAAATGTTCAATATTTATTTATTTATCTATTTTAAAGACCAAGTTAAAGGAAATGTCTCCTCTCTATGATCATGCATCAAAGTGGGACCATAAACTTTTAATCTAAAGATGGTGGAAAAGGCATGCGAGATGTCTCTTCATTTGTTTAGAAACGTCATGGTTTATTTTCCAATTTTATGCAAAGCTTTTACGTTTTTCAAGTTGTTACTTTAAAAAAAATTTTTTTTTATAATTGTCAATAGTTAGACTTAATTAATTGATTTTGACATCAATGAAAACCACACAGTCTTACACATGAGAGACATTTTGTGTAATGGTTGATATGTTTTTTCCCTAAACTGCCATTGGTGGTACCAGGAAGAGAAGAAATACTAGTTATTTATATTTATATATAAATGTGTGTGTGTGTGTGTGTGTATAAACGCATTAAGCTCTTTCCTTAAAAAAAAGAAGTTATTTCTATTTCACATTTGCTGTAGAATGGCCCATATTTTAAACTTGCCAATATTTATATTTATATCTTTATCCCATTGTAGCCAAATCATTTATGAGTTAATGTATACCTAATTTATATATAATTTATAAACTTAAACGTGAGACTTGACAATATAATGTAGAAATATTATTTCAAATATATTTGTGTATATAAATACACACAATATAATTAATATTGCAAAGTTTTAACGTAGTTAAATTATGTACCCGTGTACATTAGAAATGACTGATGTGTTTTGTCCAAGTGGAGATACAGTAGTCACGTGTCCAAGATGACGCAAATCGGGTAGCGCGACTAAACTGCATGTGCTCAGGTCTCAAGTCCCGGGTTGATTTGAACGCCTCTCGTATTTTTCGGTTTTCGGCTTCTTGTCATATCCAGTTGCCATGTATTATAAAATGCATGTCTTCCCTATCATTGTAATCAAGATTAAAGGTTTGATCAGAGTTTACAAATATTTATTTAGTCATTAAAAAAACTTACATACCTGCTTTAGCACGCGCCGCCATTCTCTCGCTCACCAACAACAACACAAGCTAAAACTTTGGCGCGAGAGTTTAATACCGGAAACGAGCTGACTGGCGCCATCTATCAGTGCACTTCTTACCTCATAATGGAGGAAAAGTGTGGAGAAAATCATGACAGGGAAAACAAAAAGACATTTTCTCCTAATCTTCACCTGATAACTTTTCAGAGAGTCTGATGTGATCTAATACTTTGACGTTTGATGTGTTGTGTGCTCTGAAATGCTTTTCTGCTCGACACAGATGTAAAGAGTGATAATGTCAGACTGCAAAATAGGGAAACAAAAAGCAATATTAAGAGTCTTTTAGAATGAGGAGCATTTTAATCAGAGAAAGGAAGCATTTAATATTGTTTTTGAGGACGAGTGGACTGGAAAGTCGGCTTTTAAGGACAGGGAAACTGAGGAGAGAGAGAGAGAGATCTATAGGTGGTGGTGATGCAATTATGCAATTTACAGAACTCCAACTAGATGCTGAAGAAATGCTGATGCTGATTCGACAAGTGTGTGTGGAAGTACCGAATAAAGCACATAAAAAGTTTAAGACACAGAACAAGTCAAGACAAGATCAGGGAAGGAAGCATTTTGGTCTGGAAATTGGCATTAAGAGACCAGGAAGGAGGCGGCACGGTGGTGTAGTGGTTAGCACTGTCGCCAGAGTCTGGGTTCGATCCCCGGCCGGGCTCGATTCCCGTCTCTGTGTGCATGGAGTTTGCATGTTCTCCCCGTGCTTGGTGGGTTTCCTCCGGGTACTCCGGTTTCCTCCCACAGTCCAAAGACATGTAGGTTAGGCTAATTGACATTCCCAAATTGCCCGTAGTGTGTGAATGAGTGAGTGTGTGTGTCTGTGTGCCCTGTGATGGATTGGCACCCTGTCCAGGGTGTACCCTGCCATGTGCCCTAAGTCTCCTGGGATAGGCTCCAGGCCCCCCGTGACCCTGAATACAGGATTAAGTGGTATAGATGATGAGTGAGTGAGTGAGACCAGGAAGGTGAGGGAGAACGATCCCTTCAGTTGTCTGTAATGTAATTTACTAAATTTCAATCACCATTAAACAACAAAGAAGAAGCAGTAGTCACCTCAGTGGTTTTGTCCTCTGCATACAGGAGGGTATGAGTATTTCAGAAACTGAAGATCTTCTGGGATCTTATTTCATACACACACACAACAGACTGTAGAGTCAGACAGAACGGTGCAAAAACCATTAAACCATGCAGCAGCAATTGGAAATGCATTGTTGATGAGAAATAAGAAACTGATTCGAAGGCTATAGTACCTCAGTACACTCTTTACAATCAAACGGTGAACGGAAAAGCATCTCAACATATAACGTCTTAAAGGCTGAAGTGGATGTACTACAACAGCAGAAGACGACATTGAGTTCCAGTCCTGTTAGCCAAGATGAGCACATGATCACCAAAGTAGAGATAGAAGAGATTATTGTTAAAAAAAAAAAAAAATCAAACAAGCACGTCTGGAACCAACAGAATACCATAGACAAAGTCACTGAGAACACATTTTTCACTATTCTGATGTTGGAGGATTGAGACTTGTCCCTGTTGCTGAGGTAATATCATCATGGGTGTATTGTGCTTTTTGTGCATAGTTGTTCTCAGTGTTCTACTGTTTGCTCTCGTCAGGAGTCCCCACAGCTGATCATCCGACTGAAACATTTTGATTTTGGCACAGCATTTATGCAGGGCCAGTGGCGTGGTGGTTAGCACTGTGGCCTTGTATCTCCAGGGTCTGTGTGCATGGAGTTTGGATGTTCTCCTTGTGCTTTTTGATTTTTCTCCCACATGTCCAAGACTTACAGGTTAGTTTAACTGGCATTGCCAAATGGCGTATTGTGTGTTAGTGTCTACCCTGTCCTGAGGGACAGGGTAGCAGTCCCCTAAGCGTGCCCTGCAACCCAAGAGGTAATTCCTATTTTCATTTCAATTATAAACTACACATTTATAATTGCCCATTGTACTTTTATCTTTTTATATGCACTTCTCACAATAAGTTAGGGATATTGTTATTTACATGAGTGCTTTTCCTATTTGCTCTGAATTTTAATGAAATAAGTAAAAGTTCCCTTTAATATTACTAATAATGTATGAGAAGAAACACCATTTTCATTAGTTTAATATTTATTACCCCCAAAATTTAGACAATAACAAGGATAGCCCCAAATAACACAAATTTGCAATGTCAGTAGCGGGCATTTCCACCATTTGCCACAATGACAGCTTGACAGCGACGTCTCCTGCTTCGACAAGTGCTACACGCAGTTCTGCCAGGTCATGAGCGGTGGGGTACAATCAGCCAGTCTCTGCTTCAACTGGTCCTAGACATGCTCTAGGGGTTCAAGTCAGGGACATTGATGGCCATACCATATGAGGCACTCCAACTTCCTAAAGTTGAGCTGTGACAATTCTGCCACGATGTGGTGGAGCATTATCATCCTTGAACAGAAAGTTGGGGTGTGCTGCAGGGATGATGGGTTCTATGATGTCTCTGAGGTAAGAACGTGCAGTGACTGAGCGATCTACAATAACCAAATCTGTTTTGCGCTAACTGGTGATGCCTGCCCAGACTGTTGCACCTCCTCTACCAAAGCAAACTCTGGGGATCATGTTGACCTCAGCGTATCGCTCACCTCGCCTTCTCCAGCAACGGTGACCCGACACTTATCAGTGAACAGGACGGTAGACCACTGCTGCATTGTCCAGGTCACATGGTCTCGTGCCCACTGCAAACGTTCACGGCGGTGTCTTGGTGTCAGTGGAGTCACCTGCAACGTCGTCTGGCATTCAAGCCAAAGCGGTGGAGTCGGTTGCGAATGGTTTGTCTGGAAACCCTAGTACCCCTCACATCTCGTAAACGGGCCTGCAGCTGTGTGGCAGTTGCATAACGATGTCTGAGTGCATAGGTCCTTAGGTACTGGTTATTGTTTACTATCTGTCACTCATGGGGCTCCACCCCTGGGTCTGTCATGAACTCTGCCAGTAGTTCTTTGTATCGATGCATGTCTGCTGATGACACTTTGAGACACACCAAGTTCACGAGCAACATCTGACTGCCTGCCACCGACCCGAAGGTGCACCATGGCCAGGAGGCGCTGCTCATCCCAATAAGTGACGTCGTGTGTTCATGGCTGTTTGAATGATGAACTTGGAATGACTTACTGCCAACACCAGCTTTTTTATGCCCACAGAATGTTGAAATTGATGCCACATTGAAAAGGGTTGCCTTTTGGTATTGGCCCCAATATAAGGCACACCTATACACAGTGAGACCATTACATGGAAAAAACAAAATGAGGTGTGTCTATCACCCCAATACAATAGCCTCCCTATTCCAAAAATGTCTGAAGTGAAACAAACACTGTGTGTATGACATCCACTGAGTCTCTCACAATATCCATAACTTATTGTGAGTAGTGTAAATACTCTTTTATTTAACCGTACCAGCATGTTTACCTTTACATTTATGACATTTGGCAGATGCCCTTAGATTTAAATTGATCTCATTATACATTTGAACAATTAAGGGTTAAAGGCCTTGCCCAAATTTTTATTGCTGGGGTTTGAACCTTTTTTCAGTAGTGCAACATCCTTACCACTGAGCTACAACTTAATAGTTAAAGGTACGTCATTATCCTTAAATACAAATCAGGTATGTACTTTAAGATGAACATCCAATGCTTTGCTCTTTTAAAAAATAATTAAAGGCACACTACATGCAGAAATTCCGGTAAAAAATCTTCATACATACTTATTGCTCATGTCTGAAAGTGTAAAGGTTGTGGATAAAAAAAATGTCTATTTTACGGTCGATCTAAAAAAAAAAGGTATAATAATGATAATGGATATTTCTGTAAACCTAGCAAATCGATTTCTTGTTGGTCAAATCAAATTACAGTATTTGTTCAGAGTTATGCAACAGTGTATAAAGAATTAACAAAATATATATTAAATAAATCCCTAATAATTAAGTTTAATGTCTGTTTAAATAAAACTACAGTATACAGATGAATAAATGTATTGCACTGACATGGAAATCCAGGAATCACAGAGTGTGGAGCTGGAATACACACTGGTTGGGATCCATCACAAGGCCTCACTCAGATTTAGTCAATAATACACACATACAGTATGAGCAAAGAAAAATTCCTAATCTAATCTACATCCTGTCATGTTTTTGGAGTTGGAAGGAGACCAGAGTATACTGAGTAAATACAGACTCGATAACACATGAGCCTCTGCAAAGAATAAAATAAGCTTTTAAAAAAATATATATATATATATTTATTGTCACTTTGTGTAAATCAAGCCTTCAGTGTAATATCTGCCAATGTAATACACACACACACAAATCACAAAACACATGTAAAACAGGCGTTTTCAGGTTTATTCATGTAACTCATATTAAACCCATATCATCAATCAGAGAATTGTGTTTAATATTTATTTGGTCTTTTGAGAAGGTGTGCAAAGTGCCAATGAGATTTTAACACGGAATAACCGTAAGAACTGAAATGAAAATGAAGCAACATTAATACCGGAAACATTTTAAATGAAGTGCTTTGTTGGGAGAGAATATGGATCACATCTCTAGTGCGTTACAGATGGGGAAAATCCAGCTGCTTTAACCAAAGGTGGAGCTGTTCCAGGCCACGTTCGATGCCTCCATGTCGTAAAAGTTGATGTAGATCCTAACAAAATGGGGGGATATATTATATGCAACAATATTGTTTGCAAATTTGTCACACTTAAATTATTGAGATCATCAAACAAATTTTAACATTATACAAAGATAATTCAAGTAAATACAAAATGCAGTTCAATAATGTGTAATATTAAAATTAGTTTGATGAGCTCAATTATCGAAGTGTGAAAAATATGCCAAAAAAATCAAACACTTTCACAGCACTGTAAAGTTATTTATCTTTTAGATAGATAGATAATGATGGCCAAATCAGCTGATGTCTGATGAGGTTTACAGATATTTGAATTTATTTATTGGGCTCAATTTATTTGTCTTATTAACGAGATATAAAAAGCAGCTATAATGGGAAAGCCTGTTTATAGCTGTGATGTTTCGAATCCTTAAATGCTACTATTATTAACGAATATAAATATAACGCGTCATTTGATAAAATTCAATTCGAATTTTAAATTAACAACTGCTGTGGTATAAAAGAAAATGAAACACTTAAAAATAAAGAAAGAAAAAAATAGCTGATCTTAAGCGGGGATTATTTTCCCATAACTCCACCGCACTCATCATCATCACGCTTTAATGTTTTTTTTTCTTTTCCATGCTACTGATAACATATTAATCACACTACATACATATTTCTGCACTAAGGTGGTCAGTGCATGTGTGTGTGAGAGAGTGTGTCACCTGTCAGGTGAGATGCCCAGGTGTTTATTAAGCAAACCCATGAGCAGTTTGGAATACTGTTTGTTCTGCGAGCCTCCGATCTTCCCGATGCTGCTGAGGGAGCACAGGGCACAAGGGTCTGATTTGCCCCCGAACATCATCATCTGACCCGGCACGATGTGCACTGCGATGTACTGGGGGGGCAACAAAGGGACTCAAATCAGATCTCATTTACAATCACTGCGTGGTCATGGAGGAGAAGATTAAACATCATCCAGAAAGACAACTAAGGAAAGTAAACCAGTAATGCAGATTTAGGAATTCCTGGACACACAGAGAGGCGCGCGCATCAATCCTGGCCTATTTAGCTGAGCACGCGCTAATACTCACGTCGACTGGTTTCCCAGTGGCTTTTGCAAGATCCTTCGTCAGCTCAGACATTAATCCTTCAGGAACCGCATCTTTCGAAACATTTGTATTAACCACAAACATCGGCATGGCGTCAGGATGCTTTATAACCACCGCACAGCTCAGAAAATATATAAGACACTGATGATGTACGGCGACTGAACTGACACTTCCGTTAAAGCGAGTGACCACGCGCTAGCTCCTGCACACTCAAGCCCCGCCTTCTACGCTTTGAAGCCCGCTGATTGGACAAGCAGATACGTTTATCAAAATACCGTAAAATACGAAATAGCAAAAAAAAAAAAAGAGGTCAATACAAACAGTAATGCATAATTAAGTTTTATATTAGTCACTATAATAATATATGTTGAAATAGAAAAGAGGATTAATATCTGAGTGCAATTTTTGTGTTTAAGTGATTAGAATTTAACTTTAAAAGACTGAACTCAAAAGAGAGCTCAAAAATGCAAAAAAATAAATAGATGTTTTTGGACCACACGGTCACTGAAAAAACTCACTCACTCATCGTCTATACCGCTTTATCCTGTCTACTGGGTTGCAGTGACCTGGAGCCTTTCCCAGGAGACTTGGAACACGAGGCGGGGTAGACCCTGGATTTGGTGCCAATCCATTGCAGGTTTCACACACACACACAAACACACACATACATGCTTAATCACACGCCACAGGGAATTTGGGGCTGCCAATTAGCCTAATCTGCATGTCTTTGGACTGTGGGAGGAAACCAGAGTACTGGAAAGAAACCCACCAATCATGGGACGAACATGCACACAGACCTGAGGCAGGAATCAGACCCCTGACACTGGAGGTGCGAGGCCACAATCCTAACCACTGAGCTTGGTTGGGTTCCCCTGGATAATCCAGTTTCCTCGACAGTCCAAAGATATGCAGATTAATTGGTGTTCCAAAATTGCCTGTTATGTATGTGTGTGTATGTGTTTTGTGCCCAAATTGCCTGTAGTGTATATGTGTGTGCCCTGCAATGGCTTGTCCAGGGTGTACCATGCCAGAAAGTCTCCTGGGATAGGCTCCAGGCCCCCCATGACCCTGTATAGGATAAGCAATATAGAAAATAAATGAATGAATGAATTAATAGCTTTCTGACGTTACAGTGTCTGTAAATTTGACCACCACCTGAATATGGGAATGACATCAAAAACAACCAGAAAAACACATGATTGTGTGTATCTGTACTATTTCTTTGCTTATGTGACCTATTTTTATTATTTATTGTGCAATCATATTTGGATAGTTAAATTCAGTTAAAATTAAATTAAATTCAGTTTATCATTTTACCTAGGCTGTCCTGAAAATATATACGTCACTCTATACTGCATATCCTGCAATCCTGAGCCTGATACATATAGATATGATATATTATAATTAAAACCCGAGCATTTTAACATATCAAAGCAAAAAAGCGGCTAAAATGCTTGGGGTTTTAAGGGCTACAAGCAAACAAAAAAAATCAAAAAGAGTCTGAGATGTCTGACTTTTTTTTTTTTTAGCAACGGTGCGAACGTTTCAAACATTTACGGTAATAAATCCTCGCATGCGCTCCTCGTCTTTTCAGGAAACGACGGTTACATCTCAAACGGCTCTCTATTTCGAGGTAGTGCACATTATGTAGTGTGTAGGAAACATTACGTAATACCTTACAGAGCGCACTTCTAAAGGAAGGACGGAGTGTTTTTGGGAGGCGACCAGGTCTCGTAGGCGAGAATGAAAAGCACTTGAATTGAGAAGGGGAGCATAAACGCCTGGGTCCTTTTTCGGTGTAACAGGGTTACACTTTAGTGTGTGTGTGTGTGTAAACGGGCTAGAAGGTGTATTGTTTTTTTTTTTCTTTTCTTTTTTTTTTCTGAAGCGTGGCTGAGACTAGAGGGCGGATATAAGCTGTTGGTAATGTTTATTGTTGTTACTAAATATATAGTATATATATATATATATATTTGTAAAGTTAATTAGTAATTAGAATTAACCTAGGAGTGCGTGTTAGACAGCGAATGCATTACTTGTAGAGAAAATGCATTACAAGGCAGTTGAAAATAGAAACAGAATAGGCAATATGACATCTTGTGTGTGTGTGTGTGTGTGTGTAAGGGTTTGTTTTTAGTGTAAACTTTTCACCCTGGTTTGGTTACCATCCTAAGATCAGTTCACAAAACATCCTTATTTATGTATTCACAAGTGTAAATAATACGTCCCGTGCACTTTTTTATATATAGTGGAACAGTGCGCGCGGTTGATCTGATGCATTAGAGTGAGCGTAGGGTGTATTTATTTATGGCAGATCTCGTGCGTAAAGCGCCATGGCGGACACGGTGAAGACGTTCCAGGCGCATCTGACGGCGGTGATGGACAGCCTGGTGCGCGCGTCCGTGTGCGAGATCACCAAGCTGTTCGAGGACACGGTGAACGACTACCTGGTGGAGATCTCGCTCAACCGGAAGGAGAACGAGGCTCTGAAGCTGCGCCTGAGGCTCACCGAGAACAAGCTGCGGAACGAGCGGAAATACGGGCTCGCCTGGGCGGCCAGTCGGCGCGCAGCCGGGCTGCTCGGTCCTGATGAGACCGCCGGCGCGGCCAAAAAGCGCAGGCTCGAACCCAGTAAGCGCAAAGTTCATTACTGCTGAGCGCATGTCTAAACTTTTAGTGCAACCAGAGGGAGGAAGTGAGTGTCATGGCGACCTGCTCCTCAGCTCTCTCAGTTCTCATTTCTTTCTCCCTGTTCTTCTCCTTTCCTCTGTCTGACTCCCTCCCTCCCTTCCTGATCTCCTCTCCCTCCCTCCCTTTCAGGAGGCAAGCAGCCCAAGGAGTGGAGCGGTGGCACGTGGGAGGAGGGGGTTGGAGGAGCGAGGGACGAGAGGAGGGACGTGTGCCGCACTCATCCACCAACCGCAGCGGAAGGAGAGGAGCAGGAGGAGGAGAGGAGACACGTCTCCGGGGAGAGGAAGGAGGTGGCCAGTGTTAAGGAGGAGGTGAGCGGCCAATCAGGAAGCCGATGCAGGGAGAGATAAGGAGAGCAGTGACGGAAAGGAGGGTGGGTGGGAGGGAGTGAGGAAGGGAGGAGAGAGAGAAAAGAGTAGGATGATGAGAGCAAGGGAGGGAAGGAAGGAAGGAGGGAACCCGTGAGTATGGGTTGCGAGGGATGAAATGAAAAAGCAGAGGAGCAGAGGAAACTCAGATTTATACGAACAAAGCCGAAAAGGCGATTAACGGGGACGGGGCGAACCGGACTTTTATGTCCGTTCCTCCATACAGTACGTTCTTGTCTGCTCCAGGGAAATGTTCTTTCATCTGACCCATAAAACGTTACAGGAGCACTACGAATTGCTTCATGGAATGCAAATACACAACCTGAGTGCATTATATATAATAAATTCACAGGAGAGTGCACACTAAAAGGAACTAAAGTGCAAAAATGAAGAACGATAAAAAGATAGATAAACTGAGAGTAAGAGGGAGATTTGGCTAGACAGATGAATATGTAAGTATGTAGAGTGTCAGACACACAGGTAGACCTCCTAACAAAGTCGCCATATTAACATAGATATATTGACTGATATGATTGATGGATGCATGGATGGACAGATCGCAGGACAGACTCTGCTGCCTTAGGACAAGCAGGATATGCATTTTATTTTCCCTCTCTTAGTTGCCTTGAGTAAAGCCCCCAAATAAATCTGTTGTGGCATCGCTTCCATAAGCTTATGCCATGTCACAACATTTTATTTCTGTACAGTGTCACATTAATTTCTCTGCAGAATCGTGTATTGATGACTGGAGAGTCGGAGCATTGCGTAATGCCTTCTCCAGAACATGAACTCCAAATATTCTCAATGGGGTTAAGGTCTGGATTCTGTGGTGGTCAATCCATGTGTGAAAATGATGTCTCGTACTCCTCTTTCACAATTTGAGCCTGAAGAATCCGGGCATCGTCATCTAGGAATATGGTCGTGACTTACATTTATGTAAAAACCTGGTCATTCAGGTCATCAGCTGAACTAATTTTTTGCCGAACCTATACCTGAACAACAGAAACAACCCCAGATCATAACATTGCCCTCACAGGCTTATATGATAGACTTGATGGGTACAGTATGTCACCTCTCTTCTTACCCTGATGCACCCATCATTCTCAAACAGGGTAAACCTGGACTCATAAGACCACATAACCTTTCTTCAATACTCCTCAGTCCATTTCTTATGCTCCTTATCCTTTTACCCCTCAAAGCAGCCTCACTGATAAGTAATTTTCTTAACGCTACACAGCTGTTTAGTCCCAGTTCCTTGGGTTCTCTTTGCATTGTACGTGTGAAAATCCTCTAACTTTCACTATTAAACATAGCTGTTAGTTCTACTGTCGTTTTTACGATTTGATTTCACCAAACATTTAAGTGATCTCTGATCATGGTCATTAAAAATGTTTTTACACCTCATTTCTGCTTCAAAGATGATACTTTACTTTCAGTTATTTACAATGCCCTGCAAAGTTCCTAACCCAATTTTAACATCTTTGCCACAAGCAGGTTTAAATAACTTGTTGCCAGCTGAACCATATTAAACGCTGCAGTAATTATCCACTGGAAGGTCCTTAACTATTTACTCAGTTAAAATCCAGGTGGTGACTTTTTTATTTGGCCAGGCAGTGTATTAATTATGCATGCAGTGTAATTAAATTGTTTTGTGCTGAGACTGTGAGATTATCCAAAACCTGATACCCCAGATGTTTTGCGAATGCGATGACCAAAATAAACATACGTTATACGGTCCCATGGTCCTGTTTAGACAGTTAAAAACAGCTCTTTATTGGCTTATAAACAACACCAAAGAGATGATGGACATTTTAGTCACTTTTGGAGCTCTACTTCTGCTATAGAGCTCATTATGTTTAAGACACTTTGTTCATTTAAACAAAATCATTGAGAAACATTTCAAACGTATTCCTTTTATTTTTGAGATACAGCGGAACCTTGGATTGGATGGCGAGTAACTTGGTCATTTTGCAAGATGAGCAAAAATTTTAACTCATTAAACGAGCGAGGTCCTGATATACGAGATACTTAAAACACATATATGCCAATTCACTCTCTTGTGCTGCGGGACTGTGGGTAATTGTCTCCCATGCTCAGTCTCAGTGCGTGTACATCACTTATATTTTGTCAACATTTGTTCCCGCATGTACTGTTAATTATAACATTGTGACCACAGGTTTGCGTGCACGTAAAGCAAAAGCAAGTGTCATTAGAGGGGTTCTTTGTTAAAGAAGTTTCCAGACAGAACAGTGTTTCAGTTAATGTGTATGTGTGTTTGTATGCGATTTTGTATTAATAATTTTTATATGAACATTTTTGGGCTGTGGAATGAATCATTGGAGTTTGGGGTATTTTTTATGGGGAAATTCACTTTGCTATAAGAGTGTTTTGATATATAAGCACGTTCCTGAACGAATTTGCTCTTAATCCAAGATTCCATTTCCAGGTAAATTTTTTTTTTAATGTACCTACTTTTATACAGACAAAAACAAAAATGTAGTTTTATTCAGACAAAAAAACGCAGAAAAAAATGTCAGTATAGTATATGAAATCGAATTGATTCATCTATATGTGGTTATGTTACCCAGTTTACAGAATAGGGTGAATTTAAATACAATCCACTCTGTCATTTTTGTGTGTTTGATCAGGAGGATGTCTACAGGTGCGAGTCAGCCAGGATCCTACAGGAGGCGCTTCAGATGAGCCAGACTGAAAGCAGCACGGCACACGGTGAGCACAAACTGTGCTTTTTTTCAAATGGCTGAACCAATACCAAATGGTACACCTGCGTAAAATGGTGACAAACATGAGCTAAGGATACGCACATGTAGAACTGGACATTGGTTTAAGTGTTACTTGTGCCATGTTTGTGGTCGTAATCCAGAATGGCTCTAGTGGCCTCATGGGTCCCTGGTTTGATCCTGAGTTTAGGTTTTTGTCTGTAGGTAAATTGGTGTATCTAAATTGTCTCTTGATTTGTATCCCACACCTACCCACCCTGTGTCACGCCCACTGTTTCTGGGATGGATCTCGCATCCACCGTCACTAAAGATGAGGAAGAATGAACTAATGTACAGTCCCAGTCAAAGGTTTGGACACACCTTCTAAATCAATGTTTTTTTTGTTTAATGATTTATCTTCTGCGCTCTAGAACAATACGGTCGATTTCAACACTAAGACAATAAGTCAACATCAACAGTCAGCTGTTATTTTAAGGCACGAAGATCAGCTGTTCTGGAATAGTTCTTGCAAGAACAGTATCGTCAAGTGCATTTGCAAAACCCATCAAGCACCATGATGCACCTGTCTCTCATGAAGACCTTCCCGGGAAAGCAGGACCAAAACGTATCTCTGCTGCAGAGGAGTAGTTCATTTAGAGTCACCAGCCTCAGAAATCACCAATTAACAACCAGCACCTCAGATTAGAGCCGTTATGAAAAATTTACAGAGCAGATACATCTCAATATCAACTGTTCAAAGGAGATTATTGTGTATTTTTGGACGCCTTCAGAATTTTTTACAGCGTAGAAAGAAAAAGAAACCATGAAGTTAGAAGGTGTGTCCAAACTTTTTTTTACTATCGTTGTAGCTAGTCATTTTACTAACAGCTGATTTCAACTGTTTAAGTACGTAGGACATAGTTTCTTAATGATT
The DNA here is from genome assembly GCA_013621035.1 of Clarias magur. Lineage (NCBI taxonomy): Eukaryota > Metazoa > Chordata > Actinopteri > Siluriformes > Clariidae > Clarias > Clarias magur. The sequence goes on along the minus strand of QNUK01000050.1, from coordinate 984,263 downwards.
GTCCATATGTTTTAACATGTCATTTTGTCTGTAGAAGCTTTGACTGCTGTCTCTACCGGTCCTGGATCCGCTGTTGGTGAAGTCTGGGAGCAGCCCGATCTTTCAACCGGACTTCCAAACAGCAGTGAAGAGCTCAGCGGGCTAGAAACAGCTTTAAAGGTGGAGTGTGAGAAGGAGGAGTTGGGATCCTCACTGACCAGCCCGCCTCAAGCCTCGGTCAGAGCCGACGGTGTGGAATTCATCGGCTTGGATGGTTTGTGCAGCTCCCAACAGGACCCTGCTTCCTCAAATCACGAAGCCAACCCTGCTGAGCTTGGCACAGGGAGCCAGGGAGACGAGGAGGAGGAGGAGGAGGAGGAGGAAGAGGAGCCCAGTCGAGAGGGGGAGGACTTCCTGCATTTCTGTCCTCAATGCGGAGGCGGCTTTAACTCTACATCCGACCTGGCTGAACACGTGTGCCCGCTGGCCGAAGAACGCTTCCAGTGTTCAGTGTGCAGCCGGACTTTCAGTCACGCCTGGAGCTTGAAGAGCCACGAGTGCGTGCAGGTGGGGGAGCAGCCGCACCGCTGTGAACTCTGCGGGAAACGTTTCACACACTCGCGCTCGCTCGAGCGGCACCAGCTGGTACACACAGGCGAGCGTCCGCACCGATGCCCACAATGCGGGCGTAGTTTCAGCCGACTGGGCAACCTCGAGCGGCACCAGCGCATCCACACGGGCGAGCGGCCGTACGAGTGCGGAGCGTGCGGCAAACGCTTCAGTCGCATCGAGTACCTCAAGCGGCACCAGCAGATCCACAGCGGAGAGAGGGGAGAGAGGAACCAGATGCTCGGAGACCAGGAGCTGAAACGCAATCAATGCTTCTCCAGCGCTTGATAAACTGCTTAAGACTTGACCTAATTCTCCGTCCAGCTTAAAAGACCAATGATCCGTACTCCTGAATGTCATCAGATCCTTGAAACTGATTTTATTTTCAAACACATGACGTGTATCTCATTGATCTGCATTTTAAGTTTATCGTTTATCGATCATACTACAGGATTACAATTACAGCACTAAAATTGGAGAAACATACATAAAAATGCAAAGAAGAACAAACCATTCTGTAATCTGGCAGCCTTCTGACTGTCACAGAGCTCCCTGATAACTGGACTCTCTAAGTGTGTTTTGGGAAACCTGGCGTTGGTACGATTCTTATACGAATCTTATATTTGCTGAGTTATTTATGCATCATTATTTGAATATTATTTAATGCAAATCTTTATATGTCACATGGCATAGGCTTACCAGTTGTTGTTTTTTTTGTAATATGTATTTCAAGTCGTCTCCCAATTGAAAGTTGTTGACATCTAATGATATGTCCCTATCCAGTCTAAACATCATAAAACCAGCAATACGGTACATGATATACTGTAAGCCCACGCTGATTTCACAATCGTATCAGTGTAAGTACATGTGTATAATTTTATCCTGATCCTAAAACAAAGCGAACACACTCCTCTGCATCAACCAAGCACACCATGTCTGTGCATTACACTCTGTGTGAGTCATACTGTTAGGTGTCTTGGACATTTTTCTTAGATAATGCTAGATTAAAGTCCAGATATCATCTCTCAGGAAAAAAAAAAAAAATTAGGATTACAACCTAGCCACTGATCGTACAACACTTTTCTTTTTCTTTTTTTTCTAGTTTGACACCTCATATTAAATCTTACTGAAATGCGATTAGAATCTCTGGGTGGATACAGGATCAATCATTTTGTATTTTACCTTAAAGATACACCTCCAGTGTGTTTGTAGTGAACATACAAATTACCACATTTTTGCATTTCTGTTTTTGTCGCACACTAATTTTGTTCGACTGCCTTGAGCTCTGAGGTTTCCAGTTCATGTGTGAAAATGATCAATCATACTCCCAAAACTGCACTTTCACTATTTAGGTTCTGGAATATGGCCGTACCATAAAGGAAGAAGAACTCCATAGATGTGATACCCTGGTCATTCAGTACATTCAGGCCGTCAGCTGACTTCATTTTATTGGCACATTTACGTTGCGGAGTCTAGATCTGATCAACTGAAGCAACCCCAGATCATAACACTGTCTCCAGAGGCTTGTACAGTGGACACTGTGCATTATAGGTGCATAACTTCATCACGCTCATCGCTCTGGAACAGTATCAGTCTGAACTCATCAGACCATATGACCTTTTTCCATCACTCCAATCTTGATGGTTTTTAGCAAATCAGTCTCACTAAGAATTGGTTTTCTTATGACGACACAGCTGTTTAGTCCCAATCCTGTGAGTTCTCATCACACTGTGTGTGCGCGCGTGCGTGTTTGTCTCTTACATTCACTATTAAACATAGCTCTGCTATTGATTTATTTTTATTTTTATTATGAAGCTTCACCATTTTGTTTTAATCAATTTTATTTTATAAGGTTACATTTTTCAGCACTATCATTTTAATTCTCCTTAGTTGCTTTCTTTGCTTGATGCATTGACACTTCTGAAACGTAAACCTTTTCTGGTCCAGGCCGTGTACACTTTTTACTTCACATTTGAAGTTTGAATACAGAGAATATTATTAGATCATTTACAATTCTATTTATTTCTCAGCATCTGACATTAAAGGATTAATACAAATCTTGATTCATATGCCGTACGTCCGGAAAATTATAGCATAAACGTATGATGACGGGGTATACTTCGAAAAAGTGTCTTTAAATGAGTTTTAAAGCCCTGTTTAATCAGCCTGCAAGATCAGATGCACTTTTCTGGGTACATCATCGCATACACACATTAGATGACTAAATTTAGCAAGTAGCAGCAGAGCAAGCTCTTTTCCCAGTTGTATATTGTGCACAATGAAAGTGGTGTCATGTCTGGATGGGATTCGTTTTATTACAGAATCATAAAATTGATTTAAAAAACTGTTGCAAGGAGGGGTCATTTGGCATGCAATATACTTAGGAAGGAGAGAAACACACACACACGGGTGATACGGACAGAAATAAAAGTTTAAGTACCTCCTGCAAATAAAGAAATGAATGAAAGAAACCATTGTAAAGAACATTTCATTAAAAAAGGGCTTTAGTAGTCATTTGTTTGAAAAACCAATACAATAAAAAATTATACAGCATGAGACTCACTCATTCTTTCTTCATTATTCTGACACTTTATTATACTTGAAATACATACAGTAATATATCCATTAATATATAACATTAATAGGATCATAGTAAATATCCACAAATCTGATTTTTCGAGCCGAAACATGACCCATAAGATTCTCGCACAGACTGAAACATCATCAAAATACTTTTTATTATGATATGATAAAAAATATTACAGTTCACTCAGTTCAAGTTAATATTTATGTGTACTTGCTGTGAGGTCGCTAGTCATCATAATCTTCATAGGACGTGTTCAATTAAGTTCTAAGTTCATCTGTCACGGCTCGTGCTATTAAAAACTTACATCATGCCACAATTTTTCTTCTTTCTTTTTTTTTTTTTTGACACAATCAATGGTAACTACGAGTGAAAGTGTGTATTTCTTCTTGTTTTGACACGTGTGTCTAAATAAATGAGGAATTACTGAATATTTTCACACAGTCTATTTTTTTTTTTAATGTTTCAAGTACAAAATTCTGAGAGAAAAAAATTTGTATTTACTTTCCTCAGACACTAAGACTTATTTTTCTTCATTTCATAATGAAATATAACATTCTTCTTCTGAAGTGGATTACATTCATTTATTAACTTTTTATGACATTGGCGCTCTGTGCGGTTAAGCTAGTTGGCGCGGTGGCGTAGTGGTTAGCACTGTCGCTATTACCATCTCAGGGTCTGTGTCCGAGTTTGCATGTTCTCCCCAGGATAGGTAGGTTTCATCATGGCACTCTGGTTTTCTCCCACAGTCCAAGGACATGTCGATTAGGCTAACTGGTGTTCAGAAATTGCCAATAGTGTGTGAATGTTGAGCGGAGGTTCTACCAAGGGTGTAAAAATGGGAATAAATACGATGGTTATGGATTTATGGTCATAATATCTGATATCACCCACATGATATCACCCTGGTCCCTCTTAAGGTTTCTTCCTATGGTCATCTCATGAAGTTTTTCCTTGCCACCGTTGTCCCTCGCTTGCTCATCAGGGACAATTTCTTTTTATAATAATTTAGATAATTCATCAGATTTCCTTGCAATTTCTCTAATTTATGTCCATCATTTAAAAAAAATAATAAATAAAAAAATAAAAAATAAAATTGAACTGAAATTAATTTTAAGACAGTTCTTAGTACTAACCTGAGAAAAATGAACAGGTCACTGGATTAGATGTTAGACGGTATTAGATGGCAGACCACATTCCACAAGGGGGAGTGAAAACCAAGTGAACACAGCAGCACAGCGAGAGGTTTTTGTTCAGAAGGTAAAATAGGGTAAATTCCTGTTTTTCTGCTCTTTTTTAAAATTTATTTTTAATAATCTCGAAATGTATGCACTGGACACCAATAACTACTTCCTTAAAAGAAAAGACAGATGTGTAGACCAAATAGTTTGGTTATGGTTTGAATGATTGAGTGTTTTTTTTTTATTATTATTATTATTATTTTACGACACATAATCAGATGTCTTTTATTATTACCTTATTGCCTTACTCTAAGACCGCGACACTGTGACAAAGTTTCATATGCAGATAGATAACTTTCCTGGAACAGCTGCCAAGACGGGTTCATGCACCCAGTCTCACTCTAGGGGCAATGTGGAAACACCAATTAACATATACATTATATCTATGGCCATACAGTACTATTTACTGAACCATTTTTTGTTCCAATTTCAGGACAATCTACAGATTGTGCTGTATTTTTTTAATTACTTTTATCCCTGAAAATAAGACTGTGTACATTATGCATTTAATATACGTATACTTTTAAGTATATGCTAAGTATATATGGTTGATTACTGATATAGTGATTTCTTGATTCAACCGGTCTAGCAGTAATCAGGCCTGGGTGTGGCAAGTTTAAATTTAACTTGGCTTTCCCAAAAACGTGGCTAATCGTAGTTCATTCATAAGTTAGAAAGTAACTTGTTTCACATAGGGTCAGGTAGGTTTGGATAGCTTTTTTCCCTTAATAAATGAAATCGTTATTTAAAAACTGCATTTTATATTTACTCTGGTTATCTTTGTGTAATGTTAAATTTTGTTTAATGATCTCAATCATTTAAGTGTGATAAATATGGAGAAAAAAAAATGAAAGAAACTCAGGAAGGGGGCAAATACATTTTCACAGCACTGCATGTTGTTTCCATAGGCAATGTGCAATCTGTTTTACAGACAAAGCTTTCATACAAAGGCTCTGTTGGGATGTCATATAGAGTATTTATGACCTCTTGGATGGAAATGGGCAAACAAATGTGACATGTACTGTACATTATTGTGCCGCGATCTCTGAGATCAGGCACTGATGTTGGACGAGGAGACTTTTCCAAGGTGCAGAGTCAGTGTTCCAGTTTATGCTGTAGGTTTTCAATGGTACATGGTCAGGGTTCTGTGCAGGGTGCTCGTGTCCTCTCCAAACCTGGCACACCATAAAGTTAGCTTTATGCACAGGGGCAGTGTCATGCTGGAATATGTTTGGGCCTCTTTGTTCCAGTCAAGGAAAGTTATAACATACCAAGAATAGAATGGACTGTGTGCATCCATCTTTGTAACAACAGCTTGAGGAGGAATGACATACAGATGAAATATACCTTTAGTTCCAAAAGTTTGAGACCACATTGAAAACTTTGTGATACTGATCCAGTCAGCTCCTTTGGACAAAAGGGCACAATTTCCTTGAGTCTTATCTGTTCCAGTGAAGTGAACAGACGGCACTCAGAGGGATTTGATCTTGTACGGGTCACCGGGTTTTACACCAACCATGAAGTCTGTGTCTGCTGTCATTGAAGTAAAAAGGAAATGTGCCAAAGAAATATTTCTCAGATTTGACTTTCTACCTCTACCTCCAGCTATTGTTCATACAGTTATATAATGCAAACACGTATTATTTCATCATATTTAAATGTATGTATAAAAAATGCACATCACAACATTTTGCACAAATCTGTATCAAACATGAGTGATTACTTTCAAGAAAAGAAAAAAAAACGTTTTCACGTTAAATACTGACTGTGTTTATTTTATTACTCTTTAGTGCTCTATAGAGAAGTTTCGTTTATGTATAAGTATCTTCAAAGGCATCTTTGATTATGGCATTTCTTTGTATGTGCCCAATACATTTGCACGGTACTGGCAGTTAGGTTTTACTGAGCGTGCTGGAGAATATGAGTTTCTTCTGGTAACTTGGTCACAAACACACACGCTTCTTTCTATTTTCGTACAAAACCCAGGGGTATACATTAGTTGTTTATTTGCTTCTGAAAACTGGTCCTTCATGTAATATGTTGCTTTTATTTATCATATTTTTATTCATGATTTTTTTGTATTATATTAATTTTATTTTAATTAATATGACTTACTTTTATATATTTTATATACACACAATATATATTCAGCATATGATATACTTTTGTTTTGGACGAATCAGCAAAGAAAAAAAATGAGTGTATTTAATACATTTGTTTAGAATTTATTCAGAATAATTAGAATAAAAGGCCTTTGGGATCATTTTTGTTCAAATAAAATCTATATTATTTATTGATTTATTATTCATTTCATCTATTGTTATTTCAACTTCACAGAGACTGGTTATCAATTTGTTTCTTGCTTGATTTTGCCTTGTGCTTGACACAATGAAGTTGAGCTCAGGGTGACAATGAGGCACCTCCTGGATCTGTGAGCGGTGATAAGCCTTAATCTGATGACTTGTCTGTAACTCTGTAGGTCATGAGTTCAAACTCTGTCTGTCACAGCGTCCATGCTGTCTGTAACCCCTTTAATACCTAGGGTTAGTTTGGCATTTTTATCAAAACATCACCTACATTCCCAGATGCCGCGTATGCACAGTTCTGACTGCAGGAGCGTCTGCGCAGATAGGAAGCAACACAATGTTTCTCAGGGATTTTCAGAAGGTCGAACAGATTGCTTTCATGAGATGTTTAATTCATCTGAACGAGGCAGTTCGCCTGTCAGTATTGTTGGGGCCAGGATGCAATCTCATTGCCCTTAACCTGGCACAGGACATAATCCAGTGAGTCACTTAATCCATTTTTACCGCTGGTTTAAAGTGCAATTTCAATCACACATAGCATTTTGATTTGATTTTTATTTCTACATATTTAAAAATGATACATGCTCTAGTTCTCCTAATTACATTCTTTTACTTTGCAACCCTGAAATAAAGCTGATTTATATTATATGAACTAAATTGTCTAAATAAAGTTCAGTGCTTAGTGCATTTATAATGATCCTGAACAATTCTTTTCTCTCTAAAATAAAAAACTCCTTAAAAAATAATTAAACATCAGATCCTGTATACAAGCTCATATTTCTGTCTATTAGCATAACCAAATGTTGTTTTTAAATCAAATTGTGCAGCCTTATTAAATTTTAAATTTAATAAATTTATGAAGGTTAAATTAAAGAAATGGGAACATGGGAATGTTCTCCTGTGACAACCTGCAAAGTGTCTTAAGATACAATTAATGCATTTTTGGTTTATGTAACAGCCTCAGCAGCAACCTCGTTTCCCCTCAGCATTCAGAGGGTCACCGGTCTGATCATATATCATCATCTCACCTGTTTCTCACTGGTTCATACCTTACGTTAGATTTTTTTTAATGCTTGAATTATGCATATTTTACTGTGTGGATTAACAAACAGCAACAAAAAACTTTACCCTGATGCTTATGGACAAAGACTGGACTAAAAAAGTGAAAAAGGTGACTCATTGGAAGCAAAAATGTTTTTTCAAGACTTTCACACAATACTGTATATACTGTCTGTTTTTGTCTCTCTGTTCTTCTCTCTTTATAAATACATGTACAGAATTCGGCCAAAACATGGGATCGGTGCTAAAGTGTCTCTCCTAGGTAAAAAAGTTCATTTTCAGATAGGATCATATAACACCATTTTTCATAATACGTAATACTTCTTATCTCCCAGTCCATGTTTTTTATAAATATGCATAAATACACATTTATATTTTATTAGATGAAAGCATGATTTTTTTTTTTTTTTATTCAAATCATTCAATGAGCTTAACCGTCATTTAGATGAAACTTAAACCTGAAAAATGATATTATTCTAAAATGAAAAAATTGTTAAGATATTGTAACATGAATTTGACATGGTTACGGACACTACAGATTTTTTGCTCTTTAAGCTTTTACCAAAAAACAATTTAAGCAAATTTTTTTACCTTTCATATGCTTCCACCAATTTTAGTATCAATACTCATAAAGGAATTTGCATTTGAAATGATTATTGTTTGAAGCAAGAGAGTATAACGGTGAAAAATGGTCATTTTTTTGGAGCATATATAAAATCAACTTTCCAAAACGGCTGAAGTTAGCAACTTGAAAATTTTAGGAAAGCAAGATTGATCACTTCCAATTTGCATAAACTTAATTTTGCATATATTTTTTTTTCTTTTTTAGCATTATCTTACAATGTATATAGGTACTGTATTTACTCTGAAACTGTGATTTAAATTTTTTTTTTAGCTAAATGTAATATTTTATTTAAAAATTCTCTGATAAAAAGATAAGTACATACAGTATACACAGAATGATAAAAAGACGTACAGTTTTAGTCAACCACATACTAAGGTACAGTAATAAGTGTACATGTGGCGTGTTACACCGGTGCTAATATGTTCTACTATTAAATAGATCGACAAACACCCCAGTTTCCTTATGAATAATCTGTTTTCTTACCCATTATATCCACCTGCATATCGTCCTTTTCTGAAAAAGGGTCTAAATCCACATATATCCATTATATATCAAACATGGTTTTCTTAATTAGTTAACTGATTTGTTCAAACACTAATTTTCCATGTATCCACCATGTATCAGAGCTGTAATGAAGATGTAATGTAGAAGGCAAAAAAGGCAGCATCTGTTCTTAATGAGGCTCTCACATCCAAGGTCAATAGAGTCAACAGGAATCATTAGTGTTTAGTGCTCACGAGTAATTGCTGCATTGCTAATCAGTGGTACTTCACCAGCAAAGCAACAAGACTAGTGTGGAGAAAGCCTACCGTTTCGAAGAGGATGCGAGCAGAGAGTTAAATAAGGGTTTGTTAAAACATGAGACATTTTCTAGTGTTGAAATAATTCCAAGAGACTGCAGAACGAGCATGCACACTAGCTTTGACAAAACGAGCTGTTCTTGTATGCACAGCACAAAACAACATGAGTGTGCACAAAACTACAGCTCACGCGTTATTCCGTTCACTGATGCAGCAACTCTTCTTGTCTCACCTGGCATGAAGGTCAAAGAGTCACATACTTCTGACCAACGCAAACAAAACCCTCCATCCTTATGACTGACGAAGGGAAAGACGGAGTGTGTAAGATAAGGAAAGCGAGAAGGGGGGTATCTGATGGATACAATTTCACCAGGAAGAAGTACATATGCTGAGGAATAGACACTGTATCCCTCAGCCCTAAAGCATAAAACACCCACACTTCGACAGAGAGCAAGAGACCGAACCAGAGACAGAGAGAGAGAGAGAGACAAGGAGAGAGACAAGGAGAGAGAGAGAGAGAGAGAGAGAGAGAGAGAGAGAGAGAGAGAGATAGAAAGTGTGAAGGAGCTGGGCAGAATAAAAATCAGAGACTAGGTTTAAATATAGAGCATCATAGAGAGATGAAGGTGTGGGGAAAAAAAAGGCAAGTGCACTTTTGAAACAGTGAAATCCATCTGAAACTATTTTTATTTCATATCTAAGAAGTATATAAGAGGGGAAATAAAATAAAAATTAAAAAGACAGCATCTTCAGTGAAGACAAACAGGGAAGGGCAGGACAGGTGTTAGATTACAGAGAGAGAGAGAGAGAGAGAGTCTGAGTACTGCAGCGATGTTCATGCTCATTCGAGAAGGACCGGGAGGGGGAGGCAGCAGTAGCGGGATGAGCTCTGTACCGGAGAGAACGCCAAAACAGGTGTGTGAACATGTCTGTGTATGAAAACCTACAACAATGCAATTTTACAGTATGTGTTTCTTCTGTTTTCTATAGATTTCTTATATAGATATTTTTTTCTGCTAGAATGTCAAGAATTATAGTGCAACAGTTTTATAGTGTAAGTTAAATGTAAGAGCACTGATGGACAGAAATCAATTATTGTATCTATTGTATTTATCATGGTTGATGATGGTTGGGATGATGGGAAACTGTCAAACATTTCTTATTTAGTGCAGTTAAGCTGATTTGAATTCCAAATCCAAAATTATTGGCTACCATAAGTCTCGTAAAAATGGACATCTTCCTTCCAAACCAAGTATTGTATAGTAGAAGTTATTAATGTGAATTGTTTGTCAAGCTTAAGGATGTAAGAGGAAAGCAGAAAATTATATTCAATTGCAACATTTGCATTTCATCACAATTAGATGATTTAGATATCTGCTCATTGTCGAGACCTCAGTTAAACAAAACATGAAGTGGCTTAAGCTTCCTGGCCTGTTTCGACTCAACAGTGAGAGCAGCAAACTGATATATCCAGGACTGAAAGCTCATGTTCTATTAAAACCTCCTCAAGGCTCCTGTATAGTCATTACCTAGAGCTCATTTGACCAGACACGACATCTTGAGTTCTGTTAACACTGGATAATTTAGAGCCAGTTCCACGTTCACTAACGTCGGGCATGCATGGATCCAGCGGTCTCTCATTTTACGAAACAATAGATACTCACATTGAGCCGGTCCAGAGATCTTAATTCACCCAACATTGAGTATTCATGCATGGAAATCCTACATTATACAACACTTGGTGATCCAGTTCAGAGATCTTTCAGTTCACCAAGATTGGGTACTGGCATTTGAAACTAGAGGTCTCTTATTTTTCCCAACAGCAGGTGTTTGTATTGTTCATGTTCTACCAACATTGCAAACATCTAAAAAAAACATCAAATCTTGGTTGAACCAAGAGATCAAGAGATCTGAATTTTTGTGTTCTTATTGAGCTCTCAATTCCTGCAGAGGTCTCAATTTATAATACAATCCTGGGTATTCATATTAATGTAGAAATCTCTCTTAATCCAAAGATCTTCAGGTTCAATACTAGGAATTTATTTTGTTCTAAGCTAAATATCTCATGTCATATTTAAATGTCTTCATGTCTTATTTATTTTAAAATAAATAAATAAATAAATAAATAAATCATATCAATCTCATTCAAAGATCTCAATTTCTAGGTACTAGGTACTCATGTTAATTTGGAGATCTCAAGTTCTATGCAAGCTGGTTGGTCGTGTAGCACTAATTTGAAGATCTCTTGTTCTACCAACACTTGGTATTTGTGTTAACCTAGGGAGATCTCAAGTTCTGTCAACAATGGGTACTCATGTTAATTTTCAGATCTCAAGTTCTGCCAACACAGGGTACTCGTGTTTTATCCACACCGGATATCTCATGTTCTTCCAACACTGAGTAGACATATCAAACCATTCCGGAAATTCTCAAGTTCTCTCAACATTGGGTACTCATGTTCAATCCAAAGAGCTAAAATCAAATCTTGCCAATATTGGGGACGCATGTTTCGTCATTCTGGCTCATGCTCATGTTCTACCAGCACTGGGGTGTCACATCAAGCTGATGCAGATGTCCCATCTTCTGACACTGGGTACTTGTATTCATTTGGAGATCTCAAATTCTACCAACGCTGGGTGGTCAGGTTGTGCTAATTTGGTGATCTCATGTTCTACCAACACGGGGTATTCATATTGAGCTGACCCGAAGATCTCAAGTTCACTCCGTATGAAATACTATCAATCCCAAAGGCTCATGTTTTCTAGAACTGTCAGCTTGTGTTTCAGACAGTACTGGCATTTGGGGTCAGGGGTAGCTCTGTGGTTACGGCATTGTTCTACAGCTCAGGAGGTCCTATCTCAAAATATAAACTCTCAAATATATAATGAGATAAAAATGTAAGTTGTTCTGGATAAGAGTGCCTGCCAAATGTCCTAGAGAGTTACCACTAATGATTGTCCATGTTTTGCCAGTGTTAAGCAGTTCTGGTGTCCTTCAATTCCAAGGTCAAATATGAACATATGCTTAAAGTCCTTTTAAAAATTCTAATCAATTAAGGATTTAAAATAAGTTGCTGATGTTCCCCCAATGTCTGGCAGTGCTACGGGTGTCCCGATGAATTTTGTTCAGGATAAGTTGCTATAAAAATGATCAGATTTGTGATCTCTTGACTGTGCTACATGCTGATGCTGATAGGTCCAAGCTGCCATTAAGAAGACAGTGGAGAAACAGAAGAAGCAGCTTGAAAATGGCGAGACTTTCAACAACACACCTAAATCGAATGGAGGACGGAGACAAAGTCTTTCTGCACCACATGAAAGGGCAGGAGATGAAGATGAAGAGGATGTAGAGGCAGTAGCTGAGACAAAGGAACAGCAAGCGAAAGAGAGACCTGATCTAACGCCTATTGTGGATTCAGTGTTTGGCCAAGTAAGAATGCATCACATAACCTTACATTACAGTACAGAGAGGAACCATGGTCAGCTATTTAGTTACTGTAAAGTGAAACAGTAAAGGAATTGTAGATGTTTGATTAAACTTAAACAGTATATTAATAAAGTCCTATCAAATAGAGCAAACGAGATACCAGATCAGACATACTGTATATATATATATATATATATATATATATATATATATATATATATATATATATAAATATAAAGATATACAACATAATTTACATAAAACCCAGCAGAAATGCACAAATCCTGCTGGGAAAGATTCACATGTTCACTAAAAGTCTTTTCATTATCAGGTAATGTGTGGTCAAGCTTCGTTCCTCTGAGTCATTGCACTACTGAATAATTTAACATCTTGTCAGATCCTCTATCTCTTCAGCGATATTTCTCCTCTTCCAGACCAAGTGTATTAAATTCATATGCTCGCTATAATTTATTAGCGGATGTTAATCTATGGATGAAAAAAATACGAATTTCTCTTTTTTACTTCCGAATAACCTGCATATTTTCTATGTAATTATATTTCAGTCAACCATTCAGTCAAGTTTCATGTTTCAAGTTTCAAACAAAGCGACCAAGCTTGTCTGCTTTATTAGGAACCCATGTACACCTGCCTGGCGGTGCAATTATCCAATCAGGCAGTTGTGTGTCCGCAGAACAATACATGTAATCACACAGATAGAGGTCAAGCACTAAACCCAAAAGCTTCCAAGCTTGACTATTTTAACCCAAAAAAAACCAAACACTCTTTACAACCGTGGTGAGCAGAAAAGTATCTGAGAACACACAGCACTTTGGATCTTAAGAAGCATTGCTTCCAACAGCAGGTGATACAGAGTGCATGAGCAGGTCATGTTCATTTTATATGCTTCAGTACTCATGTGGCACAAACACTCATACTGATTAATTCTCATCTAATCTCTATTACTCTGCCTTCATCTCATCTGACACCCTGAATACGTCCTCACATATTACTTTCTACTTCAATTGATATCTGATTGACTGGCATAAGATAAAAGATAGCATGCGTGGCCTGTTTTCCTGAGCTTCACTCCCGGGGCGGTGACCTCTGTCTTGTGGTGTTGCGTTCCTGTGCTAAGGATAGTCTTGCTGTAATCACTAGGTACTGACATCTTATAGCCAGTGAGAAGGGAACAGGAAAGACACCCAATCTCAAACGCTCACCTTCCTGGGAAAGACCATAGCCTTATGAATATTTAATAGGCAAGCAACATGTATTTTTCCCCAAAATGGAATGATCTGATCAAGGAAAGTTTGGCTGGCATGGAAAGACAATATGACTGTTTGAATATACAGTGGCAGATTTAAGGAAAATAAATAAATAAAACTAGTGGGTCTGTTACACTGTTGTAGGGAATTTTTGTACCCTTAGTGTAAAGCATGACTACCATCCATCCATCTAGGAACCTCTGTAGTCCAACTAGGGACCATGGAGGCCAATGGTGATATTCCCATTTTACGACCATTCACACAATACGGACAATTTGGGAACGCCATTTAGACTAATCTGCATGTTCTTTGGACAGTGGGAGGAAACCCATCAAGCACAGAGAAAACATGCAAACTCCATGCACACAGACCTAAGGCGAGAATCGAACCCAGACCCTGAAGGTGCAAGGAGACAGTACAAACCTCTCAGCCACACTACCACCGAAGCATGACTATAAATCAATACAAAGTACTTCTGAAGGATTCCTGTTATCTGACATCAGTCATATGGCCCAATTAAACTCCTTGTTGAGTGATGTATTGTTGAGTGTGTAGAGTTCATACCAGGGATGCAAGAAAGATGTTCTAGACTTTCATTGTGGTCCAACACCTTGCTAACACACTTTATGTAGGTCAGAGCATTTATGTAGGCTTTTTTCTTTTGGTTCCTTTATCCATGTATACATCTCCATACTCTTATTCTCCAAACTTACATGCTTCATATCCAGAGTTATACATTTGTTTGCTTTGTAATGCATAATGTATAACGTAGCAGATCTTCTTAGTAACATCTTAATAGTGATTTACGCTTCTACTGCCACCTAATGTCTGAGGTCGCGTAGAAGCATCAGAGATCCTTACACACACACACACACGCATGTGATATGTGATACAACATGTGATTACTCAGGTTCTGAAATGCAAGCTGTCTTGTTAACAGCAATCCTACATCTGTAAGAATGATCTCATTTGACAAGACCTAGCTAGATATGTGTGCATGAACACACACAGACACACACACACACACAGACACACACACACACACACACACACACACACACACACACACACACACATTCATACACACACATATACACATGTCATAGAGTTAAAGAGAGCCATAGAGAGAGAGAGAGAGAGAGAGAGATCATATCACTGGGGTGAGTGGGAGTATTTTTGTGGGCGTGTGTTTGAGTACGCTGATGGATTAATGTGGATTATAGTCTGGGCTGACTTGCAAAAGCTGGTAACAGAAGCTAGATTTTGCCAGCACGCCTGCATAGTGATTAGATTAGGATTAAAGCATGCTTGCATGCACACAGAACAGCAAAACATCACACAAACATGTACTGTAAGGTCAGCTCTACCCCGTCCTTAAAAATCCTGATTTGCTTACTTGCGGTTCACTTTTTTCCTGTCACTTTTTCCTCCCTGTCCTTTCCTTTTCCTTTTCAACACCCATCTGTGTGTCTTTAATCTGAAAGGTGGGATTAAAAAGGGTCATTTTCTTGTCTAATACTCAATCTGCCCACCCCCTTATTCTCTCATCCAGCTTGTAAAAGTCATTTGCAGAGGGTCAGCAATCTGTAGTAAGTGAGCAGGCGTGAATGAAGAGAGGGTGCAGAGAGATTCAGGGAAAGGGTGTGAAATAGGAAATTGTTATGAAATCTAGAATTCAGGTTGTGTTGAGGCTGTTAATGCCGTCTTGGCACTAATTGGAGAGGTTTTAAAAGGTGAGTGAGATTTATTTGCGGCATCACCTTGGGCAGGACATTTGATGCGATGAGATAAGATGGGACAATAGTGCTTAATTAAATTGAAAATGTCCACGTTTTTTGTGCCGTGTGGAATATGAGCTCTGCACCGTTCTGTAAAGTCATTACATAGAAAGAAAGCAAGAGAAGGAAAGAATATCAGTTTTCTAAGGACTAATGGGAAACTGCACCAATCCAGTGAAAGACAAAATAAAAAAGGTAAGGTCCTGTTCATTGTACATGCGCACGGCTCAAGTTTTAATGATATCGTGTTACAAAAAACGTGTATAACTGGAACAGAATACTGTATGTACGTGCATGTCTGATAAATTATCACGATGCTGATGATGTTGAACAAAAAAAGTAATTATTGTCATTTTAAAACACAATGGACCAGATCCTAATTAATTTAATTTGTATGTCTTAACTGATATTTGGCCCCGCCATAAGAGTGCACCCGAGAGTAGTGGATTGACCGATCGGGTGGGGTCATTGTCACCCGGACCCCGCCCGCTTGAAGCGTCCGATGGGGAGAAGGAGATAATCTCTGAGTTTAAACAGCCCCTGAATATGCTGGTCCAAAACTGCACTATGCTGCACAACATCGTCGGACCGGCGTGCATCTTCCTCAGGCAGGGCTTGTCTCAGGCTCAGCTCGTATGTATGCAGAAATCATCAGTCTTTTTCCTAAAAAACCTACTTCTGCCATTTGCATCATCATGTGGAGACATCATCATGAAAGCTCCTGTCATGCTCTCAACTATCATCTTCATTCAATCCACTCTTAATGTTAACATGGCTCTGCATGTTTACGTCTGCGGGATTAGGAACGCTTTGTCTCATAAGCTTATTTATTTTGATAAGGATAATCTGCTATGGTGTTTGTTTTGGATTCATGTCTAATGCCGGGGACAAACTTCAAAGATGTGAGACGCTACAATATAACGTGTCTTAAGGATTCCAAATCATAAAAAAAAAAAAAACCTTGGACATGTTGGACATATGCCTTGCAATTTCAGCGTTCAAACTTTAGCTTACTATGCTGTCTGTGTGGAGTTCTGCATGGTCTCCCCATGTATGTATGGGGGTCCTCAAACTCTCCTCTATCCTCCTAACTAATAAAAACGCCAATTGCTAAATTCAAAATAAAAAAATAAAAAAACTTTATATTGCTTCCATGTGTAAACTAAATTAATTGTACAACTTAAAGGTGCAGTCAGTACTTTTTAAGGTTTTTTTTTTTTATCAGCCAATAAAAAATATCTTAAAACAGCGGTTTCTACCTCCCGCAGCCGGCGGTCTAGAGAGAGCTGATTGGCCGAGCTCTCTCAGAGGGGCGGGATGAGAGGTACAGCTCCCACATCAATCACGGCTCTACAGCCAATCAGGGGCATCAGTGAGCTCACGTAAGCGGAAGAAGCGGATAGCGCTGTCCTCCGAGTGTCATACTCCGCCCCCAACGCGTGAGCGAGAAGTTCAAAAAGATGCGGACGGCTGGCGTCACGTGGTTCGGCGGAAACACGTGATAGTCTTCGGCTCTTCCGACTGAATGGTAGTAGTAGCTTAATGTGGGAGCCCCCTAGTGACGAGGAGGAATTAGACACGATTAAATTAGGGAGAAAATTGGGCGGGGGGAGACGAATTTCAGTGACGCACCAGGTTCCTTAGACAAATATGAAGAAAAAAAGGAAAAAATAAAAAAATAAAACAAGTCGCCATTATGCATCCAGATAAGACGAGGCAGCGTACTTGGACAATATTTCAAAGATGTTGTTGCGCTTTTTCGCTAGCATGCATGTGATCTAGCCTAGGCAGTGAGAGTAAACGCAATTTCTTAGACAAGTCTTTGGAGGGACTATTTAAGGGAAAAAAAGTTTCACAATTTCTTTTTGTGAAAAATCATTGAATCTTTAGGGTACCAGCTCGTAATCAAACCACATTTAGCTGACAATGAAATGACAATGAAAAAGTGACTTTCCCAGTAGGAATTTATCAAAAAGCTGTGACAAGGTTAATTTGTTAACAGTACCGACATTGTACCACCGCTGTCATTAGGTTGCTTCTGAAAGTTGGAATTACTGAAATGAAATGACGTTGCTCCACATTTGCCTACATAACTTTGGGGTAACAAAACCGCTCCGTAACATTCAAATACAAATTTCAAATACAACTTTATTAATACAGTAGCACTTATTTTATACTATAAATTTCTCTTTTTTATTTGGGTAATTAGCCAATGCTCTGACAGTGACTCGAACCCTGGTTCTTGAGGGGTGGGGGGTGTTACTTGGGGCTTGCAACCTCTGTTAGAAACGTATAGAACCATGGATGTAGACAGTGTGCGAATAGACATTAAGCAGTACGTACAGTAAATGGTGACATTCTGTTATTTAAGGGCTGTATTGTGTTGGAGTCGTTCATTCAACATTATCCCAACATCATTTTATCAGAGTTATTCTAACTTTCAAAAACAGCCGGCATAATTAACTTAAACTACATGAAAGTAGTTACAACAATGTTAGGGTTCCTGCTAGGTTATGAGATCTACTTTCTCATGGTGACCACTGGTTAAAATCAAAATGAGACAAAAATGTGATTTTGGGATTGACCAAAAATCACAAAAACAACCCAGAATGCTCAAGTGATGCCATGTAACATGACAATCAACAGAATAACAGAACCATTCATATCTAATGGTGGATTGACACAAATGAAATAGATTAGAGAGGATTAGCTACAAGAGGTGGGTTTGGGGAGGGGGGGGGGTCGATCCAGTATAATCACCTGAGAGTAGTGTTAGTATTAACAGTAACATTTAAAATGGAATAAAGCATCACTTTTGGGATTTTCTCAACAAGCACTAAAGTGAACAGTCTCATCCGTTTTGCTGATCGTGTGGACAAAGTGATTGTGTATACTGTATGTACTGTACATGTGAGTGTGTGTCTGTGTGTTATGGGGTCTCCCTTTAGTTAAACCATTTAAATCTCTTTATCTGAAGCTGTTGCCATGCAACACCTAATCCGGTCAGTGTGTTGAATCAGATACAAATATACTGTATATCGTCCTTACGTATGGATTCTCGCTCTTCAACATGCTCATTTTACACTCCTCTTTTTCCCCCATCCTCAATTTTTGTTCACTTATTTCTTGCATACTTTTCCAACGTTATAGTAGTGTGATACTCAACATGATACCCTGGAAGTAATAATACAGAGGGTGAAAGCAGGAGAGAAAAAGGATGACGTGGTGAAAGTATTTATCTCTTTGGTATATGTCAATGTAAATGTCAATTTATTATGATTATATTTTTTATATTATGCTGCTTTCTCGCAACAGGACAGGGATCTTCGTCCAGAAGAGATAGAAGGTACTTACAGAACAGAAAAAATAAACAAGTTTTAATTTTGGAAAAAAAAACACAGCTCATCAAATTATACCTGCTTTGTGTGTGTGTGTGTGTGTGTGTGTGTGTGTGTGTGTGTGTGTGTGTGTGTGTGTGTGTGTGTAGAACTGCGGGAGGCTTTTAAAGAGTTTGATCGGAACAAAGGCTACATCAGCTGTAGGGACCTTGGCGAGTGCATGAGGACTATGGGATACATGCCGACCGAGATGGAGCTCATTGAGCTGAGTCAGCAAATCAGTGAGTGACATTACCAAAATCATTATGTATTACATAACTATGTTGCAATATACAGTATGATGAGGTATTATGTACATTATACTACATTATGTATTACATCCATATCACTGTGTAGTTATAATATGTATAATTATTACATTCAAATGTATATCTCATGTACACATATAGGATCAATCCTTCCATCCATTTAGAAAGGTCTGTACTTCAACTAGGGACTGTGGAAGCCAAAGGTGACCATTGTATTTATTCCCATTTTTACAACCATGGTCACACACATTCACACACTATGGGCAACACCAATTAGGCTAACCTGTATGTCCTTGGACTGTCGGAGGAAACCAGCGTACAGAGAGGAAACCCACCAAGCATGGGGAGAACATTCAAACTCTCAGACCCCATGATGGGAATTGAACCCGGACCCTGGAGGTGCAAGTTGACGGTCCTAACCACTAAGCCACCAGGCCGCCTAGTGTATAAAAGTATATTTTTTATGTTATATTATGTACTGTACATTATACACAGCATAATGAGACTATGTCACAGCGTGTACAGTTTAACAATGTTATTTTATGTACTATACCACTTATGGATTTGGAGGTGTAGGAGTCGTGAATGTGGTGTCTTCATGCTTGAAAAACTAAAATTATGATATTATGATATTGCTCAAGCAGACAGAAATGTGAAACGCTGTGGTCCCCTTATGGAAGAGCCCCATATAGGATGCCATTTGCATATGCGAGGCAGTGTCACCACATGCCAGAAAACATGATGAGGTGCCTTCTAGGATGCCGCTCCAGTAAGGAATACATGATGCGATGCCCAATGGGGTTTCCCTACATACAAAAAATATGATAAATGCTCTCTAATGTGCTTTTTCACTGAGGAGTATGTGATGAAGTGCCCTACACGATTTCCCTATGTGCAAGAAAATATGATGAAATGCCCCAATGAGTGCCGGTACAGTAAAGAAGACTAGCGGTAGTGCTCAATAGGCTCCATTAGATATGAGAAATGTG
Source organism: Clarias magur (assembly GCA_013621035.1). Lineage (NCBI taxonomy): Eukaryota > Metazoa > Chordata > Actinopteri > Siluriformes > Clariidae > Clarias > Clarias magur. The sequence goes on along the minus strand of QNUK01000050.1, from coordinate 963,956 downwards.
TGTGTGTGTGTTTGTGTGTGTGTTTTGCAGCCGGAGGCAAAGTCGACTTTGAAGACTTTGTGGAACTGATGGGCCCTAAAATGCTCGCAGAAACTGCAGACATGATTGGAATGAAAGAATTAAGAGACGCCTTCAAAGAGGTTCCGTCTAGACACATCATACTCCAATCACGCTGTACATGAACACTTTATGAGAGCTCATAATTCGCTTGTGAGCTAGAGCTGTTTTTTTCTTCTCTGTCACAACCAGTCCAGTTCAGAAAATGCTATTAAATAGCCAATTAGTTCAATCAGGTGTGCTGGGAGCTGGGAAAAGACTAGAACGTCCAGGGCAGAGCAGAGGGTCCTCCAGGACACTGCAACCTAGAATAATGTTACATTATGTAGTTCAGTGGCGCAGTGATCTCCAAATGATGAATGAGAATGGGCCGCTTTAAAGGAATATTTCAACTTAATCTATATACTCTGCACCTACAACCTTAGAAAAGAATTTCAATACATTTCCTCATACTGAAATAACTTTAGCTTATTTATTTGAAACATACTTATAATGAAAGTCTAAGGTCAATTATATATATTGTGCACAGTGGACTAATAAAGTTTGATAATGGTTGCTTTATTAGTATTATAACACAGAAGAAAAAAAAACAGTAATTATTATCATACTAATAAAGCAAACATTAGCAATGTGTACAAGTCTTACTCTGAAATGAATTTACTAACAGTGGATTTCCTGGTGATATTTTGTGACACAGTTTGACTCAAATGGTGATGGGCAGATCAGCATTAGTGAACTGAGGGAGGCCATGAAAAAACTGATGGGCGAGCAGCTGAACCCGAGAGACATCGACGATATCATCCGGGACGTGGACCTCAATGGAGACGGGCAAGTGGACTTTGAAGGTCAGAAAAAAAAGGGAAAGGACAGAATGTCATCTTTAAAAACATTAGTACATTTACTGTATATTACTGAATAATTCAAGAATTAAAAAAACAAAACAAGAATAAAAGTACATACGTAACACATATGTTGCAAAAAAAAAAATGCATTGCTAATATATAGAGAACTCCATGCCACATTTTCTGTTCTAATATTTGTTTAATTTCCTGCTCTAATGCTATAATATTTATGTTATATTTTACTTTAATACACGTACGTTACTTTTCCTCCTGATTTAGTATATACAATATGAATCCCTGTTTGCACATTGTGCAGTTTTCCCTGATTTATGAGACATCTCATCGTTTATATGCATATTCTTTAAATGTGCACGACTTTCTGTTTTCCGTGCTTGAATGTAATTGCCTTTTGCCCAGGCTGTAGTGTCAACAATTGTCGTATTTTCCATGCTTAAATGCATGCTTTTCTAACTTCCATCCATCAATCTGAATAATTTCCTACTGTGCATGATTTATGTGCATTGTTTAAAATGCATGGATTTCTGTTTCTTGTGCTTTTTTTGTGACTGAATGTGAAAAGATATTCTGTTTCCCATGCTTAATTGTTACACATTTTATGTAACTTGAGTTATGCTACTTTCACATTCCAGGTTCATTTCGCTCCAATTTGATACCAAGTTTATTATTGTATTATGTCCGGTTCCTGAGATATGGCCAGTGTCGAGTTTGTTTACAAGAAGGGCCTCAGGAATTTTTTTTTTTTTTTGACATTTTGACACCAGGAGTTCCCTGCTACCCCTTAAAAATAACTTCATCAACAGTGCAGTTGTATATCGAAAAAATGCATGTACTGTATTTCTATCACAACTTTTGTAACCAGCATGGATAGTACTCATTAAAGTGCTTTAAAACAATGTTTAGCATTACAACCCTCTCAGTTGTGTTAAGTTTCTTGAAATTGAAGATTCGACACATGATTTCCTATTTGCCTTATTAATAAATCTGGTGTCCTAACAGGAGGAAAAGTAAACCGTGATATGTCAAACGTGATTATGTGAGTGCCAAGAGCACCTGTAACATCTGTCATTAGCTATTTAATGTTTTTTTTTTTCTTCTTTCTTTTTCCTTTAGAGTTTGTAAGGATGATGTCACGTTGATGGATAATCACAGAGGATCCACCATAATCTCTTAAATAGTGCTGGAATAATGTAGCTATGACTGTTTTTTTTAATGTAATTAAATAATGATCAGATTTATGATCAGATTTATTTTTTCAGTTTATCTGTATGTTAAAATTAATTATTGAATAAAGCTATATTGTATATTGAATACTGCGGTTTAATAATAAATGAAATGGAGCCGAGCAGTTTTATTGCATATATGGGGTTCAAAGCAAATAAGTATGTTAATGTGCTTAAAAAACAGTGCTCTAATTAATCAGTATATATTCTTTTTCTTCAGCTGCTTCTTTTCCTTGTTTGGAAAATATGTCTAATATCTGTTTTGTGTAAGAAATTCACAAAAATGAAAAAAAATATATATATATATTTCAGACATTTAAGCTTTATTGAAAAGGTGATCAGGATTCTGTACATTTGATCAAGGGAGATGACTGAAGATCTCATCTTCTCTCCCTTTATCTTTGCATCCTCCTGAAAGGGTTGGGAAGAGAAGAGGTAATAAAAACTGAAATATGGAAGGAAAAACAAAAGTCATGGCGCATGAGCGAAAGAGAGGAGAGGAACTTAGTGGAAGCTCATGAGCTTTAAAACTCCACTACGAGGCAAAATGTGACCATGAGAGTCTCTAACTCCTAAAGACCGACTAATTACATCGAGAATATTTTCCAGGGGGGTCACAGTGTCCTCGGGCTTCCCTCTTCCTCTCCTTCCTCCGGCGGCCCTCTGCTTCTCCTCTGCTCCGTCTCTTCCGCTCCAGGCCTGGCCCTCACTTGCTGGCCATGGTGTAGCAGCCATGTGGGTGCCACTGCATGTCACGGATGCGCCTGATCGATTGCATCTGAGGCCAGCGAGCACCATATTCGTTAAAGTGTCTATAGTCGCCCTTCTCCAGCAGGTACTGGCTGCCACGGTAGCCGGGGTACTGGTAGCCCACCCAGCTGAAAGAAAAGAAAAAAGCATTCAGAACAATATGTCTACTATTGGCCTGCATTGGACAGTACCACATCCAAATATAAAGAGATCCATGTGGTTACATTTGACGTGTAAACTCTGACTTTATAGAAAGTTTGCTAAATTAAATCCAAGAGGCATTAAAACTACAGTCGATGATTTTGGCAGAGGTGCTTTGAAACTCAAAACCCAAGGAAGCACCACCCCTTAGTGTTTCCATTGGTACTCCAAAAACTATGTCTTCCAAAATCATCTTCCAAATCTATGCCATAAAAATACACTGACTGAACGAGAATGTGCAATTGCTTCATGTCTGGATGTTGGTGGTTTACATTATTTTACACTTTACAGAGCACACCATATAGACCATATTCTCCCCTTCACGTAGATACTGTCACCATGCGGTCACCATCCGGTATTCAGGGTCACAGGGGGCCTGGAACCTATCTTTGGCGACTCAGAACACAAGGCGGGGTACACACATAAACACAGTTTGGGAACACTAATTAGGCTAATCTGCATGTCATCTGCATGACATGTAATCTGCATGTCAACCCTGGATGAAACCCACCAAGCACAGGGAACAAGAACATGCAAATTCCATACACACAGACCTGAGATGGGAGTCAAACCTGAACCCTGGCGGTGCAAGGTGACAGCGCTGTACTTAATCTGTTGTTGTTTGTTCGACTCCAGGCAACGGGTTGCTTCAGTGGGCTTGGGACTGGCACTACTGTGTCTGGGGTTTGGGCACTGGCTGGGAATCGAACCCGGGCCTTCCGCATGACAGGCAAAACACCTGCCACCGAGCCACCAGCGCCCTTGTATCTGTACTTAATCTACAGTAAATATTACCAAAAAAAATCACATCACTGATCCTACCTTTAGGTTTTGCACGTGATTTGTGTACCTGATAGCCACACACTTACGTTCCACAGCTGACCAAGACGCTCCCTACTCTGTCGGTGAAGCCGTAGGAGTACAGACTGGGCACGTCATCGTCCATGATCTCCATCTTACGACCCTTGTAGTCGCCTACCTCGTACAGGCAGATCTTGTGTTTCTCAGGGTCCTGAGGGAAAAACAAATAAGAGATTTATAATGATTAAAGCAGGTATTTTTTTTGTGTGTGTGTATACGTCTGTGTATTTGTGTGCACACACCATTCTGACGGGTCTAAAAGACAGCAGGTAGTCATTCCTCTGGCAGTTGCTCCAGGAGTCCCAGCGTGGGTAGTCACCCTTCTCTAGGATGTACATCTCTCCGCAGAAGTTCATCTGCTCCCAACCCACAAAACTGCAAACACCAGTTTTCTCATATGAGAGACAAATACTGTACCGTATATACTGTAGCACTCAGATGGACTGGTTGTTAGAAACAAACTTACGGGCCACACTCCACGCGAAGCGAGCGGACCTTGTCCATGCCCATCGCACACACGTTCATGCACTCGGCGTTGACCTCGATCATGCGGCCCTGGAAGTTCTCCTGGTCAAACACGTACATCTAATACGCATAAAGAGAGAGGGTTAGGTTCGATTAGTTCATGATGAGTGTGTGCATCTTTTAAAGAAGAGATTTTACCTTGTATGCCATCATGCCCATGTCAGACTTCTTGGTCTTGCCGTCGGTCTCAGAGGGGGTCTGTTTATCGCTGTTGGAAGACATGATGCCTAAAGAGAGAGAGAGAGAGAGAGAGAGAGAGACATTGCACTCATTAGTTACAGACTTCAAGCTCTCTTCAACTGCTGTACCATGTTGTACTGAGTTTAGTGTTGAGTATTGGTCTGTGCATGTGTGTTCTGTCTCACCTGTGTGTTCAGTATGGCTTTAGCAGTGCCTGAGCTCACGCTGAGTGTGTGTATGTGTTTAAAGCCAGTGCCACAGCTTTTATACCCTGGCGCTGAGCGTGTCAGGATTAACAGTTAACAATGAAAGTCGCTGAGTCCAGAGGAAAGAAACAAACACACAGAAAAGAAACCCCTCATCATCATCATCATCCTCATCATCACCACAACAGTTCAGGTGTGTGTGTGTGTGTGTGTGTGTGTGTGTGTGTGTGTGTGTGTGTGCGAGAGAGTAATAGACAAACACTAAAATTTTCACCACAATCACTGATGCATCTCAACAATATAAGTTATGAGTGAATCTGGTTATGATTTATTCGGCATTTTAGATAAAAAAATATTGTTATTATGGTAGAAATGACACTAATATTCTTATATTTAGCAATTAAGCTGCTATTAAGCATCTGAGCTGCTATGCTCATGACTGTACATTTTCATTTACAATTCCATCTCAATTACATTTTTTTAATGCTTGTACCTAATGTAAATTTTACAGCCAAAGGTTTTCTATATTTTCCATACTGTTAAATTAATTATTATTATTATTATTATTATTATTATTATTATTATATTCTTATTTCATTTTATATCCTTGTTTTGGATATTTTCTTTTCATTTTCTTTTTATTATTATATTCTTATTTCATATTCTTTATTTAGAATACTCGATTTTTCTTTTAATTTTTAGGTCAAGGACGTTCTTCTCAGTTCTTATCAATTTGCAGAACCATATTTGTATGAATAATATAAAAGTTAAACTTCGGGAGAATGCAGGACGGTGCATTTTTTCTTTCTTTAATGACTTATATACCTGTCCAGGGTGTACCCCTCCCAAGTCTCCTGGGATAAGCTTCAGGCCCCTTGTGACACTGTATACAGGATATAAGTATAAGTGAGTGAGTAAATAATAATTGGCTGTTTTGGTCTCTCATCTCATCTCATCTCATCTCATCTCATCATCTGTACCGCTTTATCCTGTATTCAGGGCCACGGGGGGCTTGGAGCCTATCCCAGGAGACTTAGGGCACAAGGCGGGGTACACCCTGGAAAGGGTGCCAATCCATCGCAGGGCACAGACACACACACTCACACACTCATTCACACACTACGGGCAATTTGGGAATGGCAGTTAGTCTAATACTGTAAGGTCTCACAGTTAGCAGTGCATGTCAGACACAAACCAAGCCATGAAGTCCAGGGAACTGTCTCTAGACTGCCAAGACAGGATTGTATCGAGGCACAGATCTGGGGAAGGGTGCAGAAAAAAAAATCTGCAGCACAAAAAAAAAAAAAAAAAAAAAAAGTGAAGCGCCGTGAAAACTTTCCGGATGCACTGTTAATGTAAAATGTAAACAGTGAAAAATAGTGTTCTGTTCTACTGAGTTAAAGTTTATTAGGTAGAGTGCAAAATCACTTAAATGATACTTAAGAAAAAATATAGTACAAGTAATTTCCACGCTTGTACACTGATCTAGTAGAATCTGTTCGATATGGTAGACACGATGGTGATGTGAGCACAAATATATAAAATATACAATATGATTTCATAGTAGGTGACATGGTGACCCTACACAGAAGAAGTGGGATACCTTTATTGTGTACCTTTCACCTGGAAATTGTGCCTCACAGACACATTTTCTTTCTTCACCTTTCTAGATAAGATGAGGTACAGAATGTGTACTCTCGAGGACACCACTTCAGTGTAGTACCCTGTTTTATTTGTGAATGTGCACTATAAAAATAAAAGCAACCTCTAGTCTACAGAGGTACTAAAATAGTACAGAGCGAGCTGTGTGTAAATATGTAAAGGTGGACGAGTGTCCAACTTGACAACATACATGCTTGGAAAATGGGTTCTTCACATGTTCTTCTATAGGTTCCTTGTACACTTGAGGGTGCTGAGCTGCCTACAGTGGTTGTAGTTAAGATAAGACATTTGGGAAACAATAGTTGGCACAGAATCTTCACAGGTTCACCAAGAGCGAGCACTTGAGGACTTTTAAATGATTTAGGAGTGTATTGCACAATCAAACATTGTTCTTCTACTGCAGTAGGTTGAACAATTCACATATTGAGGTATGAACCACCAGTGCACGCCTGAACAGTGCATCTAAAACCTCCAAACACACATACAGACACACACACACGAGGCTATACTGTGTACTCTGCATTTGTAATCCTAGTTGCTCTGGAGCTCTTTGTCGTACGCAGGAGTGCTGACCCGAGAGAACATCCTTTTGTTTACCCGCTTTTTTTTACACACCCTCTGTTCTATTGACCTCACCCATAATGCTATGTAAAAAACCTCCTGCTCAATTCAAACACACACACACACACACACACTTCTATAGTAAATGTGCTGAGTTGGTGGCAACGGTGCCGCTCTGTGCGCATGCACACACGACCCTGAGCAGAGGCCCTGCGCCCGCTCCCGGAGGTCTGTATAAAACCGGCGCGCCAGGCGCTCTGAAAACTCCACGCGAGTCAAGCGTTCAGGTGTGAGGTGTGACTGAAAAATCTACGGTAAGAGCGCCAAATAGCTTCACACACCGAAATTCATCTTAAAATGCACTGTAAATAAACAAACAGTAGCTTGGTCATGTGACCTACTTTAATAGCTCAGTTATGATAAAGAAATATGATTTGTTATTAGAGTCTGAAATGTGTAAAGTTACATAAGGGTTTCTTTCTTTCTTTTTATTTTATTTTTTAACTTTTTTTATTAAGTTATAAAGTATTCAGTAATAAATTGAATAACTTTCTATTCAATAACGTTTCATATGTCAGGATTAAGAGTACCTAATTGAACTGTTAAACTTTAAAGCTTTGCATTACATGTAACTTTCTAGTTAAAGAAAGACACCCAAATGGTACTAAAGGTGTATGCTTTAGGGTACCACATTTGATTACCCTTTTTCTAAGAGTATCCTTTTTTTTTTTGAGTATCAAAATTGTTATTTCTTTGAATGTCATTAATATGAGACCTGACAAGATGATTACAAAGAAACATAACCTTAATACTAGTACGAGACCTTCTCTCCTTCGTCCTCAGGAATAAAAATGTACCGATTCCGACGATCAAACATGTATCCCATGATGCACACTGGCATGGGCATGGCTCCATTCTTTAAGGTAAAAGAGGCGTAAGTAGAAATATGCATTATACTGTACAACGTTCACTCATCTGACTTTGGTGTTGGTGCTGCTGCAGGTGACCGTGTTCGAGCAGGAGCACTTCCAGGGCAAGTTTCAGGAGTTCACCTCCGAGTGCTGCAACATCCAGCAGTGCGGCTTCGACAACATCCGCTCCATCCGCGTGGAGAGTGGCGCGTAAGTGTGTGTGCCATCAGATCGACGTTTAACGTCAGTCAGGATGCGTGTGATATAAGGTCTGATCATACAGGACTGACAAACCCGGCTCTTGCTTTCCTCAGCTGGGTGGGTTATGAACATCATGATTTCCAGGGACAGCAGTTTGTCCTGGAGAGAGGAGAGTACCCTCACTGGGACTCCTACTGCGGAAACCTGGCCTACCACGTCGAGAGATTTATGTCCTTCAGGCCCATCTACTGCGCCGTGAGTATTCCCGTCTCCATATACTACACACTCTCACATCTGGACGCACCACTGAGAACTCTCATTTAATTTATAAAATACAAATACAGGATAGAGACGATGTGTAAGTGAGTGAATGAGTAATATGAGTACTAATAAAATGATTACAAAGAAACATAACCTTAATACTAGAACCAAGACCAATGCCAAGATCACAACGATATCCAGTATTCGAGTAATTCGTTCTCCATGTTAAACTTTACATGACTTATTCAATCACATATACAGTATATTATTTAACACAATACTGTTTGTTCATGCAAACTGATTGCGTATGTTTCTAAATTATGACATCAAAGCTCATTGTAATTGTGCATGTTTTATCTGCTACAACTTTTAAACTACAACGCCTAACCAAGAAAAAAAAAGTCACACACTCTAAGATTCAATTGAATCACCTTTAGCTTTGATTACAGGACACAATGTGGTGTCCAGTTCACGTGTGAAAATGATTCCTCATGCTCGCAGAACCGCTCTTTCACAATTTGGGTCCTTGAATACGCCCGCGTCATCAGTGAAGAAAAACTCCATAGATGTGATAATCTGGTCATTCAGTACATTCAGCTTGTCAGCTGACTTCATATTATTGCTGCATAACATTACTGAGTCTAGACCTGAGTAACTGAAGCAACTGAAGTAACTTCTTCCCTTGACGTGCTTCAAAGTCCAATCTTTATTCTCCCTAACAAACTGAACCATTTTTTTTTTCTGATTAGTCTCACTAACAGGTAGTTTTCTCAGCTGTTTAGTCCCAATCTTGTGAGATCTCATCACAGTGTGTGCATTTGAAAATGCTCTTAATTTCATTATTAAACATAGAGTAGCTCAGTTTTTTTTATGTTGATTTTTTTTTTACCATGCAATTTCACCAAGTGTTTAAGTGATCTCCAGTACAGATCTGACCATATATATATATATATATTTTCCCCCGATTTTCTCCCCTAATTTAGTCGTGTCCAATTCCTCCCCGTCACTAGGGGGCTCCCACATTAAGGCTACTACTACCACTCAGCCGGGAGGGCCGAAGACTATCACGTGTTTCCTCATCTTTTCGAACTGCTCGCTCGCGCACCATTGGGGGCGGAGGACAGCGCTATTCCCTCCCTCCGCTGCGCGAGCTCACAGACGCCCCTGACTGGCTGTAGAGCCGTGGTTAATGTCGGAGCACTAAGTACCTCTCATCCCTCCCCTCTGAGAGAGCTCTAGACCTCCGGCTGCGAGAGGTTACAGGACTAGCGATCTCCGGATGATAGGGCGAGCGCTTTACCCACTGCGCCACTCGGAGGCCCGCTGACCATATTTCTTACACGAAGTTGATGGTCCAGCACTATCCCTACAGGGTTTGATAATGTGTTAACCTGGTTCCTGTCATTTCAAATGAGTTGTTTTCTTTGCTTGATGCAGCCAAATAATTTGACCTTCTGTGATAGTGACTTTGTGGCAGTTTTTCAAGGAAAAAGAAAAAAAAATTCACATACTGAAAGCCTGATGATTTTCTATGAGTTACAGCTTAAACACTAATCATATCATATCATATATGTCTCTGTGTGCATGAAGTTTGCATGCTCTCCCTGTGCTTGGTGGGTTCCCCCCGCCGGGAACTCTGGTTTCCTCTCACAGTCCAAAGACATGCAGATTAGGTTAATTGCCATTCCCAAATTAGCCATAGTGTGTGTGTATGTGTGTGTGCGCTGCGATGGATTGGCACCCTGTCCAGGGTGTACCCCGCCTTGTGCCCTAAGTCTCCTGGGATAGGCTCCAGGCCCCCGTGACCCTGAATAGAAGATTAAGCGGTATAGATGAGTCTGTGAGTGAGTGAGAAATAAGTCTTGGTAATCTCTCCTGCCTGACATGCAACTTCGTTAAACTGTGTTTTTTTGTGTGTCCTCAGGCTCACCAGAGCAGCCGCATGATGATCTATGAGAAGGAGAACTTCATGGGTCAGTGTACGGAGCTGTGTGATGACTACCCTTCACTGCAGGCTATGGGCTGGTGCGGCATCCGGGTGGGCTCCATGCATGTCCAGTGTGGCGCGTGAGTTCAAGCCCCAGACACACACACAAACGTTTTGTTGCTTCCATGCATTTTAAATAGACGCACTAAGCTGGATCTCTCTCTCTCTCTCTCTCTACATACACAAGTTTTGTGTGTTATGAGTTCCCAGGCTACAGAGGTAGGCAGTACATCATGGAGTGTGAGAAGCACAGTGGAGACTACCAGCACTGGAAGAACTGGGGCTCGCACAGTCAGACTCCTCAGATCCAGTCCATCCGTAGGATCCAGCATTAATGCCTCACACACTTCTGCGCACACAGCCACCCAGCACACACCAGTCATTTACACACACTATTACACACTCCTTGTTAACAGCAGCAACACACTGCTGAAAGCCAGTCATTTACACACACAGTGTACATCCATCCTGTTCTATGCAGTTTCTTGTCAGGTGCTAAACAATGCCTCCTGTGGTACTCTACCTGTGTTCATCATAGTTGGCACGGCCACGCCCCTGTGAGGTGATTGGTCCAGAGCAGCTCAGGTGAAATATGTAGCAGGAGCATAAAACATTGTGAACCAATAAATGCATAATAAACACATGTTTACATCAGGATTATTGTGTCTCTGTGTGTATGTGTGTGTGTTCAACCACATCATAAACACCCTATATTCTTTTAAACTATGCTATGGGATTTACAGAACAAATGATTTAAGGAAATTTATAAACAGTGCGTTTTGTTTGACATGAATGCAACTTAACACTACAATTTTAAGCATGATAAAATAGTTAGAACAATTTAGAACCATGGGGTGACATTATATTATATAAAACAGGGCAGGGGTAGTTCAGTGGTTGTGGCATTGCACTACTGATTGGAAGATCCTGGGTTCAAACCCCAGCACCACCTGTTAGGCCCTTAACCATCAACTTCTCATGTATAATGTGATGTAAGCTGATCTAGATAAAGATGTCTGCCACATATACTCTAAATGTAAATGTTAGTTCCTGCATGAGTGGGTTAAAAGAAAATGATGGCATGAATTACACCCAGGACATTTTCTTCCTGCCTAAGCAGATTCTGAATACAAGTCACTTTCCTGAGATCAAGCCTGATGTAACATAATATAAGAGGCGTTCAAGTCAAACCAGGTTTTTTTTCTCAAATTTCTTGTGAATGATTGACAGAAGACTTCAAGCACAGTACAGTGATGACGGCTGGCAGTTCTTGCCACATCCGCCATACAGTCCGGACCTCGCTTCGAGACATTTCAACATATTTGCGCAATTAAAGGAGTTCCTGGGAGGCCAGTGTTTCAGACAGATAGTCCGATTAGTATAAAACTAACACAGGTGAAACACTGGGACAAGCGCATTTCTGCTATAATTTGGAGCTGCTATATTTGCCTGCATATGCCCTCATCACTTTCTCTTTGATAAAATATTATAAAAGTGGGCTTGGCTTAAATCATCAGGTAATATTGTACCTTTTTAGACTCAACCTCCAACCCCAAATACTTCAACACAAACACAGTAAAATTACAAACCAATGGTTTAATCTTAAACCCAACAAAAGCTTACAAACAACAAATAAAATTTCTGAATTTCTAAGAAAACCACTTTAGTACTTAGTTTGAGATAATAAACAGGCACATAAACAGTGGTGCAACAGTTATACAGAACTCCTGGCTTAAAGCTTGATGTTAAACACAATAAACTAAACTGTCCTCGTCTGCAAAAGTCAAAAAAGATTAAACCAGCCATACAAATCTTGCACTTTGTCCATTCTCGTTCTGTAACCATAGATTTAATTGGAATCCAGGTGGAATAAAGGGATCTATTCAGCATATCTGACTAAATAAAATTTAAACCTTTCTCTATGGGTACAGACATGATATAAAGTCCAACGTTTAACCTGACTGACAAAAATACGCAGAACTCGATTTCTATACGTGTTCCCTCTATCATCACAGCACATCTGTAAAGTGTACGAGGGTCCTGTTGTATGAAGAGAAAAGAACAGCAATGAAAAGAAATGATCAGGGCTGAAGAAAAAAACCAAAACAAAACTGTCAGCTTATACATCTACAACCTGGAACTGAGAAGGACTTAACTGTGATTATACACCGATCATACATAGCATTATGACTACCTGCCCTCCCATTTCACAGAATTTACACGGAACCTTTCCAGCAATTTGAGCTACAGTAGCTCTTCTATTGGATCGGACCCAGTCGTCTAACCATCATAATTTGGCCCTTGTCACTGTAGCTACAGTTACAATTTCTCGTTACAAAGAGTGGGTGGAATATATAAGGCTGTCAGTAAATTTGAGTGACTTTGACATGAGTCAAATTGTGATGGGTGGATGACTCGGTCAGAGCAACTCCAAACCAGCGAACTGGTGACAAGCTCAGTCCGATCCAATACAAGAGCTATTGTAGCTCTGAGCAACTCCAATCCCGCAGGTATTGTGGAATGGTCCCAGTCTGCCGTGGTCAGGACGGACCAAAAGTGATCCAAGGAAGGGAAAACCGGTGGCTCGTGTAGTCCAATTCAATAGAAGAGCTAGTGTAGATGAAATTGATGAAAAGGTTAACACTGGTTCTGACAAAATGCAAAGGTTGTGATCTATGCAATATTAGGCCCAAACATCACCAGGCATAACAATGTCACATGCACAAAAAGGAATTCCAAGGTTCGCTACTGTTAATGTGGAAGACCAAATCTGTGACCTTGACCCTCCTGAAAACCCTAAAAATCGATGGCTGATCTCACCAATGCTCTTGTGGTTGAACGATCACTGATCCCAACAGGCTTGCTCCAAAATCAAATGGAAAGCCTTCCCAGAGGAATGGGGTTTATTATTACAGCAAAGAGAAGACCAGCTCTGCCTGAATGCAGATCAAGCGTCCACCTACTTTTGGCCACGTAAATTTTGTCAGTAAGTTTATGGTCCTGCGTTTATTGCCCCGTAGTGGAAGAACGGAGACTTGCCCCCTTGCAAATCTTTCAATTTGGTTAAAGGCTACAATATGATTCTACTGTAACCGCTGATTTTAATTAACACAGTTCCATGGACTGAATGGAACAAATTCTCCTGTTGGGCTCAATCAGGACCTTTACTGAGCCCACGGGCTACGCTCTTGAAATCCTAATCTAAATGAACAAACTAACTTGCCTTTTATTATGAACACAAACCTTACCAGAATTGCAGAAGCTTTTCCGCATGGCTAATCTAGTTCTAGACCAAGCACATCAATCTCAACATCATCTTCCACTTCCTCCTCCTCAGTGCTTGGATCCACCACCCCCAAGATCAGAGTCGAAACAGTAGGCGGTTCTGAAGTCACGCTGGACACCTCCAGCACATCCACATCATCATCTTCATCCACAGTCAGCTGCTGCACATCAATTGTGGAATTGTGTGGGCTGAGAAGCACTTGGCAAGGTCGCGTGAGTGAGAGTCGTGCGGCAGATGCATCTCCTACGTCTGAAGTTAAATCAGCCGTTTTGTGCTTAGCGATTTGGGTAGAAGTTGGCACAACTTCACTCTGAAGCAAATGAGCACCTAGAGCTGAGACTGCATCACCCAGGCATGAATCTGTAGTGATGAAGGTAGCCTTACTTGAGGTTATTCGATTTTTAGCTGAAAAAACAAAAGGTTTAAATATTTTTTAAAAATTAAATACCAATAAAAATCTGCATTTGTCATCTGAGGGTTTGTAGGAGTTATGCATTTGAATTAAGTAAAAACAATATCTTACCAAGTTAAAATATATTGACTTTATCCTGAAATGTATCAACAGCTGATAAATAATAAATAAGAATAAATAAGAATACAACAAGGGATAATAAGCTTATTTCTGGACAGGTTTTTACAAACTTCATAATTGATTCATGATTTTGCTTCATTCAGGAAATCTTGAGCTTAAAACTAGCAAAATGATCTGCCAATAAAACAATATTTTGTTTTTGCTTGAATATTTATTAAGCTTATTTCTGGACAACTTGACTAAATAATCAAGCAAAAAAAAAAAAAAAAAATATTTCATTGGCAGATCATTTTGATAGACTTACATTTACTGTATTTCCGAAAGAAACAAAATACAGTATTGCTAATACAACAGTACATTTTTCGCGTACAAATTCAGTAAAACTAGAAAAGTCAAGAGAGAATCTTATTAACCTTATTTCTTATTTTAATCATCTGTATATAATTTTGACTTTATTTTCATTTACACAAAATATTTTATTTTTTTGCAGCGTAGATGGCATTGTGTACAGTACACAAGTCTGAGTAATTAAACACAATAAAGTAAGGAATGAAGGTCACAATGGAAGAAAAATATTTTTACAGTGAATGGATGTGACCTCAATATATACTGAACAACATATCTAAAACAATTATTTAGCTTCTATTCAAAGTAGTTTATCACTCATATGTATAGTTATGGTATTAGTTTAATTTTAATATAATGGTAAAAGTGCAACAACTTGATCTTATGTTCTTTGTGTGTGAAATATTACAATATCATACAATGCCCGATAAAATTTTTTTTAAAAGTTGCACACTCCATGATTTCATCGGTCGCCTTTAGCTTTGATGATGTGGTGGCAAATCCAAGCGTGAAAATGACTCTTCATGCTCCTGAAACCGCACTTTCACAATTTAAATCCTCCACAGATATGATAACCTGGTCATTCAGCACATTCAGGTCGTCAGCTGACTTCATTTTATTGCCACGTAACGTTGCTGAGCCTTGACCTGAGCAACTGAAGCAACCCCAGATCATAGCAATGCCTCTAGAGCAGACACGGGCATTTTAAGGCCGGCGGGCCATAAACCCGACCCGTGTGTTTAGTTTGCGGTGAGCAGGTCGCCGTCTTTAAGGAGTACAACGTGAGTCGGCATTACGGGATGAAGTATGCGGAAAAATACAGACATTTGGTTGAGGCTGAAAGAGCGTGGATATCTGTCAGATGTGCTTCACATCTCCACCTCAAACATTCAACCTGACTTTGATGTTAAAGCTCAACAGAGGCTAAATTTCTCTCACTGAAAAACAAACAAACACTGAAACATGTTTACTTTGATTTTTTTTTTTTTTCACTGTTGGACAAAAATGTTGTGAGTTATGTTACATAATTATTGGCATACAAAGACATTGTGGTATCTTAATAGAAAATTAAGAAAGTTAAAAACAGAAAGCATTGTGGTGTTAATGTGACTGAAAAAGAGTTACAAATTTTGCACACTTACCATTGTTTTGCATCATTTCACTGAATAAATTAATTTTTTGGTAAAACAACCTCACGCTCTCATTATCGAACAATAACACATACTCTTACCAGCTTCTGTAAACAATGCCATTTACTTATTTCAACACAGAAATAAAATTAATAACCAGAGTAGATGTAAAAAAGCTTCTCATTTGGCCCCTGGAGAAAAATAATTGCCCACCCCTGCCTTAGAGGCTTGTACAGTGGCCACTATGCAAGATGGGGACACAACTGATTACCCTGTGAGCCGTCATGTCATTGTGCATGTGGAAATGCTCTTACTTTCACTATGAAATATAGCTGTGATTTCTACTGTCAGTTTTATTTACCATGCATCTTTACTAAGCGTTTAAGTGAGCTCTACTCATAATTTCTTTAGGACCACATTTCTTCCATGAAGTTGAAGGTTCAGGACAGTCCTTACAGGTTTTAATACATCTTGGACAGTTCCAGTAACTTCAAATCTCCTTAACTGATTTCTGTCCTTGATGCAGGCCAAAAATTTCACCCTTCTGAAAATATTTTTTTATCTGGCAGTGTATATTGATTTTTCCCCCCCAAATTGGTCTCACAAAATCCGACCCGATAACACAACAGCTGGGACGGCTCAAAGCTACCATGTACCATGTACAACGTAAAACGTTCAGACAAAAGCACACTCTTCTTCATAGAAGTTCAGAAACACCTACAACTGGCTAGTTTAAAATACGCCCCAGACTTGTTACATGGTAGTTCCTCTTACCTGCATTTGAAGGCATATTCGGCTGAAGAGGCACACTGCATTCTTCAGTCATCAGTTCTTCCTGCCTCAGTCCATCGGCCATTCTGGCATCATCGTCTTGTCTTTTATTCACTTCTTCCATATTGCTTGTTCTTTCCTGTCTCTCATCTTCTGCGCTAACTACTCTTCCTCCTTCATTTTCTGGCTCTTGAATATCTCCAAAATGAGCTTGCAAACTGTTTTCAACAGGAATTCTTTCCTTGGCTCCATCAATCCTTTTATAATTGACCAATCTACCATTTCCTACTTTGTTCACCCTGCGTATTTCCAAACTCTCATTCACTCTTTCTTCCTCATCCTGGAGCTGTAAAAGCATTCTCACCTTCTCCATAGCTGATGAAGCTATCCCAAGACAACTTCCTCCTATCTGTTTTTTTGCACATGATTGACCAGCCTGGAAATCATTAGATCTACGTTCTGCCTCTACGCAAGCTTCTCTAACAGTCTTGTTCATCTTACTCCTCTTCTTCCTTCTATTCAGAGAATCCTTTCTGTCACTATTTTCAACACTTCTCTCCCTTCTACCAAATCTGCCCACTCCACGGTTTCTTCCTCTTCCACGTGCTCGTTTTTGTCTTTCTTCAACGCAAGCTCTTTTAGCCGGATTTTTGTTGTTTTTGTCCAAGCTATTCACTCTTTCCTTGTTAGCACATGCTCCAAAACGCCCTTGGCTGGCTCTTTGTCTCGTCTTCCTATGGTCAACACTTTGGTTTTGTTTGCACTTCCTCTTAACCGGGTTTTGTGGGCTTATAAAGGCTGTTTCCAGTTTTCTCTTCATGCTCTGGCTCCTAGTTATCCTTTGGTTTTCAAACTGTTGCACAATGTTCTGGTCCTTGGACGGTTTCTCCACTTCTGAACCATGCAGGTGGCCATCTTGGGCACGGGTGTTCTCTGCTCTTGAGGGGTTCAGTGTAAATGTCACTCGTGGTCGAGTGTTTGACGTGTTTAACAAGTTTGTTTGTGGTTTTTGATGGTGAAGGTGCCGGCTCTGAGGTTGTAGCTGTGTATATGTTTTAGGAGGGCTACTCCCTGGATCTGTGCTGGGGTCTGGTTTGCTTCTACTCCCATCAAATTTGTCTTGCGACGTCTCCTCTGGCTCATCTAAAATACCGGAGCCAACATGTTGGTCAAAGGTCCTTAGAAACTGATCGAGGATATCATTGAGGTCACCTTCCAGATGCTGCTTTGGATCTGTGGGTTTTAAGGAATTACTGTTGGGATACATAGCTTTTGAAATGGGTGGAGCACTGGAAGAGCAATGTTGACTGATTTGATTTTCCGCAGGGGGTAGAAAATGGAGGTCCGTCATGATGTCATCAAGGAGCGTGTCAATGGGCTGTATGGGCTCCATCGGGGCAGCTGGCATGGGCGTCACAGTGTGGAGCAGGTCAAGTTCTGTAGGATCCACTGTACCCTGTTTGGTTGGCATCACTGTTGAGAAGCCTCGGGAAGCGGGAAGAATCGGGCGCAAACGAGGACGGCCTCTTGGCCTGCCCCGGCGTGGGGGGTCATTCTGAGAAAAAGAGATGGTTTATTTAAGAATGTAGAACGAATTTTCAAGAAAACTTTGTGATTGTGTAAAATAGCTTTTCAACCCGACAGTACAGCATAGTAAAGTCATCAATCCAAAATTACAACCATTCACACCGTGGCCTAGTGTCTGTGACCATTCCCCATGTACGCACCAGTGAGGTTAATTTGTGGAGATCATTGAGTTAAATATTACATCTATTTTACTTCAAGTGTTGGAACCCCAGCCTTAGTTGGTGACTAGATAGATTTTGTACAATAGTATGGATTTCTTGTTCCATGCATGCTCTTCATTAACCTTAGTACCTGCCATGAAACAGTGGACATACCACCAAATTTATTACCGTACTGCCTGGTAGAAAAGGTTAATCGGACAAACAAAATGAATGGTAATTTCCAGTTATATAACAGTTTCCTAAGCTTAAGCTTCTATTAGACACCTACCTGCTCCTTTCTTCCTGAAACATTTTCTGTCTTGCCTCTCTGCCTTTGCCTGCCTCTTCCTCTGGCCTCTCCTGCTTCCACCAATGCCTCTCTGTTTTGCATCAATGCCTCTCTGTTTTGCCATCTCTGGAACGCTTTCATTGAAATCTTCCCTGTTGATCTGGTTTCCAGGAATCTGCCGACTCTACCTCCACCCTTACCCTGCCATGCCAACCTGGCCACCAACCCCCACCTTTTCATACACCTTTGCCTCCTTCCTCCTCTTATACATCTTACCGATTCTTTTACTAATCCTCCATCAGTAGACCTTCCTCTTGATCTTGTAATCACTTGCCCTTCTTTGCACTCTTCCCTTGCACAGCCTTGTTCCCGTATCCCTATAGTTTGGGAGTAGGCAGAATCCAGAAAGTAGTTGATGAAACCAGGTATGTTTCCTTCAAACTGCTTTAGATTATTTATAGCACCAGCTCTAGCCACTGGAACAACCACTGATTGGTCTGAAAATCCAGAGTGAAGAGTGACAGAAGAGCAAGGTTTTTGTTGTGAGGTTTCCAGAAAATCCAGGCTGATTTGGGGCACACAGGCAGATTCATTAATCGTGTGGCAGGCTACTGTCTTAGAGGCTTTGGGTAAAATTTCACAAGTGGTTGATTTAATTTCCGGATGGATTGCTTGCAATGCCGATCCTGTATCTTGAATATCCACGTAACTGCCGAGCTCATGGTTGGTGGAGTATGTTGCTTGGTCAATCAGATAGACAGTCTGAATGCTTTGAGGCTCAGAGCATGCCAGATCGGTTTGTGCACCTCTCTCGTTTGTTTCTCTCCCACACTCGGTTTGTGTACCACTCTCTCTTATCATCTTCTCCTCTCTTCTTCTGGACTCTTCAATTCTTCTGATCATCCCATTGTCCCAGTTTCTGGGATCCGCCTCTTTCTCAATCCCTTGGTCAGCATCCGTGCTCTCTCGTCTTTTCCCTGCTTTTTCTCCATATCTCTCTTCTTCATCTTGCCACTGAGGTAAATCAATGCCCAATGTTTGTGCAGCTGAGAGGACCTGCTCTCGGTTCTCATGGAACTGACCCGAGTAGAGTAGACTAACCAAGCTGAGCAGAGTGCAGGCATCCACAGCCTGGAGCTCAATTAGCCGTCTCTGTCCTGCCATGGGTACTGGCATGGAGGACAGAGTGCCATAGAGCCTAGGACTGAAGGCAGACAGCACACAGCTGTGTACTGGTACTGACACACCTGGAGAATGACAAAGCATGGCATATAAATATTTCTCCCTTTGAAAAAATTTATGTATCCAAAAGTATTGAAATAGCAAGGACTTTTCTTTTTCCCCTGATATTTACTTAGAACATTGTACTGTTTGTGGCAGACCACATTTATAAATGAACAGAAGTATTGGAACCCATTGTACCAAAAGTAAATTAAGGAAAATGAACATTCACTATGGTGGTTGAGTCCCATGCCTGCCACAACTGCATTACAGATCATAAACGCTGTGAGACGGCTTACTTTCCCACAATGTTTTCATGAACTATAATGGAATATGCAAAGAAGGGACAGATGTGTACTGAAAAAAAAAATATTACACAGTATTTCCATCGGACATTCAAATGCATCCTTTGCACACGGGATACCAAAACAGCAATGACCCATGTGTTCTGACATCTTTTGATGAAGACCAGCTTTTCAGCAAGTAGTGCTACAGTAGCTCTTATATTGGATCAGAGTACATGGACCAGCCTTCACTCCCCACATGCATCAGTTTTCCTTGGCTGCCCATGACCATTCCATAGTTTTTGGTCTGTTCTCACCACTGCAGACTGGGAACATCCCACAAGACCTGCAGTTTTGAAATCCATGACCCAGTTGTCTAGCTCTCACAATATCGCTCTCAGCAAAGTCACTCAAATGCTTATGCTTGCCTATTATCTGCTTTCAACATATCAACTTCATGAAAAAAAAAAAAAAACATTTACTTGCTGCCAAAAATATTCCACCCACTTCCAGCCACGACTGTAATGAGATATTGAAAAATGTAGCTACTGTGAGAAGGGTTCAGAGCAAGTCCAAAACTGCAGCTCTTCCAGAATGCAGTGGAGTGGTCAGGACATACCAAAAGTGATCCATGGAAGGAAAACCTGTAAACTGGTCATGAACGGCCAAGACTCACTGATGCACATGGAGATCATATATACAGTAAATTATATATTTATATGGCCAAATCTGTTAATTATTGAATTCCTGTGTTTCAACCAGGGGCCTTATCCCCAGTGAAGGGCAAATTATTGCTTCAGCAAAGCAAGACATCTTGGACAATGTTATGCTTCCAACTTTGTGGCAACCTTTCCTATTCCAACATGACTGTGCCGCAGTGCACAAAGCAAGTACTATAAAGACATGGTTTTGATGAGTTCAGTGTGGAAGAACTTGACTGGCCCGAACACAGAGCCCTGACCTCAACCCCATTGAGCACTTTTGGATTGTACTGGAACGGAGATTGCGAGCCAGGCCTTCTCGTCCAACAGCAGTGCCTGAGCTTATAATTGCTCTACAGAATGAATAAATGAGACCAACTGTATACTGAAGAATATATATTTGAATACAAGGTCATTGCAGGTTTGACCAAGTACTCTTGTCCATATAGTCTATATTATAGAGTTTGTGTGTGTGTGTTGTCCCACCTTGAGTGTGTAGGACAGTGTCACAGAGCTCATCCCTGTTCTGCTGCTTCTGCAACTGTCTCAGAAGCAATGCCTCAAACTGCAGCATTTCTAACAAACACATAAGTAACAGGGATGATAAAACTGAGCAGATGAGAAGTTCTGAAGAAAAAAAATAGTCATGCTATGAGCTGTCACATTGCATGCATGGATGGATCCATGCATGCAGTGTGACAGCTCATATCATGACTTTAAGTTTTGAAAGTCATGCTTTAGTCATGCTTAGTGCTAAACAGGTGAGTCAATCAATCTGGCAACCGACACTAATAACCAAGCCGAGTTAACCCAAGCTCTGTCCAGGTAGCAGTAACGAGCAATGAGCTTTCTTTTCTCTCGATAAAACATCATCCTAACCTTTTTAGCCTTCTTCCGACTTCTGTAAACAAAGAACTCCTGGTGTCTTTCGACCACATTGGTCGGTAAATACACCGCAGTCGTCACGCGCCCGGTGTTTTCTGCGTGGTGCGTGCTGCTGACGCTAACGCATGTCTCGTGCATCTCTGCAGCCGCGAGCACCTCGCGCACAGTACACACTGACTGCGCGTGCCGCGAGCTTATTTAACACTTAGGCTATGTGTTAATTACGTATAAAGTAAAAAAAAAAAATCTTAATTTGCGTGCACATTTATACTAATAAATGAATGCAATTTAATAAAACAACGAATGTCCAGAACAATATTACATGTAAGTTAAGGATAATGCACACCTTTTATTTATGTATTTCTGCTGCTTAAAAGCAACCTGAAGAATATGTTATGAGCCAATAAAATTCTTATTCACAGTTTAACTTATTTATTCAATGAGGAGTGTTTTTCATTCTTTAAATTACACACAAACTAACCACAGGCACTGTTAAAGTTATACCAGTTTTGTTTATATTCATAATGAGACCCCCCACCACCACCACCAAAAAAAGGGGGGAGGGGGGGTCTCATTATGAATATTTAAAAGATACATACTCATGGTTGTGTGTATTGTTTTTCAAATAATTGTCAGAGAAAGACAGCAATGGCCATAAGTTTTGAGAATTACATAAATGTTATTTTTCACAAATTTGTGTAATGTTTTTAGATCTTTTTGTCAGTTGTTACAAGAAGGTGGTAGAAGGTGGCATAGTGGTAAGCACTGTCGCCTTGCACCTCCAGGTTCTGAGTTTGATTTGCGTCTGTGTGCATGGAGTTTGCATTTTCTCCCTATACTTGTTTCCTTTGGGTGCACTGGTTTCCTCCCACAGTCCAAAGCCTTACAAATTAGAATAATTGCCCATAGTGTGTGAATGAGTGTGTGTGTATGTGTGTGCCCTGCGATGGGTTATCACCCTGTCCAGGGTGTATCCCGCCTTATGCTCTAAGTATCCTGGTATAGGCTCCCCCCGCCACCCTGTATACAAGATAACGCGGTATAGACGATGAGTGAGTAAGTGTATCAGTTACTATGGTATACTGAAGAATAATTACAAGTCTTTTATTGACAGTTACATGAAGTTTATGCAAATAGTCAATTACTAAATCTGGCACATAACTGCTCATAACTTCACTTCTACTCAACTTTCTGATTTCATTTATGGGGCAGGTTTAACTTCAGGCAAATATTGAAGTATTGCCAAAGTTTTGAATTATATCCAGCCAGTTATGTGTTATGCTGTGACAAATTCTGACTGGACAGAGAGAGACAGACAAAAATATATCGTGTGATGATATGAAACGTAAAGATATCACTGAAGTTCTGACCAGTGTACATACAGTGTACTTTTTTTTCTATAAAAACATAGCAAATATAAATGTCAGCGGTAGATGGCGCAAAAACTCTCGGTGTAAGGAGTAGCCAAAGAAGAAGAAGAAGGAGCCTGAAGTTGCAAGGTCAGCTGATCAGTTGCGTTTCCTGTGAATCAGTCTGGGACGGAGCTGTTAGCAACCGCTGAGCTGGAGTCTTCAGTTTTATTCACCTCAGAGAAGATTACTAAAACATAAGAGGTATTTATAAGTGTGAATGTTTTATATATGTTTACGAAGCGGTAGGTCTGTAAGTTATACAAACACTCCTCCGTTTAGCGTTAAGAGTGGACTTAGATAGCTAACCTCCTAGCACCGGTCCACTTTCTAG
Organism: Clarias magur; assembly: GCA_013621035.1. Taxonomy (NCBI): domain Eukaryota; kingdom Metazoa; phylum Chordata; class Actinopteri; order Siluriformes; family Clariidae; genus Clarias; species Clarias magur. The sequence goes on along the minus strand of QNUK01000050.1, from coordinate 940,596 downwards.
ACGTTTCCATGATCGCACGCGCGTGCGGCGTCAGAATTTCGTGGACAGACGAGTGAATTACAAGCATGTAAGATGTCAGAATTCAGGCGTTATATATAAAATTTAAAAAAGCAAAGCGTATGTCTTTGTATAGAAATGTAAGGAAAAGTAATGACTGCGGTGTTATCCTAGAGGTTTGTGGGATGAGTCTCAATCCGCTCTCGTGCCCGTGTATGAAGTGCACTACCCAGGCTGCGGAGTGTGTAAGATCCCGGATGTACGCTCAGTATTTAGGGGACAGATGGACATCTGGCTGAGATTCGGATGTCCTCATAACGTAAAATCTGTATACCGTGTCTTCCAGCTGGATGAATGTTCTGTAGTCAGAAAGTGAACCTGGCTTTAAAAGGGTATTAAAGCTGTTTGTGTCTGAGTGCTTATTAATTAAGTGTGGGTTTCTTTCTCTCTTTTATGCTTTTTTTCTTTCCTTCCTTATTGTCTTTGTGTACATAATCTGTAAACCTTCCTTTCTTCTTTCGTTCTCCCTTTCTTTTGTACTTGAACACTTTGTTTTTTTTCTTCTTCCTTGTTTTTGTTTACACATTTAATTTATTCCTCATTTTCCTTTCTTTCTTCCATACTTACTTCCGCCCCTCCATTCCATCCTTTCCTTCCTTCATTCAAATTCAAGTTTTATTTGTCACATACACAACCGTACACCGTATGAGATATGCGGTGAAACACTTATACCTAAAAATAGCAAAAATACAATAAAAGTGGGATCATTCCTCTAAAAATGCTTAACTCACTCATAGTCTACACTGCTTAATCCTGTGTGCAGAGTTGTTGGATGGCCTGGAGCCTATCCCAAGGCGGGGTACAGCCTGGACAGGGTGCCAATCCATCATGGGGCACACACACACACCCACACACACACACACACACTTACTCACTCACTCTCCCGCTCATTTACACACTAAGGGCAATTTGGGAATGCCAGTTAGCCTAATCTGCATGTCTTTGGACTGTGGGAGGAAACCTACCAAGTACAGGAAGAACATGCAAACTTCACGCACACAGACCTGAGGCGGGAATCGCACCCTCAACCCTGGAGGTGTGAGGTGAAAGTGCTAACGCCACCGTACCATGTTACTAGAAAATACAATCGTACTAAAGATTGAATTTACAGTGAAATAAAAAAGCTATTTTAAAATAGACTAGATAGATACTTTATTGATCCAGAAGGATATAGATTATATTACTTTAGCAATAAAATCAGTAACACAGAGAGGTTGTAGATGTGATTAAGGGGCAGTGGTAGCTCGGTAGGCACGGAGTTACTGATTTTGTTAAGTACTGAGCACTATTAGGTTGACATTGTTTGGCCCTTGAGCATGGCCCTTAACTCTATCTGCCCCATGGCTAGCCCTGCGCTCTGACCCCAGTTATGCTGGGATATGCAAAGAAGTATACAGCAATGTGTATGTTACAAATAAAGGCTCAACTTAACTGATTGCACACTGTATATCTTACTGGTAGTCAGTAGACACAGGGTTATGTGAGAGCTGACCAGAAGTTACGAGTGCAGTGCTAGGAACAAAAAGCAAGATAAAGAATATAATTAAAAATGTATAAGTCAAAAGTAGTAATGATAATAATAGTAATAATAAAGCATTTATAAATAATATTAATAAGATTAATGAATTAATAAGAAATGAAGTCAGTGTCAAAATAATTAAAATATATACGTTTAAATTACACAGGAACAGAATTTCCAAAATGGAGGAGTGAATTGTAAAAATATATGATTGGAAAAAGGGAGTATGAAATGATCTGTGACGAGTGTCAGCAGCAGCCTAAAGTGGGAGAAAGTCTTCACTTTATAATAATAATAAATAAATAATATAATTTATTTAATGTATTAAAATGTTTTTTTTTTTTTTTTTTTTTTTGCATTTTCCTTTTTCCTTCCATAATTTTCTCTTTTCTTTCTGTATTTCTGACCTTCATATGCCTTTTTTCATACTTCCTGTTTTTTCTTTCTTTTTGGTCACTCTTCTTTTATTCCTTCTTCCTTCCATACTTGTTTATGGTTAACGATACAACATTTGACAGAGCTCTCCTCTATCCAAAGTGAATTTATTATTTGATTATTTGTCTCAGTGGTACAACGAACACTTCCATCTTTCCTTGTATTTCCGCCCCCCGTCCTTTTCTTCTTTAATCCTTTCCTATTTCCCTTATTAGCAAGTAAGCACTTTATCTTGGTCAGGGTTACAGGATCTGGCTTCTATCCCAAGGAATACATTCTGGGCATGACTTTAGTCCATCACACTGCTCTGTGTACACATGCACACATTCACACACACATTGACATCTAGCCCCATTTTACCGAAGACAGTCCACCTACAACAACATGGACACACACACACACACACACACACACACACACCAGAGAACGTCTCTGTGAGTATGTGGAGAACATGTGGAACTTCATATAGACATGAATCATGGGCATTGTTTCATTTTTAATACTCCTTATTTACTTTTTTTTTTTCCTCCCCAGAGTGTGAGAAATTCTAGACCTTTTTTTTCCTGAAACATGGCCGACACAGAGCAGCGAAATCCCCCTCCTCCTCCTCCACCTCAGACTGGGCCTGTGGTAAGTACCACAAAATATTTCATCTTCTGTTTAATTTCTCTTTGTCCTTTTTGATTTTGAGAACCCAGTTATTTTATTTTATTTATTGTAAATTAGCATCAAGAACAATACCTAAATAAGCCTAGAGACTGTAATTCCAGAATCTAATAGCAAAATGTTCTTTGTATCTTGCAGCAATTCCTGTTGAGTAACAAAGTGGAGACGGCCATGTGGCTTTCGCGTCTCTTCACCGTCTACTGCTCCATCATGTTCATCCTTCCTCTGCTTGGGTTAGTCGTTCAACATTGAAGCAGCTCTGTCATTATTTCTTTCATAAGTGTAGCTTAAGAGTTCCGACTTTTTTTATATTTATTTTAATGAAGAGTCTAGACATATTAAACGCTGAGATGAAAGCATGAAGGTTGATCGCTTATAAAATTCTCTTTTACTGATTTAAACATTACTGAACTTAGCATTGGAAAAAATACGAGTGGTATTGTGCTATATAAACCACACAGTCTTTTTTTTTTTTTTGTCTGGTTAAGTCTTTACATGTTAAGGTACTGACGTTAAATGCTTTTTTATGTCTATGCTGCAAGTAAGAAATATTTGCTAGAACCTTTTTTTTTTTTTTTTTTGCAAAACAGCTTGTCCTCACATGCAGTGAATGGCTTTTTATTTCTTAAACCACCATGTCATAATACATGTGCTGTGGTTGTAGTGAAGATAGTACTTTGGATTGGAGACCACGTAAACTTTTGGTGATGTCAAAGTGTAAAAAAAAGCAAAAAAAAAAAACTCGCAGCTAATGTTTAAAAATGAAAGAGCATTTACAAATGCACAGTGTTAAGAGAAGTCAAGGGATTGGGATCAAACAGCTGTGTAGCCTTTAGTAAGCCACTTATCACAAAGTATTGTGATATCTGCTGGACCCTGGTGATTCTTATCATTACTAATCAGTAAAAAAGGCTTCAGCTTGCTAGGGAACAGAAAGAATGAACTGTGGAGCATTGGAGAAAGGTTATATGGTCAAATTATTGCAGATGTGCCCTGGTTATTCCAGATTAAATGGTGCATCAGGAAAGAAGAAGGGTGGATGAAAGTATGGTCCTACCGTACAAGCCTGTGGGGGCAGTGTTGTGATCTGAAGTTACTTCTGTTGATCAGGTCTAGGTTTAGCATTCCATCGATGCATTTATTTATTTTCTTCACATTGCAAAATGACGATGCCAGGAGTTCTCAGGCTCAAATTGTGAAAGAGTGGTTCAGGAAGAATGAGACATCATTTTCACACATGGATTGGCCACCGAAAAGTTCAGAGCTTAACCCCATTGAGAATCTCTGGGGGATGTGCTGGAGAAGGTTCTAGTATCATCAGTACAAGATCTAAGCTTATCAAAACAATGCCACGGCAAATGCGTGATTTATAATCAAAGCAAAAATAAACATTTATTCGTTCATTTATTAATTTATTCATTCTTTTTTGGCCAGTATATTGTAACTATAGCCGTTAGTTTAAAATGAGGTTTGAATATTGTTTACCTGGAGATAAACATTCTATAATGGGACTTCGTTTATGGACAAAACAAATAGTTTTCACAAATTTACCTGAGGTGTTTTGTTGTAACTTTTGATGTTGTTTTGTTTCTCTGTGTAGATATATAGTCTAAATGACAGTTTTGCACTTTAAGCGAAGAAGCACAAAAGTAAAAATGTATAAATCTTGCATACTATTCATACATGTAAGAGTTTTTTTAAAACCCTTAATAAAATATAAAACAGAGCAGATTTGGAGCTCTCTTGTTCTGACATGCATTCATGGACAACTAGACACAATTATAATTATTTGTATTATAATAATCTATAATCCTGGTATATGGAATGTAAATAAATATTAAGTCTCATTAACATTATGTTAATGTCTGTCTAGGAAAAAAATAGGTACAGGTCAGTGTCAACTTAACATCAGCTACTGTGGGGTTTCAAGCAGATTAGATTAGATTCAACTTTGTCATTGCACATGATTACAAGGCAACGAAATGCAGTTAGCATCTAACCAGAAGTGCAAGGTAGCAGTGCAATATAAACATGTATACAGATCTATAAAACTATATACATACATGCACATACAGGATAAAAATAAGGTCTATGTATAAATTGGATTTACAGAGAATGTGTGTGTGTATATATATATCTATGTATGTATATTAAAATATACAATATTTATAATGATATGGCACCTGCTTGCAGCCTGCAGCTTTGTGCACACAGACCTTTGTTTATACACTGCCATTTCCATTCTTTTTTGTTTTTACTAATGTAGTTTTAATATATAAATGCCAAACATAAAAAGCCTGGTTTTCAGCAGATATTCTCGTGGCCCCTCCTAGATTGAGTGAACTAGTATGAGGATGTTTTAGACAAAAACACTATTTGATAAAAACTTCTATTTGAGCCCTTGGATAAGGGTTTCTGATAGATGCTGTAAATTTAATATAAAGTATTATATATTAAGTTTTTAAAAAATTTTTAACTTGATACCTCTTGATCAATACATGCGGAGTGTATGATTTGAACATTAGTTAATTGTTTTGTCTCAAAGCTTAATAGACGAGACTTCTTGTCGTTGTCACTGAAATGCACTGATTATTTTTATTCCCTTTATTATTAATCCTGAGCTGGTTTATTTGACTAAATAAACCCCTCTTGTCTTCCAGGCCAATGGCAGCAGCTAACTTCTACCAGAGGGCTCTGTTGGCCAATGCTTTGACTAGCGCTCTGCGTCTGCACCAGCGGCTTCCTCACTTCCAGCTGAGCCGAGCCTTTCTTTCACAGGCATTACAAGAGGACAGCTGTCATTACCTCCTTTACTCGCTCATCCTGGTCAACTCCTATCCCATCACCAGTATCCTTTTTCATTATATGTCTGATTGCATACACGCACATAACCGCACGCACGCACACACAACCACACATGCAATATATATATTTTGACCTTTTTTGCCACTGTAGCACTAAAGTCAAAGTGACATATTTTGATCCTTAACAGCAGTTTGCAGTGAGCATATTCCCTGTGTTCCTCTTCTCACTGCTTCATGCCACTACATACACCAAGAAGGTTCTTGATGTAAGTAAAGCCAGGTGTAGACTTCTCTTTTAAGCAGGGACTTAAAAAAAAAAATTAATTCTGCTGCTTGTTTTTCTGTTTCAGACGATGGGACCGGACAGTCTACAGTTTGTGCGGAACTTCCTGAACAAGCTCACAGCCAATCAGCAGAACATTCTTAAGTTCATCGCTTGCAATGAGATCTTCCTAATGCCAGCCACTGTCTTTATGCTTTTCAGGTAGATTTTTATTTTTATAACAATATTTTTATTGATTTTTAAACAAGGACATAACAAAGTAAACATGTAGTGTGTTTCAATGCACACTTGTACAATCTGTATTTATAAACCCCCATATCCCCCACCCCACCCATCCCTATCTAGCTCCAAGCCTGCTTTACATGTCTCAGAATGGCAAGACACCAGGCATATTTAAAGAAGGAAAAGACAGAAACAAAAACATGGAGCTGGAAGTCTGGTGGGGGGATAAGGAGAGGAAGAAAAATAAAAACATACACAGGAAAAAAAAACAACAACCAGTCAAATAAGAGGTGGATTAAACTAAGGCCATGTCCACAGGTAGCAGAGTTTTTTTTTCTTTTCTTATTCGTTTTTAAAAATATCTTTGTCCACATGAAAACACAAAACGCCCTGTTAAGCGCTGTTAGGAGCCTCTTTAATCAACAGGCATTACCAATCAGAAGCCTAGACAAAACGTTATTACCTGTTGCGCTTTGTAGAAGTCCGACCGGGTCTTGTCCCAAACCGCCGACGCTGCATGCGTGGTCTTTGTACAGTATGTAGCAGCAGTGAGCTTAGTAGTACATTCAGGCACCTCTGTTCATTAACGTAATGTGTGAGAGGAACTGCGCGTGTGTGTACACGCATGTAAAAAGTCCACTAGTTTACTGTACATACGTCCGCTATTGCACAAATCAAGTAGACTAGCACATAGACAATTACATTATCGGCACAAGGTGACATTTACAACAAGCCGGAATCTCCGTTTTCCCTGTCCACACGACACCACTGAAAAGTTTTGGAAAATCTGGAGTTTTCAAAAAGCTCCGTTTTCAAGGACCGGAGAGAAAAATCTCCGTTTTTAAAAATATCTGGCTACGTGTGGACGTGGCCTAAACTTGATATGAATAAAGTGAACTGGCCTGTTGATATTTTAAGTCTGAATTATGGATAGAGTAATCTTCTTCAGGGACAAACAGGACATAATATTCCTGAGCCACTGGGCTTGAGTGGGTGACGTGGCATCCTCCCACTTAGTAATCAAATAGAATGCCTGGTCAGGAGCGATGCAAAGGACAATAATTGCCATTTAGCTGACGTTAGACGCTTATCTTCTCTAGTCCAAAAAGACTATGGTTCAAGATTGCATTTCAATATGTACTGGGTTTGAAAGACATTTTCCAGGTCTTTTTCCCCAAACACTTTTAGTTTATTTAAAGTGATGTGACTCGAAGTCTCTAATTCACCATAAATAGTAAATAATGGGCCTTTATGCAGCAGGGACAAGCAGAGGAAATTATCAATAATATTTACCTATAATATAATTCTAATGATTTTTTGTTGCAAATACCCAACTTCTATTTGTTTATTCCCCCCTATCTCTCCCCCCCCCCCCCCCATTTCTTTCACCTTTTTTAGTGGTCAGGGCAGCCTGTTGCAGCCGTTCATTTATTACCGTTTCCTGACTTTGCGTTATGCTTCCAGACGAAACCCTTACTGTCGGTAAGCACTTACTTTTCCTCACTTGTACATGTTTTTATTAATATTCATGCAGCTATAGGCTCTTGTTAATACTGATTTGGTCATTGCTTCTTCATCAGGACCCTGTTCACGGAGTTGCGGATCCTCCTGGAGCACTTTGTGATGAAGCCAGCGTGCCCGGCGTTCTTCAGGAGAATGTGTCTGAACAGCATCGCCTTCGTTAGTCGGCTGGCCCCTACAGGAGTCTAAATGCACTGTTTATCAACAAGCACTCAGACACACACAGATACACACTTTTACACGTTTAAGCTCCTACAAGGTGACTAGCTGGGGAGAGTTCCTCCAATGTAGATTTTTTTGAGTGCTTGCACTCGACGTCCTGCTGATATCTTCTGCATGGAAAGCAGTTTGCTATCTTGGAGAAACTCCACAGATGTTAAAAGCTCAGACAAATGAGCAGCAAACACTATATACCCTTGGTGTGTTGTAAAAAAAATCGCTACAGCTCTTTGGTCAGTGCTTTTGAAGGATTATTTATAAAAACGAATTCTATGTGTGGATGCTTTTCCTATGGGAGTGGATGAAACAAACATATTTAAGCTTAATTTAGAGTAAATAATTGCTAGGTGTAAATCGTTTATTAGCATTTACCATGCAGGGAAGGGAGATTTTAGTCTGTTGTTACATGTCTGTTTTTGTGGACTTTTGTTCCTTTTTTATGACTAGTTGAGATGGATTATCATGAAATCCAAACATAACCTATTGGTTAATATTTTTTTTTAAAGATTCAAAGTAGAGTAGGACAAAAGCCTTTTGATTTCATTTATCATTTAATTGTAATGTAATCCCTTATTAAAAAGCTGCCTTGAATGTGAACTGTTGAAAGTTAAAGCATTTTCTTTTTTTTAAGGTCAAGTTAAATCTTTGCTCACATTTTTAAAATATTTATTAATTAAAATCAAGGAAGTTTGTGTAACTGAAATTAAGATCAATAAACAATTGAATTTTAATCTAACTTTAAATGTTGCTTCGTTTGTCTTGGAAAATTTGATACTTTCCCAAGTGAGAATATCATGTGAATGTACATTACCTTTTTTTGTTAAATGATAAGATTCTGAAACAAAGGTATCAGGTTGCACATATCTTAAGCATTTTGGAAACACCAATTAACCTAGTTTGCATGTCTTTTTGTATTGGGCTTAAACAAATCAAGTGCATTTCCTCTTTTTGTGACCTTAGAGTGAGACACACGGTGCATTTACAGGGCCCCTAGTAGTCCTCTAATAATCAGGATAAAAGTGCATCAGTAACCAGTTTGTTGACTCAATCACATACTGACTGGCTTTTAGAGATCAAGAATTAAGTGTTTGTTCTACAACAGTGATGTCAAATTCTGATGTTCTGGTTAACTGCAACACCAACTCCAGACAGATGTTCTAACAGTGTAAATACATGCAATCCATTAATGTAACTAAATCAGAGAAAGAGGTCTTTAAAGAATGCCCAATAGCAGGAAATGCTAAATTTTATTCCTCACACAATTTTAGGAAGCATCACCATAACTGAAATTCTTGTATACAATGCCAGTCAAAACAGTCAATTAACAGACATAAGCCAGTATTATAGAAAAACCAGTGGTTTATTTCAGATGTCAAGGTTAGAAATTGCCATCAAAATTGTAAAGAAAACCACTTGTTTTCAATTTTAAAAAGGGTGTAAAAATGCTTTAAATGATCTACTGTACAAAATCTGGTTGCATCAAGCATAAAAACTGCAGTCCTTCAGGACCATACAAAATATACAGGGCATGCTAATTTCACCAAGTCCTCCACAAGTGAAGGTTATGGTGTCTGTTATTGCAGTTACATGTTCATGCAACATGAGGACTGTACACAATTCCTGTTAGAGTCTGGAATTCGTGAAGGGGATTAAGGACACAACACCCCCCCCCCCAAAAAAAAGAAAGAAAAAAAAAAAAAGTGTACAAGTCAGGGTCAATTTAAAGTCAGCTTCTGTGGAGGTTCAAGGAGAGAAACTTCATGGTATCTGAAAAAGGAGAAGAAAATAAGTCAGATCAGTAAACACATTAAGAGACCCAAAACATCAGTCAAGACTGTCCAAGCAATTTTGCTTACTTCGTGCCCTTGTACTTCTCTTTGACAGACTGCTGTGTGTGCTGAACAGCACCGAGGTAGGTCTGGTGGAGATCTTGGATACAGGGCATGAGGTCTTCCAAAGTGTAGCCAGTCGTCTCCGCCAAAGATTTCGACTGAAGGATTTACAAAAATACTCAGACAAGTGCACAGTTTTTAAAGTATTATGCACACCAAATGGCAAAGTAAACAACATGCTATAGCATTAGATGAAAAGTCAAACAGTACCATTGTAGGAAAATAATCAACTGGAGTGATAAGGATAATTGTGCTCCACTTCTGACAGGACTGCAACTTACCCATGAGGCTCCTGTGATGGTGTAGTTTGCCAAAATAAATGCGGCAGCAGCTATTTGAGATGGAAGGTACTTCAGAAAGGGGTCGGCATCCACTAAACTTAGTTCTCCAAGAAACTAAAGAAAAGGAGATGGTTTTAGAAGGACGGCCGCAAGACTAACAATGTCACTCAATAGATAATTCAAACACAAAAGGGACAACTTCTCACCATGGACAAGCTCTCCACTTTGTTGCAGACTTTCTGCCTGAGGAAGTACTGTGTGAGAAACTGGATGATCGTTGGTGCTGCAAGATCAAAAGACAGGACCTTAAGTACCAGATGCTCCATTCTTAACACTTGCTTCTTTGTGTAGGTGTCATCAGTGATGTAGACAAACTCGGCCACCTCCGGGGGGTAGATCTCTTCAAACTTCCTGAAAAAGGAAAGTCAGGACTAATTAAAAAGGGAGCCAAGCAATGCATGAAGACCAACACTGATCAGAAGTACACTCACGAAGCCAGGAGCATGGCAGCGGTGCCAACGAGTTGCAGCTTCCCCCTCAGGACGGACATAGAGGACAGGAAGCGGTCGATGTAGTTCACGGCCAGGTACAGCGTCTCGTTCTGGAGCTTGTACTCCTCTCCGACTTCCACCAGCCAGTCCACCAGGATGGCGCGCATACTGTTCGTGATGTCCGGCTGCTTCTTCATGTAGCCTGCTTTCGGCCTACACTTAACCTGAGTAAGAAAATTTTTATAAATTGAAAGGGAAAACAAGACTTGTGACCCATTACAAAACCTTGCATATGCGCATACACACCTCCATCTGCCTTAAATGGGTGTGGATTTCAGCAGCGTAATCAGTAACTTCATTTACATTCACGGTCCTGTCTTCACCCTCAACTATTGACATGTCCATGGGAGAATCTAAAATAAAAACAGCATTGTTATACAAATCCACTCAGAGTTCAGCTATTCATTTTCTTAAATCAACGACCATCTCCACCCACCAAAACTGAGATCCATAGGCAGTTCAATTGTAGCTAGGGGCTGTCTGAGCCGCGTCACTGCCGGGTTCAGTGTTAACGGAGAGCAATCCACGGTGGCTTGCTTGACCGACGCTTGTTTTTTGGAGCAGGCTCCATCGGGTTCGTCGACATGAATCTGAAAAGCGGGTTGCTTGGCTGCTGGCTTCTCGACGTTACTGCATTTGCTGTAGTCTTCTGCTTTACAGGCTGCTTGTGTGGAGTCCTGGAGGGGGGGGGACATTTACACAGACAAGTTAGATCCTGAAATGGTGGTCAATCAGGTCACACAACATGGGTCTCTTCCTCATATTTGGGATGCACAGGACATCTTGAAGACCACTACCCTAGGTGGTGCTTCAGCTCCTGAAACTGCATTAGACAGCCATGTTTAGTTATCTGACCTCAAATCAATTTAAGAAAAAAAAAAAAACAGGAGATTACTTGGCTAATAAGAATGAAAGTAAGCTTTTAAACAGTAGGGCTGAAATTAAACTGGAAGCCTTTGATACTTTGTGCAGAAATTCTTGGTATTACACTATTTTGAACAGTTACATTGCTGCCAATCTCAAAGCATGTTTAATATTTGAGATGTAGCCAAAATTCTTGATCAAAAACAAGAACTAACCTTTTTGAAAAGGTCCTTTGATGTTAAAATGTTGCCAATCACATCAAAGAGTGTTAAATACTTGGTGTACGCACAATCCTTTTAAAAGGACTTAAAAAAAGAAAAGAAAGAATTATTTACTTTGCAAAATCTTAGCAACGACTGTTTCCTGGGCAAACTCAGGGAGGATGAGAATAAAATGGCGCTTTGAGAATGGGAGGGAAACAAAAACAAGCATTTAAAAAGAGGAAAATTATTTAATGCGAATGAAGTACAAGACTACAGTAGCAGGAAAATGAAAGTTTAATCGGGTTAATTTTAATTCAAGGTGGGGGAAAGGGGGTAACCAAGTAAGTCAATGAGTGGTTAGTATTAGCCACCTGGGTAATGAAGCAAACACCAAGACTCAACGTTAAACTCGGACTTTAACGACACCAAAACCACCATGCGTTTAAAACTAAACACAGATAAAGTTAGAAGCTAACCCCAATAAAACTCCGGATCAATCCTAAACAGCTCCCCCCTCAGTAGAGTAGTGCACTACGCCGTACAGAGTTCACAGCCCTACCCAGGGCACTTCACGGACAGTGACGATGGCGTTTGGGACGCAGCCCACAGAACCACGCTTAATCCCACACCGACCTGCTGTTTGGATCCTCGCAGGGCGGGCTGTCGACGGGAGTTGTTCCCCAGAGCTCCCAGCACGGTCCTGGTGCTCGGTTTGTTCGCGGTCATGTTCTCCTGGTTCTCCAGCCTGCTCTTGTGGGCGCCTCGTAGCCGCGCAGGAACGTTCTCCTGGTTCTCTCCTCCATCCAGCGCGCTAACCTGGGCCGACATCTTACAAAACTATAAAAAGAAAAAATAAAAAAAAACCTCACCTACAAGGAAGAAATAAGGAATCTATTGTTGGTAGCCGTTTACACAAACATTTTTTGCTTTTTTTTTTTTTTACGAAATAAAGAAGGTATAAAAAAGTCAAACCGCCATACCGGGAGACAAAAACTCAAACAGCAGCGAGTTACAGGAAGACAAAAAAAACAAACCGAAAGACAAACTAAGCTACAAAAAGGGCGCCATCGTCCTGAAAACTATCCATCCATGAACATAAACGACAATAAACGCGTTTTCTCTCCCAGCACGACCTTTAGCGCGTCTCCTACCCCGGCTCACAGTATTGTCGCTTTCTCAGTTCAAGTAGCCCGCGACTATTGAAACTGTCCAATCAGAATCCAACACTGCCCCTGACGTCACTAATCTACGGCGACTGAAAGCATCCAGTATTCTTTCGCCGCCTCGATACACACAAAAAAAAAGAACGGTTAGAAGTTAAGGCCGGGTAACGTCATTGGCTCGTTGGAAATTTAAAAAACTGACGTATTGAATGATGAACAACAGGCCGGACGAATATTAAATCAAATCAATATATGATGACGTGCAGTGCTGTGAAAAAGTATGTGCCCCCTTTCTGATATACAGTATATCCTTTGTTAAGAAATCATTTAGGCTGGTAAATATGTGCTAGAGTTAATCTAGCAGCTAGAACTTTTTTTTTATTTTTATTTTTTTTACAAAACAGCTTGTACTCACGTGCAGTGAATAGCTTTTTTATTTCTTAAACCACCATGTCATAATACATATGCTGTGGTTGTAGTGAAGATAGTACTTTGGATTGGAGACCACGTAAACATTTGGTGAGGTCAGAGCGTAAAAAAATGTTGAAATCACAGCCACTGTTTAATAAAGAAAGAGCATTTACAAATGCACAGTGTTAAGAGAAGTCAAGGGATATGTATCAGAAAGGAGGCACATACTTTGCACATCATATATTGATTTGATTTAATGATTTAATATTTGTCCCGCCTGGTGTTCATCATTCAGTACATCAGGGTATTTTTAAAAACCTGGTCCATATTATCGTCGATAAAGTATACATATTTATACTGATGAACCATAACATTATGACCACCCACCTAATATTCCAACAAATCAGTAATGTCAGTCATTTAGCCATCACAATATGGCCCTTCTCGCAGTAGCTACATTTTCAATATCTCGCTACGGTGGCGGCTGGAAGTGGGTGTGATATATTACACAGCAAGTGAACCTTTTCCCTTAAAGTTGATGTGTTGGAAGCAGTAAAAATCATAAGGATTTGAGTGACTTTGACAAGGGACAAATTGTGAGAGCAACTCCAAAACTGCATCTGGTGAACTGGCGACAGAAGGCTCACTGATGGACACATGGGGAGTGAAGGCTAGCCCGTGTAGTTTGATCCAATAGAAGCGCTAGTGTAGATCAAATTTATGAAAAGGTTAATGCTGGTTGTGACCGAAAGGTGTCAAGACAGTGCATCAGTGTTATGGTGGCAAAAGGGGCGAGAGGACGTACACAAGATAAAGTCATAATGTTATGGCTGAGAACACACATACACACACACACACAAAACGGGCCACACACAACACCAGTTAAACTAATCTGCATGGTTTTGGACTTTGGGAGGAAACTGGATTTGTTGTTGTTGGTCTTTCAGCTGCTCCTGAGAACAAAATCCTTACAACAACTTGGCATAGGTTTTATGCCAGATGCCCTTCAGGAAGGGGCAAATTATTTTTCTCTGGATGGCATTTGAATGCATTTAGGTATACTGAATTAATTCCATTTCCTGGTTGCCTTCTGAATTGTATCTGGGGAAGAAATCATAGGCATAAGGCAGCACCCTGGATTCATTCTCATAAAGGGCCATTTCATACCCACTACTGTACATAATACCCAAACATGCTTCTTGAACATCCCATTCTGTGAAGGCGTTGCAATATATTTTGTGATTTGTAATCTTTTTAGCTGTGAATCAATTAATGATTTCAGGTATAAGGTTCTTCCAGTCCAACCTTGGAAATCCATGTCTTCACAGATCAATGCTGTTTGCAGCCTTGCTGTTCGAGCAATTCTCCAGATCCACATCCACCCTTATTAGGGGTAAATAAGTTACTGAATACAAATGAATGGATGTATAACAAGCTTTCATTCGTCAACAAAATTTGCAATGAATTTTTAAGGCAATGTAATCTGACCCACATTACTTATGTACATATCTTGTGTACAGCTTCTACAGTCTATGACTGTCCATCATTTATTTATCACCCAGCTGGCATTGCACCTGATCCACATCATCTTGCAGGTAGTGAGCTCACAAGATGGTTCCCCGTCAGGTTTTTTGGGCTTCATTGCCTGTGGACATGAACCCTCAGGCCTGGCTCCAGGGGTCAATCTAATACCTGCCCACAAATATAATAAACCACAAACGTAACACAAGTCTGCAGCTTTTAACGTATAATAATAATAATACCATTATTATGTTTGAGGGAAATTTTGAATGTTTCCGGGGATTACAATAAAAGCTGCAGATTTATATTATGTTTGTGGGCTGCTGTTATTACGTTAGGAGGTGTTAGATACATCTCACAGGAGATCACTCTTTGTTTGACATGAGTCTTCAGATCTGTGCACCAAGTGTGTCCCTGCTGGATGCATTTAGATCCGAGTGACAGAGCCATGAGATTCACAGGAGTGCATTAACTCTGATGATAAGAAAATCATAGTACAGTATACTTTAATATACACATTATTACAAATAAAACCAAAACCACACTTTATTCTTTCTTTTGTATTTCTAAATATATGCTCTGTTCTGGTTGGAATTTTATTGGTAGCCCTACAACACAGAACAAAGTAAAGGTTTTGTATAGCTTTTTGTTATTATTTTTTTCCATTATCATTAGCCGAACGCTATGAGACGGCAAGAGAATCAGTGTCATTAGTCCTTAAAATAGTCATGGACCCCTTAAACTGTAACTCATTACTGGGCGGCCCGGCCTAGTTAGCACTGCGGCCTTGCACCTTCAGGGTCTGGGTTCGATTCCTGCCTCGCGGTCTGTGTGTGTGGAGCTTGCATGTTCTCCCCGTTCTCCCCAGGTACACCCGGTTTCCTCCAACAGCCCAAACACATACAGGTTAGGCTAATTGTTGTTCCATAATTGCCCTTAGTGTAGGAATGACTATCGGGCAATCGAGCTGGCAACCCAACCCCTTAAGTAAATGCCACAGAAACGACGGCTATATCTCTGATTTCCCTTACATTTACAATAATATTTATTTATAATATTTAAGTCAGTATTGGTGCACAAAATAACAACCAGAAAAATTAATGTGAGCATTTATTTGAATACAAATATAAATTCACAAAATCGTAGCGCACTAGTGTTATCTATTTGTCAGCCTATTACACATTATTATACACAGCACTATTTCATGAAGTATTAATACAGCTCTGAGTGGCTTCTGTGCTTTGGCATGTGAAAGAGTAGACCTACTAAAAATAAATATCGAAGAAATCTAATCACAGAGTAAAAATTTTACAAATAAATTTTTAAAAAAAATTGCTTGGTGAATGGTGTTTTTAATTAAGCATCGTTGAAAAAATCCACCAGAGAGTTCAGATCATAGTTGTCTAATATTTCAAGGAGTTGTGAAACCTTTGTCTTGACGTTTTGCCCTTTGAATTTGAACTTGTCGATGAAGAGGTCGGTAATCATGCCTGTAAGAGGAATACATAGATTACAAATACGTATGTCTTTGATATCAGTATTGTTTGAAATAGATGTTTTTAATAAAGAAATATTGCATATCAAAAAAGTCTGTTTACCGTATAACCTTTCCAGGTGAGCTGGCTGTTTTTTGTATTCCTCTAACAGACGAGCAGACTCGTCGAGTATACTGCGATACTCTGGAATCAGGAAATCTGCATTTCCTTCATGCACTTGCAGCTCCTACAGGAGACAAAAAACATCCACATGAATAAAAGCCTGTATGTTCAGTCCTAGATGCTCACAGAATGCATCCAGAGGTTACCTTTAAAGCATCGATAAGCTGAACCTTTTTGGCCAACAAGAGCTGATACTCGAGCTTAGGATGAATCATCTTCAATGTATGGCTCACAGATTCTTCATTCACTTCTAAAAAGAAAAAAAAAGAAAAAAATTACGAAAACATGGACATGAAACGGCAATTTGTACAAATTTGCTTGGATGTAAACTCACCGTAAGAAATGTTTAGATTGATTTTGCGCTTGGTGGCCTCTTTAGACAGAACGTCCTTGAGGATGGATATCGTTGAAATGTTATCTGATTTAAAGTTTCCTTCTCCTTTGCTAAAAAACAGGAATAACATAACAGATAAATCTTATGTTCACTGCAGACGATAATATGAGGGCTGTACCAAAAGGAATGAAAGAAAGTGGGCATAACTGTTTTATTAACTGACATAGATTGTTCAAATTGAAGATGTTGGTAGAGTAACTTGTTCTCTATACAATGGTCCTATTCAACATGGTCTCCAGGACAGCTGATGTATCTGCACAACTGTTGAGCCCAACCCTCTTTAAAAAAAAATCAGGTGTACACTGTTGTATTCACTTTCATTTCAGTGCTTGCAGTTGATGGTTTCCCACTGTGTGTTTTGTCTACAAGTGTTGGTTTCCCCTTCTTTAAACTGCATCCATTTGTGTAGCATAGTAGGAGACCATCAACCGATAGAGTTGGGTTCAATAACAGCTCCAATGCCTCACTTGTGATGGAGACCATGTTGAGTAGCATCTTTATACAGACGAAGAGTTACTCTACCAACATATCCAATTGGAATGATCAAAGTCAGTTTATAAAAAATTACCCCCACTTTTGCATTGCTTTCATTACAGCTCTTGTAATTTAATTTCCTTTTTTGCTACGTCTTATAGAAAACTTGCCCACGTAGGAGTCTGTCTCACCAGTAGCTCGCCTCGAGCTGCGTTCCCAGGAAAGTGTTCTGAAAATAAAAGGTGATGCCTTCTCCTGCTGGGGTTTTCTCAGGCACCTCTGGCAGGCAGAACACGACCCACGAGTGGATCTCTGCAAAGCTGAACTGCCCCGATAGCCTCAAGGTGTTCATGGGCCTGGAGACAAAAACCCGGGGAGATGAAGGTTTTCTTGAGGTTCAAAACAGCATCCTTAACTGAACCATAGAGCGATCAAAGAAATCATTCATGGGTTGGATTTCTCTGCTACATGGGTCTCACCTGGTGTGATCGATGCTGTGTGTCCTCTGATGGAGCGAGAGTGGTTTGATCTGGTACTGACGCACCTGGCAGGTTTTAGGCTGCAGCCGGGGGGTTACGTAAGCTTGAAGAGTACCGTACTGACCCTCGATCGACCTCACCTTCAAACAGTGCAAAAGATGATGGTCTATGATTTGAGTAATACTGCAGGATTATTGAATAGAATAATAATAATAATAATAATATTATTATTATTATTATGGACAATTATTAATTTTTGCTCATTGTTTTTACAATTCATAACTTGAAAACATGCACTACAACATAAATAATCACAATGGATGCTGAAATTGTTAAATGCAAAAAAAAAAAAAGTCAACATTTTCTCTATGAAATATAAAGAAATACTGTGTATTCTTTAATATTTGATATTAATGTTTGAAGTTAGACGTCCCACCTGCTTTAAACAGTCTGTACTGCATTACCATGACATCATGTGTTCATACAATGACATCAGAAACCTCGGTCTAAATAATTTTCAAAAAATGTTGCACACAATAATCAACTGGCTGGAAACATCACTTCTGTTCAGCAGCAAATCACCAGGTGATGTAACCTTTATGTAATCCCGTCATGAACTGATGTAATCCCATGCTTAGCGCTGAAACAGTGCATTCTGCTGCTGCGATTCTGGTTCAAATCCCAGCTGTGCCCTGTGGTACCTAGGATACCACTCCTGTCCTTAGTGAGTAGAAAAACATGGTGACACATCAAAAAGGCTATTTATTTATTTATTTATTTTTAAATGGCTTTGATGGCTTTGCTGTGGACCTTCTCGGCGTACTCGCCTAAAAGCAATTACACACAATCTGCGTGCGATCAGTGCGACATTACAGACGGTATGTTAGAGAAGTGTCATGAAACAATGTAGTCAAAAAACATATTTATAGTTAATTCTCAGGAGTTTATCGGTGTTAATTAATTAGCTTGGGGAATTATATAGTATGTAAAGGAGCAACCTTTACGGGTGTGGTTTTTTATAATCTGGTGTGATTCATTCTGATGAGAAGTGAATTTACAGTTACTGCCAAGCTCATCGTCTAATAACTGTACGTCCCAAAGAGTTTTATTCCTCTCCAACTCTGGCAGTTTGCAAATACTAACAATGTTTGATTAAGTAAAAGATGATACATAATTTTCTTTTCGATTCATAGTTACGCCTCAAGCTGTTAATCATCCATGAGACAAGTATTTCCTGTGATCACGTGCATTATAAATCCCCTCTGACCTGAAAAAAAAAACTAGACTTGACTATGAGAACACAAAAACACCGGGGACTTCTTACAAAAATGCTAAATAATCAACTTGTTTACCCTATTTACAATTTAAAACTGTTTCCTTGTGTAATTTGATACTGTACAAGAAATAACATTATAACAAAACGTTTAGACAAATCAGAACCAGGAAACAAGAATTCCACAGTGCAGTATTAAATAAAAGTATATTTAAGCAGCTTTAACACTAGACATGATTGAGTCATACTGTGCTCCCTTGTTCCCTCTCTCCCTGTTGACCGACTTTCACATAAGTAATATTCTTTCATATCAGAGAACATTTGCACATTTAAGCTCTCTGATAGAGTAGTTATGCACCCACCAATAAGCACAAAGAGAAGAAGAGTACGAAGACGATCTTTTTTCTACACCTAATACTATTGATATTTCAGAGAAAATATTAAGAGCAACCTTCTCACATGCCTTCCTACTTTAGTGTAGTTCAGAGTATAAGACTAGGACATGCTGTGAGCACACAGAGATTTCTGAGGAGACGAACAGATATGTTGTTGATGTCACGTTCTAAACAGCATTCCACCTCCATCTTTAGCTGGGTTTGGCTTTCATATGTGATTCGAGCAACAACATACAACATGGAGTGTTCTCACTACACAAATGTACCAAACTTTGAGGTCAAGCAAACTGGAATCTGTGTCCAAGATTATAGTACGAAAGCACTCCTTGTATATACTGTATACTGTAGTACGAAAGTATAGAATATGAAAATATGATATAGTATAGATATGAAATAACACGTATGGCATTAGGTATTTAAGTAACAACAACACTAAAAGTCAGTTGATGTTTTAAGACATGTAGGTCAGCTGTTCTGGAACAGTTTTTGAAAGAACAGTATTGTGTCAAGTGCGTTTCCAAAAACCCATCAAGCTCCATGAAGATCTTCCCAAAAAAGCAAGACCAAAACGTACCTCTGCTGCAGAGGAGAAGTTAATTTAGAGTCACCGGCCTCAGAAATCACCAGTTAACAACCAGCACCTCAGATTAGAGTTTTAGTTTTACAATGTTTAAAGAAATAAAAACCAGGAAACACCACAGAATTAGAAGGTGTGTCCAAACCCTTGACTGGTAGTGTGTAAACATTAAGTTTATTAGATACAACTTTCTTGTAACTACATAGATTGTCAGTTTTTATTATTTGCATTTGTTGCTACACACTTTGTCACAGGTCTTTATAGGTTGGCTGTTTTGACATACATTACTAACATTTCTGCATGCTCAGGCAGTGTGCAGTATTGGATGTGGTATTTTTATGGCCTTTTTTGGAAGGAAATGAGCAGCCTTAAAAATATCCATTTGTGTAAAAAATGTCTTTTGTTCATTCATTCATCTCACATAAATGAGAATAAATAAAAAATTGTAACCCTATTCCAGACCATTTAAAAATTCAAGTATTGCTACTTTTCAAGAGTGATCCATCCGACCACCTGAGAACCTCTCTCAGTCCAACCAGGGACCGTGGAGGCCATTGGTGACCACTGTACCTATTCTCATTTTGTACAACTGTGGTAGAACCTCCAGTGTTAATATTCACACACATTCACACACTACGGGAAATTTGGGAATGCCAATTAGCCTGAACTGCATGTCTTTGGACTGTGGGAGGAAACCAGAGAACCCAGAGGAAACCCACCAAGCACATGAGAAGGAGAACATGCAAACTCCATTCACACAGACCGCATGCGGGAAACGACACGAGACCCTGGGTTTCTGTGTTTGGGATCATCTTGATGTGTGAGGCCATAATGCTACCCACTACGCCACCATACCACCTAATTTTTTTGTAATTATTAAATGTAATACTTTACATCATTAACACCTATCCATATTTATGAATAAATATACATTTACATTTACATAATTTGTATATTATATTTGTAAATTATATTTATATTCCATTATCTTATTATATTTTATTTATATATACTTGTATTTTATTATATATTAATCTATACATAGTCAATGAAATATGGGATCGAACTCAGGACCTGGCGACGGTGCGAACCACTAAGCCACGGTGCCTCCTTTCAAGAGCGATAACTGTTCATTCGTTACCTTTAACTCCAGCCTGGTGGTGTTAGCCTGGCATCTGTATGTGGCAAGGAGGAAATTCCCATTTGGCTATAAAACAAAGACAAAAAGGCAATCTCTAGAGTAAATCCCAGTTATGATCAAAGGAATATACCTGTAATAGTGTGCTTTATGCAGCGAGAATAACTGGACACATGTTACTGCTTTACCTCTGAATCACATTCGCTGAAACTAACCACTGCTGAGTTCTTATCCACGTCCAGCAGGTCTATAGGAACATCACTCTGTACGACAAAAGATATAATTCATGAGTATTTATGAGCTAATATGAGAGTGTGTCTCTGAATGCGTTTCAGATTAGTTGACCTGAGCTCCGTGGACTCTGACCTGTAGCAGCAGGTTATCGATGGCGGTCTGCACCTCCAGCGTCAGGCTGTAACTGGCGTCCTCTTGGCACAGAGTGAACCTGTCATTGATGCTAAAAGCTGGCACGGCAGATACAGCGGTGCTGGATTGAGAGCTCTGCTGGTATTTCTCGCGTCCCTGCATCACCTTCACCTGCAGCTGCTCCAGCTCGGCCCTGCACGCCAGCGTGTACGACACGGGAACACACAGCATACGGCTGAGCTAAATAACATCCTCGTGACTCTTTCCTGACAGACGGCTATCCTTATGGGTTTAAATTGTACATTTGATAGGGTGAGTCATTCCAAAATACTATAAAAAGAAGTTGATCAGCGCTGGTCTGGTCATGATTTAATTTCCCCAACAGCAATAGTCTAATTAAGTTGATTATCAAGCCTTTTAAAGATTAAATGAGGTAAGCAGAGCAGGTATTCTCTTATCCTGTTTCAGGAAACTTGATAATTTTACTCTACATAATATTAAGGTCAAGTCAAACTGGGATTTTTTTTTTATCCATGCAGTATAACTGAACACAGCTGTGAGAGTAAGGTGGAAAGTTTTGTTCAGCCATGATCAGATCCTCTGTTTCACTTATGAAATGCTGGCCAGGAACTTTAATGGCCCAAACATGTAGAAATGGCATGGAGCGAGGTCAGGACTATATGGGGAACGTAGAAATAATTTCCAGTTGAGTTCCTGTAATGTGTGAGTGGTGTATGTGTACAATTCCTACAAATAAATCTCTTCTACAAGTTGGTGACAAGTTATCTGTTGTTTTTCAAGGATCAGACGCTCCACTCGCTGAATGTTCGCGGAAATGACTGCAGTGAGCTCCGAGCCACCCCGTTCTCAGGTGTATGGCCTTCTTTAAAATGTTTTACTGGGACAAAGAGTATCATCACTGTACCGTGCTTGAAGTCGGCTGTAAACGGCAATCGGTTTTACATTTGGCTCACGAGAAAATTCAACAAAATCAAAGTGAGAATCAAATACTTTTTTCTCAGTTTTGTGTCAGATTAGGTTGAAAGAATCTCGGAGAGTCCCTGCAATAAACTGTGTGTTGATACAGAAGATGGCGCTGTAGGTCCAGTGAATGTACTGTAGCGCTACCTGAGAGCAGCCACCTTGGCCTGGGTCCCTCGGCTCATCTTCACCTCGTCTCCTGGGCCCGCCTCCATCTGCTGAGGCTCTGTGGTGAGACCCGATACCCAACCTACCACATGCCACATGCCACGCCAGGAATAAATAATACGCAGCGCTTTAAGATTATTACTTGTTGACACACTGTATAAGACGATCACAATTAAAAAAAAATCTAATCATAAGTTGTTCAGTGTCCGAGGACATCAAGAGGTTGTAGCTCACCCGTGTATGTTGCCGTGACAACCTCATCGTATGACTCCTTTCCTACACACCCTCCCTGGATCGATGTGACACTTTCACTCAACACCTTTTAAACACAGAAACATACAGAATAAACACACACTGGAGACGCAGTGGAACTTGAGGCGAATCCAGATTTGGACTGGTTTCCACGTACGTTCTCAAAACGCAATGTGGGTTCGTTGGAGTCTTCCAGTCCGTAGATCTCGACTGTCCCATCGTCTCTCCCGACGAGGATGTCTTTTACTCCGTCGCCCAAGATGTCGAATGTATCAATGCACAGCACACCTTGAGAAAAGAATAAAACATAAAACAAGGATTCATACTGAGGCATTGAGCAGGGATACATTTCGCCACTGGGTGGACATCTTATCTGGAGAAAAATTATTTTATCACATGAAGGTATGTGTGGCGTTCAAGTCAAACTGGGACTTTGATTATGCAGAATAACAGAACACAGTACAGACCAAAAAAGTTCCCTTTATTTCTCAAAATAATCCCCTGACACACTAAAGCACTTATCTTAGTATTTCACTAGTGCTTGGACAGTGTCATGGTCGGACTGCCTGCTGCATTTTTGAAACACTGGCCTACCAGGAACTCCTTTCATGTCTGAATCTGGCTTGAAGTGACGTCAGGACTGTATGTGGAGCGTGGCAATAACTCGCAGTTCCTGTAATGTGCAAGTGGTGGATTTTTGGTGGATTTTTAAAGATCAGGCATTCCACTGCTGTCCCGTACTGAAGTTAAAATAAAACTCGCAGAAGAAGAGGCTGATGCTGCTATAACCTGAAGTTTTCAAAGTCAAAGTCAACTTTATTGTCAATTCTGCTACCCGTACAATGCATACATATAGAGACTTGAAATGACATTACTCACACTCCCTTTACAAACAACACTTAAAAAACACAAACTAACCTAAAACAGTGGTAAGACAACTGAGTAACTGTCATTTCCTACTTACAATGTTTCTCATGACCTTCATGTGAGTGTGTGCAACAAAACTCATCAGTTTTTTTCCTTTCTATAATTTACTGCCACTACCTTCTGTTTGACTCACTTCTGTACAAAATCACAATCAAAGAATGAGCTTGCTATATTTTCTATGAAAATTTAAACAACATATCATTAATACTAAAACGCATGCCTAAATAACCACAACTGCAGGCTCATTTTTCTACTGTGCCAAAACATTAGATGATGGAGCTATAGCTTTTCTTTTTTTTTTTTTTGCTAAAATCAGACAAAATCACATTTATATAACCGAAACAATTTTGAATTTCAAATTATTTAAGCAGTGATACTTTTTAACATCTTTGTGCCTCAAATAAACTATAAATAAAACATTCTCTATCAGTGTGCAATACTGTCTGCTTCATTTGGTTAAAAAAAAAGGGAGAGAAGTGGATTTATCTCACTTTGCTGTCAAAGTGAGCAAGTACACTTTGTGTCTTATCATACAATTTGTAACAAAATGCACCCTTACACTTCCAAGATATAGTTAGATAGTATATAGTTATATACTGCAACTGCATGGTAAATACTCTATTAATGATCTTTCTTTAACCAAAACACATTGTAATAAAAGCTTTTCCAAAAAAAAAAAATATATATATATTATATATATTCTAACACCTTACATTTCTAAGAATTAAAGTAAAGCACAATGTACGTATGCTAAATTAAGAAAAAAAATTGTTCCTCACCTCCTTTTTTCTTCTCATTGTCCACCTCCCACTTAAGGACAGGAGCTGATCGGGTTAAGTGCACCAGCCCCAGTTTGCCATCAGCTGTTCCGTAAAGCACTTCCTCGCCATCCTTACCTGGATACCAGAAAAAAAAAACACTGAAGATAGAATTCCCAAATATTACACCTTTACATTTATATCACTTTCATTAAGCTCTCTCACCTCCATCTCTGTTGTGAAGCTCCAGGACAGACGGTGGGCCTGAAATCTCGAAATCATACAGCAGCTCTGACCCCTTACAAAAAGCACAATATGGAGGGAATGGGATTCATTTTAACGTATATTGATCAGATGTCTACGTAAGGAATAAAACAAGACAAAGCATCTGGAGAATAATCAAAGATGACCAGGAAACTGTAAAGCAACGTAATTATACCTTCACAATGTAGAAACGTGTACGGACAGATGTTCCTTTTTTTTTTTTTTTTTTTTTTAAATCAGAACCATAATACTATCTGCCCTCTATTATGTTTTCCTCATTATAAAACTATATAGCCAAAAGTATTCGCGCGCCTGTCTTTACATGCATATGGACTTCTAATAGTAACATCCAATTCCTAATCCAAAGGATTTAATATGATGTTGGCCCCGCCCCTTTTCAGCTATAACAGCTTAAAATCTTCTGGGAAGGCTTTCCACAAGGTTTAGGAGTGTGTTTATGGGACTTTTTGACCATTCTTTCAGAAGTGCACTTGTGAGGTCAGACACAGTCTTGGTGTGCTGAGTTCCTTTCACTGGAAGTAAAGGGCCACACCCAACTCCATAAAAACAAACCTCACACCAGTTTCAGCATGACTGCACAACGGTGCACAAAGCAAGGTCCAGCATCTGACCTCACAAATGTGCTTCTGGAGGAATGGTCAAAAATTCCCATGGGCACACCCCTAGTCTTTCCAGACGAGTTGAAGCTGTTATAGGGACGAGTCAACATCCTATTAAACCCTATGTTTTAAAAATTGGATGTTACTGAAGTTCATATGCATGTGAAGGCAGGTGAGCGAATACTTTTAGCAATATAGTGTGTGTGTAATATTGATATTACCTGTAATATGCGGAGTACTCTGTCCTGGCATGCTAGAACAGGCACCATGCGTCCCACCGTCTCGACCGGCAAACACACCATGTCGTTGATCTTGTCCCCTGACAGAAAGTAGTCCTGGTCTTTGCAGTCGCAGTAGTGGTTGTAAATGTAGCTGGCACAGACAAAAAGGTCGGCCCCAGAGACACGCCTGCCAACGAGTTTCAAATCTAATCATCTGTATCGGACACAAGGCCATAAATATGACCAAATATAACAATTCGAAAATATATTAAATATACTGGATGTGTAATGGAATTGAAATAATAACACACACATGGCGTTGATGCTCTCTGTCAGATTGGCCTCAAAAGCAAGGAACTGTTTGCCCTTTTTGGTGTAACCTCTGACCTCAGAGCCCGAGCACACAAAGATCTTCTCCTGCGGTGTTCCTAACGCACCTCCCAGCTCCAGCCTGGAGATCTTCTGTCCCGGGAGACTTTTAAACACAGGCTGGATCATATCGAAAAAGGAAATATCAAAACACATACGACTTACAGTATATTATATATTTTTTTCTTCTATTAATCTTTAGCAATGGCAATGATCAATGCTTTTAAATGTTGAAAACAAAAAGTTGTTAATCAGAAAAGAATTAGTCAACAGAAGTGAGAATGAATCAGCATCCTAAAACAGGACTCTTAACTATCAGGTGTTCATCTTAATGCTACGCACCACGTAAATTAATGCATTGTTCATATTTTGAGTGCGAAGAAATCACTTCCTATCTAATAACTTTAATAACTTTTCATTTTAGGTGTATTGCAGTTACTTTTAATACTCACAGTCACCTCTCCCTTTTTCATCCCGAAACAATTGACCACACCTTCATGATCAGCGACAGCAACCTAAAAGGAAACACGTTAACAATGAGGTTAGCACTAATAACAGTAGATTGGAAGTTAGAGTTGGAGCAACTTCAACTTGTAAGGAAAAGCAAAATGACCTTTAAGCTTCACAAAACCTTTATTTCAGGATTCTAAATCACCTTTTGTGTTCCTTTACGGCCCACCACAGGTAAAAGTTTCATAGTTTTCGGAGAAGTCACTCCAACCTTGGAAAGAAAAGGGAAAAAATTGGATTAAGGCAAGATGCTTCATGCAGAAACAATACTTTTGGTCTTTTTTTTTTTTTTTTACATTTTTGGATGAACAGCAACAATTTAGCATTCTCTTGAACGGTAGAGATAAAATGTAGCCAGATTAATTGTACCAAGCATTGTGGTTATTTCTCATACTATTCTTTTAATTTAAAAAGAAAGATGTTCAAATAAATTAAACGTTTATAAATAAAAAAAAAAACTAGTGACTGGTTTACTTGGTTCAACAATTTTGCAAATTAATCTGTTCTTTGCATTAATCTTTGCTGTTAAATAAGCATTGCATTTAGGTCAAATCGGGGACTGTGATGTGAATTGAATTTCTAATGCATGAACCCTTAGCACCGATTAATATTTAGAGAAGATTTCCATTCAATTACATTTTATTTATATAGCGCTTTTAACAATAGTCACTGTAGCAAAGCAGCGTTACAGAAAATTATGGAAATGTGAGAAAATACGTATGTATCAAAATGATCAGATTGTCCCAGTACGCTACAGTGATGAGACTCTTATCCACAGTAAAACATCAGTGCATCGGTGCATTGTCTGATTCTTGAAAATCGACTGATAACCTGTCGCCAGCTTATGAAAGAGACGCGTCTATCTGTGGGAACTGTACACACAATCAGTCACCAACACCACCTCGTACAGGCCTGACCGCGCTCCAAATAATTTCTAAATATTTGGTGCATTAAAGGAGTTCTGGACAGACAAGGTTTCAGACATGAAGCAGGAAGTTGGATGATTGTTCTGGAATGGAAAGAAAACTTTCTACCTTGATGGTGTCCAAACACTAGTGAAACACATAGATGAGCAAACTAGTGTAGCAGGAAATTATATAGAGAAATAAAGATAGCTTTATATCTCATAACGGTGTTCTGTTATTCTGAACAAACAAAAGTCTCGGTTTGGCTTGAATGCTCCTTCCTAATTATAATATAGCCTCATGTGCATACGTTCTAATTAAATATGAATAATCAACTGGCAAAGACCCAATAAAAACTCTATATGCTAAAAAATATAATAATAATAATAATAATAATAATAATAATAATAACAATAATTACACTCCTACCTGTAGGTAATCAACATGTTTTAAGTTAAGCTCCATCTTCTCAGATCACAGCAGACTGTAGATTTTATTACTTTTACTCCACAACAGTTTTAGGATTTCTCATGCCTCTAACATATACAGTATCTTTACTAGAACCTCACTAGTGAGTGGATTAACAGGATTAACCTCGCGCCTCGACACTGCTAGTTTAGCTACGTGTAATTTCAGTTACAAAGTCACTCTTATTCCTTCATTATATCCATATAACATTCTTATACAGTCCACAAAATACACTTTTACATCCCTAAAAATGAACTATATCGAGTCCACGCTTCATAAACAGACGGGTAGCTCTGGCTCTCTGAGCTAGCAACCGCTTGCCTTAACGCTAGTCCGCCATGTTGGATTTTCCCTGCCGCTACACATCCACGGTTGCCGTGGAAACAGGGCTCCATTCCAAATGGCTCACGAGTCACTACATAAGTGCGCCGTATTTCGTATTAAATAATGGCATTTGAACCCCTACGTAGTGCATTATGTCGAAAAAAGGACATTATTTGGAATTCGACCAGTAAACTAAAATTTGGTATTGCACTGTTCATGAAAATTAAGTAAGATCATTTATGAGATGAGTCTACTACTGTAGGTAATAGAAATATTTCATTGGTTATGTATAAATTAATACATAATAAAGTAAATATTCTAAAATGTGTTTATATATATATATATATATATATATATATATATATATATATATGTAACTGTATATTTATTCATAATTAAGGACAAGTGTTGTTGATTATATAAATCAATTAAATAAATTATGTTGATTGTTACCTCACACATCAAGGTTCCAGGTTCAATTCCTGTCTCAGGTCTGTGTGCGTGGAGGTTGCATGTTCTCCCTGTGACTGGGGGGTTTCCTCCAAGACATGCTGGTTTGGCTAACTAGCAATCCCCAGTATCCTGTTATGTGTGAATGAGTGTGATTGTCTGTTTGTGTGTGACTGCCTTCCGGTGGATTGGAACAGCGTTTAGGGTGTACCCTGCCTTGTGCCTTAAGTCTCTTGGGATAGGCTCCACAACCCTGTATAAAGGATAGGCGATGAGATGATAAGACAATAAAATTATAATTTATGCATAGTTTATTGGGGCAGGGGTTGCTCGGTAGTTAAGGTGTTGGATCAGGAGGTCCCCGGTCTCAAACTCCAGGATGGGGTGTATCCATTGCCTGATATGTGCGTACAGTGGCGTAGTGGTTCACACCTTCAGGGTCGAGGGTTCAATTTCCACCCCGGGTCTGGGTGCACTGGATTTGGATGTTCTCCCCATGCTTGGTGGGTTTCCTCCAGATACTCCAGTTTCCTCCCACAGTCTAAAGACATGTACAGGTAGAGTAGGCTAACTTTAGAGTAGACTAAATTGCCCACGGTGTACTGTATGTGTGCGTGTGCCCTGAGATAAACTGGCACCCTATGTCTGAAGTCTCCTGGGATATGCTTCAGATGTCCCATGATGTCTCTGCAATTATGGATAAATATGTGCACTGTTGTGTTGAAGATCACACTTCACAAGAACATCACAAAGGTACGTTCACATATATTGTACATCAAAAGGAACTAGTTCACCTTCATAATGCATAATTTAGAATTTTGATCTAACGTTCAAAGCCCAAAAAAATGAACTAGTTTACATATAGTTGTCGCTTTTTTAACGAGCTGCTCTGAGCCATACATACGTAGCCTTTTTTCAGTAGAACCTCCTTCTCCGCATCTATCCCCAGCCCACCTGCACTGGACATTACTGCATTGGTTCTAGTGTACCATGCTCCATTAGAGGACTAAAGAGATTTAGTAACTTCTTTCTTCAGTTCATAGTGAAATATTAGACATCAGATATCACACCTTGCAAAGCTTCATCAGTACCAGAATAACCTTGATCTCCTACCCCTCCATGACAAATGTGGGGGAAAAAATGATTTTTTCACTGTGACATACAGTACTAGCTGCCTGTGTGCTTTACCAATGTCAGGTTGTGCTTGACGATGAAAGAAGTAAAGTATCTCAGCTCTTGTGATCTTCTTTGTTAGAATTTGGTTTTCTGCATAAAAGAACTGGAAAATAGTCAAGCAAAATACCCCTGTGATATTTTGCGCTCCCTAAAGAAAACCTTGCACAAGCATAATCCAATGAGAACTCAAGGGATTGGGACTAAACAGCTGTGTACTGTTGATCAAAGGAAAAAAGGTCATGACGGTCTGAGAAGTCCAGATTTATCCAGTTCCAGAGCAGTGGGTGCCTCAGCAAGGGTGCCTCAAGAAGAGAAGCAGATGAAGTGATGCACCCATCATGCGAAGTACTTACTGTACAAGCCTGTGGGAGCAGCGTTATGATCTGGGGTTGCTTCTATTAGTCAGGTCTAGGCTCAGCAACGGTATGTGCCGGACAAATGAGGTCAACTGAAGACCGGGTTTGTTCCATCAATATATTTTTTCTTCCTTGATGGCACGAGCATTTCCAAGATGATGATGCTGATGAGGAGCATGTTCGGGTTCAAGGAGCATGAGACATTATTTTCACACATGGATTGGCCACTACCATGTCCAGGCAGTGTATTATATTATATTATATATATTATATTATATTATATTATATTATATTATATTATATTATATTATATTATATTATTACAGTAGAGTACATAATTATAAATTATTACATCCTTAATATAGAGTAGCTGCTAGCCAGCTAGTTCTAATAATATTATTTATCAAATTCTAATCATCGAATATCTTTTACAACCATTAAATTATACATATATCCATTGTTAATGTGAGGCTGTTAAAAGAAATGTTTAAAAATATGTAATTAAACAAATAATGCACGAAGCTGGTCTATGAAGCCTTCATGTTGTCTTGATGATGCCGAAAACATTTAGCCAGTCCTAATCATCACATGAAAACAGATGGACCTTCTGATTGATGTCCACAGTCTTGTAGCAGAGCAAAAGCCTGGTCAGTAATTCATTTATGCCCCATGCACCTTTAGACCTGATCTCCTTGTATTGATTGTGCATATGTGTGTGTGTGTGTGTGTGTGTGTGTGTGTGAGAGAGAGAGAGAGAGAGAGAGAGAGAGAGAGAGAGAGAGAAAGAGTGGTAGGGTGGGTGGGGATTCATGTGCTGAGAAACCAGAGAGAGTGACTGTTTTCCACTCACACTGGGAGGGAACAGCAGAGGGAGCTTTTGGAAAAGCAGCCCGAGTCTCATTCTGCGAGCAGCACAGCAGATGCCAGACGTGTCTGCCTGAAGGGTACAAAGTCAGGAAAATAATGTCAAGGAAAAAATCAGACCACATGGACTAACACAGTCCCGAATCTAAGGACAGAGAATGTCCCAGATCCAAAGACCTGGAGCGTTTCATGCATAACTACATCTAACAGGAATCTCTGAAGGACAACAGTTGCTGCTTTCAGGCTGGAGAAACTGATGCCTGCCCCGAGACGATTCCTGATCACTTCCACCTCTATGCCACTTGCGGTGGGATGGGGATGGAATGTTTGTGTGTATCTTGGACTGCTTACTCTTCTTCTGCTGCTGATGGGACTGCTTCTGTGGATGGTTCTGAAGCAGCTGAGGAACTCGGTGGGAAACGTTGCCCTTCAGTCTGCACGCTCTTTCAGGGAGCCGCACTTTGGGAACTGCAAGAGCGTCAGGTTCTGAGAATGAAAAGACTGTGGAAAGAATATGGGAAATCTTTTATTTTTCTGTAAATTGTTGCAAAGAGACAAAGTTCGGAGGAAACCTATTTCTGAAATCTCTGCTCTCATGGGAATGACGCAGTGGACTGAGATTTCTCTAAAGTACAACAACTGAAGACAGGATTCTTAAATATATTATTGAGCATTGAAAATCAAATTGATCTGAATAATGTCTTTAACTTGCAAGAATGATGCTTACTATTTTTGTTCATGTATTTGTCTTTTTTTTTAATTAAGAAAAGACATGTTTTTTTTTTTAAATTTTTTTATTTTAAATATTGGATTTATGTGCCACAGATTAATTTTTTATTTTGGATTATCCCTTTAACATAGACGCATAAAGTCTTATAAACACTTCTTAGCATCATTAGACTAGATTTGTTCTTACAAATGGATGTTGTTAATATTTACATGTTAATTCTGTTATTATGTACAAACACTTCATGTGCAGGTTCTCACTTCAATGTCTATCTGTATTTATATGACACTCTGTATGAACAGTGTTCTTTCATCCTGCGTCTGCAATAGTCCAGATCTGACAGCCTACAGCAACAACGTCTCTAAACATGATTCATTTTCATGTCTAATTAAGTCAAAGGGGCCACAACGTCATTCCTGCCAAAGACAGATGCTCCTGGAAGAGGAATCTCTGAACGTCCAATTTTCACTTATCCGTGCCTCACTGTCTCGGCTGTGCAATGAAAAACTCTAAGATGTGCTAAACTGCTTTGACTCTTCTTTCTGCCTCATTAGAATTCCACCTCACGTCCCATAAAAGAAAACAAACAACTTCAGTCCACATGCACAAGTCAATAATAATACGTTTCATTCATTATTTATTAAAATGTATTTCCTTAAGGACTTTCTTTCACATTCTGATGAATTATGGAGGTCTGCTTTTTTATATGCCTCTGTGGAAGTCTGCGTCTGGGTGTTTTAAGATCTTAGAATAAGATATGGTTCGAATGAAACCAGTGCTCTCAGGAGATCTCAGTGAAGGAGACGGCTGAACCACGCGCATGATTAATATGATATTATAAAACTACAAAATGTTTAAGTGCCCTAGTCTGATAAGGAATAATTAGTGAGTAATTGCATAACATACAGACGCAGACATTCGAAAAGATATACAGTATATACTGTATATATACTGTCATGTTCAGTAATTTATTATAAACAACATATAATATAAATACATTCTTCAGGTGATGATGCTGTACTAGATTAAATGAAGACAAATGAAAGAAATAAACTTGAATATTGTTTATAGGGACGATCTGTATCGCTGAAAGTCGACCAGGCCTTTAGTAACCGTAGCATTTATCATTTTAATTGGCATGAAATTATTTGTAGAATCTCTCATAGAATTTATTCAATTCAGATCTTTTTTTTCTTCTTCTTCTTTTTTTTTTTTTAGGGTAGAAATTAGCTCCGTTACCATGGTCGCCTTGTACCTCCAGGGTCCGGGTTTGATTCCCGCCTCGGGTCTGTGTGTGTGGAGATTGCATGTTCTCCCCGTGCTTGGTGGGTTTCCTCCGGGTACTCCGGTTTCCTCCCACAGTCCAAAAACGTGAGGTCATGCTAACCGGCGTTTCTAAATTTGCCAGCAACCATATACAGTATACAGGATAAAGCTGATGTGTGAAGAGTGAGAATTTAGGTCCACCTCCTGCTAGCTCAGCTCTGTCTCTTTTTTCTCTTTTTAGTGAGTAGCGATTGCAACTGTTCTTACCCGTTAACATTTTTCTCCAGTTTCTAGGAGCAATGGTAGAAACCATAACATATATTCTACAGATCACTATATGATTCATACATAACTCTTTTATGTACATAATTTATTAAAATGTGTTTAGCATGTTGTGTGTAATGCAGATTGTTGCAGATTAGCAAATCAAGGTAACTGTAATACCAATGTACTGCCAGCAGGGGGCACTACAAATCTCTGGTACTTTGTTATCTTCAAAGCCACAATTGTGTACAGTACAGTGCTGTGCTAAAGTTCATATTTCTTGACTATTTCTTCCAAAGAGCCAGACACTCTTGTATTTTTAATGTAGCCTTGAAGAATAGTTCTCCAGGTGTCCTGAAGAACTGTTATGACTCTTATTTTGGGGAATTTTTTGTCTCTCATTTTCAGTCCAGAAAAATCATTTAAGCATGAAAAACATTAAACGTATGGCATGACCCAGTGAGAATCAGGTGCTGATAATGACAGATGATCAGGCGATGATTAGTATACTGGCGATGCTGAATGCTGAGTGGTTGGAACAGACAGACGAGAGGGGAAATGAGGTCGCCACTGGTGAGGGTGTTAAATAAATGGCCAATATTAAAATTGTGTCTTTGGGCTCTTTGCTGCCTGGCGCAGTAATACATTCATTCCTATTTCTTTAATTAAATCCACAAATAATTCAATCACTTACTCATCTATATTCCCACACTCCAGACAATTTGGGAATGCCGATTAACTTAACCTTCATGTTTTTGGACTGTGGGAGGAAACCCATCAAGCACAGGGAGAACATCAATCACTCACAGAGACGGGATTCAAATCCAGCCCCTGGAGGTGCAAGGCGACAGTGCTAACCACTACACCACCATTCCGCCACCAAATTTAAATCAATTACATTTTCTGAAGAATCTAAAGAAATGAGGCCAACTCAAGACTTTTGACCTTACTATATTGTAGGTCTGATGAATAGTTGCATCGGAACAGAAAAGATGAAGAAAAGTCCTTGTTTCTTCTATTTCATACTGCAAATGGTAATTGAGTACAAATGGGAATTACAAATGTAAGTGAGAAATTGAAGAAACGTCAGAGAACACACACCATAGAACGGATCTGTGGAATAATTAAATAGTCAATAAATTGGATTTGTTGCCTCCCAGTATCATTAGAAAATTTGTCTGGAATTAATATTTAGAATTAAGAATCGCCTCTGCACATGTAAATGAACACGGCAAAGTATCAGCTACTTTCACTAGAAACTAGATACTTTCTCATGTTACAGTTTGTAAAATGTTCCCACTGAAAACAATCGAGTGTACTTGATAGTGCAGGGCAGCAGTCAGGTTATTAACTTCAACATTCTGAAAACTGCATCCAGAAAAGAATACATAAGATAAGTGGAGCATCTTAGAATTTAGAAAGCTCTTTGAATAAGATGAGGTAAAAATCATCAAATCATCCAAGATCCTTACAATACGAGATGCAACTTGACCCAGAGTGCTGTTTGAGTAATGCCTGCACTTATCCTTTTCATTCAGGCCATCATAATTTCATTTCATTCGGGAACATAATTTGTTCGAGTGCAGTTTGTTGCATCACTAATGAGGGATCCTCGTGACCTGAAAGAGCAGACTCACGAACAGCTTCTACTCAGGAATAAACACCTCGTTGATGATAATAGGCGTAAAAATAATCTACCATGAGTCACACAGTTAAGCTTCCAAGGCTCTCTTCCTTACGCAAAACACTAATTATAGCATGTGCTCATTGTCTCTACGTCAGGACTGCCTTTCTTGTCTGTCTGTTCAAAATTTCGTCTTTATCTACAGTGTATACACTCACCTAAAGGATTATTAGAAACACCTGTTCAATTTCTCATTAATGCAATTATCTAATCAGTCAATCACATGGCAGTTGCTTCGAAGGATTTAGGGGCGTGGTCCTGGTCAAGACAATCTCCTGAACTCTAAACTGAATGTCAGAATGGGAAAGAACGGTGATTTAAGCGATTTTGAGCGTGGCATGGTTGTTGGTGCCAGACGGGCCGGTCTGAGTATTTCATAATCTGCTCAGTTACTGGGATTTTCACACACAATTATTTCTAGGGTTTACAAAGAATGATGTGAAAAGGGAAAAACATCCAGTATGCAGCAGTCCTGTGGGCGAAAATGCCTTGTTGATGCTAGAGGTCAGAGGAGAATGGGCCGACTGATTCAAGCTGAAAGAAAAGCAACTTTGACTGAAATAACCACTCGTTACATCCGAGGTATGCAGCAAAGCATTTGTGAAGCCACAACACGCACAATCCTGAGGCGGGTGGGCTACAACAGCAGAAGACGCCACCGGGTACCACTCATCTCCACTACAAATAGAAAAAAGAGGCTAC
Organism: Clarias magur; assembly: GCA_013621035.1. Classification (NCBI taxonomy): domain Eukaryota; kingdom Metazoa; phylum Chordata; class Actinopteri; order Siluriformes; family Clariidae; genus Clarias; species Clarias magur. The sequence continues at coordinate 904,974 of QNUK01000050.1, read as the reverse complement.
AATTTGCATGAGCTCACCAAAATTGGACAGTTGAAGACTGGAAAAATGTTGCCTGGTCTGATGAGTCTGGATTTCTGTTGAGACATTCAAATGGTAGAGTCAGAATTTGGCGTAAACAGAATGAGAACATGGATCCATCATGCCTTGTTTCCACTGTGCAGGCTGCTCGTGGTGGTGGTGTGATGGTGTGGGGGATCTTTTCTTGGCACACTTTAGGACCCTTAGTGCCATTTGGGCCATGGAATTAAATGCCATGGCCTACCTGAACATTGTGTCCATCCCTTTATGACCACCATGTACCCATCCTCTGATGGCTACTTCCAGCAGGATAATGCACCATGTCACAAAGCTCAAATAATTTCAAATTGGTTTCTTGAACATGACAGTGAGTTCACTGTACTAAAATGGCCCCCACAGTCACCAGATCTCAACCCAATAGAGCGTCTTGGGGATGTGGTGGAATGGGAGCTTCGTGCCCTGGATGTGCATTCCACAAATCTCCATCAACTGCAAGATGCTATCCTATCAATATGGGCCAACGTTTCTAAAGAATGCTTTCAGCACCTTGTTGAATCAATGCCACGTATAATTAAGGCAGTTCTGAAGGCGAAAGGGGGTCAAACACCGTATTCGTATGGTGTTCCGAATAATCCTTTAGGTGAATGTATATTTAACATATACCAGATTTGACCATGTGCAATATGAATAGGTAATATTTCCATTTCTGTGCACATTATTAATACGTTCTCTCCATGTGCAATATGTTAGGCGTGTTCAAATCAAATTGGGACTTGTGGTGAATGTTCTTCAAGCACAGTACGGTTATGAGACTCGTAGCAACAGTACACCATGTTTTATTGTTTATGATCTTTATAAATCGTTGCATAGCTCGTCACCAACTTGTGAAGAGCCGCATATGTCTGTGTGAACTGTACACGTAATCGTTCACCAACACTGCTTGCACTTTAGAGGAACTCCGCTGGGAGTTGTTGCAACATCCCTGACCTCGATCTAAGCCATTTCCACATGCTTGGAGTTCCTGAGAAGCCAGGGTTTCAGACTTAAAGCAGGCAATCCAGTCATAGCTCCAGTGAACTGAGAAAACGTTCAAGCTTGATGGTGTCCAAGCAAAAGCGAAATGCTATGATAAGTGCATTAGTATAGCAGGGGATGATATAGAGAAATAAAGGGGGTTTTTACCCTGTATTATCAACAAATGTAGTACATGCATGCATTGTTTTTTTTCAATGCATGCATGTACTACATTTATGTTGTTAATACAGGGTAAAAATGCTGTTCCATTGAAACTTAACATAATATTACTAAGTCTTCATTTAAATCATGAGGTCATACGATTCAAGTATAGCGTGGTGCACATGTGTTTGAGAGATAATTTAGCAAAGTGTGTGTGAGTGCAACCTGACATTGTTGTTGTCATACAGTTAATATACAGATAAGCTCAAATGAGCTAAATGAAAACAAGATATGACTTCATAATTATGTGCAAACTGCTTGAGCAGATTTTAAATTATTCAAGGCAACAGATCTTTGTATCCTCACTTAGCCAACTTTCTAAGATGACTCAGTTTCTAAAACTCCTCATTACTCCCTTTATCCACCATATAAATCAAACATTTTTTGCAATTTGGTTTAAATAATAAAGTAACATCTTGCAAAATAAAAAAAGTTGTGAGAATCAGGAGTGTGTTTTGTAGGTGTGTGTGTGTGTTTGTGTGTGTGTGTGTGTGTGTGTGTTTGTGTGTGTGTTAGCGAGTACTGGGACTGAGTGAATCTGACTTAACACCACACTGTGAACTGATTTAGACAACGAAGCTAGCAATTTAAACAGCTAACAAAGCTTTTATTAGCATATTAGCCTATTTTTTTTAAGCTAATGTAGCATTCAACAAAGCAATGCGAGTGTCAAATAACCAAAATAAATAATATAATATATATATATATATATATATATATATATATATATATATATATATATATATATATATATAATGAATAAATGTTCATGATATGAATATTTGTAACTAAATAAAGTAACATATAATTCAGCACATTTACTGTAATTCCTGTAATATAGGTGACTGTATACCGAATAATTTTTTCACTGGACATGTATTATTATTATTATTTTGTAATTTGTAAATAGCACTTAAAAAAAAATGTTTTTTTTCATTTAGTCTAAACGAATCTCCTGAGCAAATTCAATCAATACTGCTCTTGATCAATAACAGCAGATGAATTTCAGGATCCATTTACTTGCTAATGCATTAGATAATATATCTTAATGGTGACACAGCAGTTAGTGGGAATTATGCTCATCAGGGATTTTGGTTGGTGAACCTTTGGTGATTCTTCTTCTTTGCCCCTTCTTCTTACGATAAAAAGAAACATTCAAGTCAAACCGGGACTTTTGATTGTGCAGAAGAATTTCACTAGTGCTTGGATACCATCAAGGTAGAAAGTTTTTTCAGTATGCCGGAGTCATGATTGGACTGCCTGATTCACACCTGAAACGCCCAGGAACTCCTGTAATGACCGCAACATGTGGAGGTCAGGGGGATGTGGCGATGTGTCAAGTCAAGTCAAGTCAAGTAGGCTTTTATTGTCATTCCAACCATATACAGTTAGTACACAGTGAAACGAAACAACGTTCCTCCAGGACCAGGGTGCTACATACATGTAACAACATAAATGTACAACATAAATTTTACATTTTTAAGTTACTCTAAAAGAAGAACTATCAATATCTATACAAAAATACAAAAATAGACAAAGTGCACGTGCAAATGTGCAAACAAAGTGGTACATGACAGACACAACAATGTAAGACATAACAGTACTTTTTTGATGAAGGATGAATTGAGGTAGTGGGAAGAGCAATGTGCAAGTGGTGTGGACAGAGTCGTTCGTACATAAACGAATGTACAGCCTTTAAAAAAAAAAAAACATTTGCCCCATTCAGATGATTTACTGCGGTTATCACCGTACTGTGATACTTAAAGTCTTCTATAAATGTCACTTGATTTTATGAGTTCCTTAATGAGAAATTCCATCACAAGTCTCAGCTTGACTTGAATTCAAGCTTGCATGATTGTACAATTCAGCTGTTATTTGGACCTCTACTTTAATATAAGTCAGTCAGTTTCCAGTAAAGTGCAATATTGAGATATCATTATCATGTGATCGTGTTGTACATTGTGTTGCCTTTCATGTAGCTTTCCATACTGCTTATCCTGCTTAACATCTCAGGGCAAACCCTGGAACTCTGGATGGTGTGGTGTTCCAGTCCGTAGTAGGACATCAGCACACATACACTCACATACTCAGTCATACACTATGGGCAATTTGGAAATTTGGACTGTGAGAGGAAACTATCTATCTATTTACATATCCAGTATAGTATTTATTTCTAATGCTTAATTTTTTATTTTATTATTAATGTTTTTTAAAGTCTTATAAATAAAGATTCTGATGATAAAGATGGTGATGATGATGGCAACAATTAACTATTTATTTTTGTTTAATTGTTTTATTAAAATGTGGTACATAGTTTACGTACCACCAGTAAATGTACAGTATTTTAACAAAAACCACATAGGGAAAATTTATGAAAATAATTACAATAAAAAATAAGAGACATAGTGCAGATGAAAATGATGTAAACAGCCTGGAATTTAAAGTCACCCTGGAGAATAACAATCAATTGCTCTTTTCTCTTTTAGTCTTCACTTTAAAAGCACAATTAGCGTGCCAGTGTGTGAAGGATGATGTAGCATTGATTGATTGCTAGTTATTTATTATAATTTTATGTTTGTTTTTTTCTTTAAACCTGTTCCGGTGTTTTTACATCAGTAAACAAAAAAGGCCTTTAAATTTAAATTGTAATTTTCATGACCCCATTATAACCGAAATACAATTCTTCTTCATTATTGTAATGCATGCAGGTGATTACAGAAGATAGATGTATGAATAAATGAATATCTCTAGGAACTGAAGTGTAAATAGGATGTACAACAGATGAAGATTACATTTCAAAGTAATTTTGATCACCACCTGACGATGATCAAATGACAGTCTCACTATTCTGCGAGGTGTAAAATCATACCCTTGTTGCATCCTGTTTGTGTGTGTGTGTGTGTGTCTCTGTGCATGAGTGTGTGTTGTTTATTGGTGAGGCTGGAACCTCATCAGCGTGTTGCAGATCTGGGTCGAGCTTTGCGCTCAGGTAATCTGATAACAGTCTCACATCACTGTCGTTCCGCCTGTAGTGCTCCAGGTAATTAGGGCTTTGTGTTTTTGCACACTGCTAATCAGAATGATGTGTGATATACCTGATACAGAAAAGCTTCAGACAGCGGCCTCAACCAGCACTAAGTCTCACACACGCACATCGCTCACCCCACTGAAGGATTCACTGTGCGTTATCTTCATCTCTTTATGTTCCTTTATGAGCATCACAAGTGCACTAAATTATTACAGTAAAATCAGATATTATATATAAATAATTATATTTTGCTGTACTTGTATCACATATTTATTTTTCATTATTATTATTACCTAAATCAATTCTTTAATTAATATTAATATTAATTAATGAATATTTTAACTTTTCTATCTATCTACCTATCTATCTATCTATCTATCTATCTATCTATCTACACCTATGGTAAATGGTAAGTATTTATTAAATTTTTTAAAACAACTTTTAAAAAACCTTTTTAAAACAACAATAAATGTGTAAAAACAAAATACACATAAATCAATAGATAGATTTTTTTGTTGTTGCTGGTGATAATTAATTATTTATTTTGTTTATTTATTTTCTTTTCTTTATTAAAATGTTGTATCAAGTTTAGGTACAAAAATGAAATGTATTTTTAACAAAGAAAGAAATCTGTAAAAAATTATGAAAATAAATACAATAATGTTCTGTAAAGCAATCTATGGTTTAAAAAGCTTACAAATTGAATATATATATTTTTACATCTTATTTATATGAATTGTAGCTGGATATGAATTAACTATAAAGTCAGACAGAAATATATTTCAGTCTCTAGGACGAAACGTTAACGTCTAACGTCAGCAGGGGGTGTGATTTGGGCTGCAATGAAAACCTGTGCAGCGTTTGGAGCGCTCTGCGTTCGTGCACAGGTGAGAGGGTAGAGCAACAGGTAATTTGCAACAGGTAAGTTTTCTGTTCTTCTGTAGAAGGTTAATAAACACTGGACAACCTAGACATAATCTAGGCAATAAACAATCAATTTTACATATACCATTTGCATATTTCAGTATTAAAATGAGCCATTCATGATGATGATAATGATGATGATGATGATGATGATGACAAGAATTGTTGTTGTTCTTTGTTTGTTTGTTTAGATTTTACACATTGGACATAATTGAATCTTCGCACATGGTAAGAGCAGTCTGTGAGCAACAAGTGCATGGACTTAAAAATGAATGTTTTTATTACAAATGTGGGAAAGAGAGAACATAAGTACTGTAATGCCTATTTATCCGCCTCAGTTCCAATAAAATATCTTTGCATGTTTGAGAATTTTTCTAATCATAACTTTCTCAAAGAAATAATAACAAGAAGAAGAATTTATATACTAATTCTGATAAAAAATATTACAGCCAAATTCTTTATAATTTAAAATAGAATTATTAACATTTTTATTATACGTATATATGGTATGATTGACATCACTGATTAGGACTGACTTACTTTGATTAGGACTTTGATAATGATTGACATTTAAATAAAATTAAATTAAATACAGATATAACTGTACAGATATTGTAAAAAGCCAACATATCAGACATGTGTTAACAGAGACAGAGAACTACAGCATTATCACAAATAAATGTACGTAAGATGTTTGCATGATATTTAGCTTTATTTTTGCTACATACAGTAATTTAAACACATTTAATAACAAAAGGGGGGATACAACCCCCTTATAGGAATATGAAACAATCTACTTCTTGTGCAATAAATGTAATTCTAGATCTACAATCTGCATTGATCCTAAATAGTTAAATATAATATGTGTCCAGGATACAAAAATAGCACAGTGCTCTTTGAATAATTGCTTTCTTCAAATAATCTGTGGATAATTAATTCTTCTTAGCTTCTAAAAGGGAATTTTACTTGGAAACTGTTCTGGGAGTTCATTCAATCGCAGACTTTTATATAAAACCTTTCAGGGTTCCTCCAGAGAGAGAACTGAAGAAGCCTTGAAGCCGTTAGATTAAAGAGTGCTTTATCACTTTGCCCTACATCATTAATCATGCACTTACCATTTCAATTATCATGATTTTACGAATAGGATTAGGTTCCGTCAGAACCCGGATTCGTGTTCCGGGTTATGAATAGTAGCCTTAATGACCTCAAAACATTGCCTTGACTCTGTAGATTAATTGTAGCATCCGGACAGGATCTGAATAAATAAAGAGTTGAGATGAGACGGGCCACACAATGCCTCTGAGAGTCTGAGATGCTCTGAGGTTCTCGGCTGTGTCGGACAAAAGTAATCGATCTCTAGAAGGCTGGATAACAACAGATCAGACTCTTTTAATCTAATCATTTAATCTATGAAGATTCATGATTAGTGCTTGGCTTATCACGTCACATGTTTCTTTAATTTTGCTGTTCTGAGCAGTGCTGTGTAACACTGCACCCAGCTATCACTGTAGATCTTACAGTACAAATACAATACAAATGTAATATTTATAATAGAATATCAACTCAAGTGATGATAAATAATGAGGAACGTTCGGTCTTATGTGAATGAAAATATTAACAAAATAATATTTTAATTTAAAATGATTTTGGCCAAATAATCAATAGGAAAAAATGGTAATAGTATTTTTTTTTCTAATTTATGTTGCTATATTTTCAGAAAAATGGCAAGGGTTCCTTAACTAAGATTATTTACAGAATCACATGCATAGTTATATATAATATACATATATTATATATACAAATATAATATAACATAGAAGTTATAATATAACTAACAAAGTATTTTAATCCATACTATATCTATAAATAACTATAATCTATACTATATACAGTAGGCCATGTTTAAAATACGGCCACAACATTAAGATATATTAACTAATTATTTGCTACTACAAACTGTATATAATCAATAAAACTGATGTTACTAATTATACATTGTTATATTTAGCTTGAACTAATTTAACAAATTTCTAATTTAGCTTCTCTAATGATTTAGTAGTTAAGCCACTTAATCATTGTATTTATTTCTCACAGATGTTTACAGCATATACAACAGCAACAACAACAACAACAATAATAACAATAATAATAACAATATTATATATATAATAATATAATATAATAATATAATAATAATATTATATATATATAAGTGAAATGAGATGTGTTTATGCTGTCTAAATGCATTTAAATACCTGATTTGAATAAAGCTAGATATTTTCCCAGCAGTGATACAAAAGATGTATTCAACTTATAGTTTATTCCAGAGTCACAATAAATGGCTGAATTGTCAAAAGATTATTTTAATATTTATTTAGTTAAAATTATGTATAACATGACAAATCAAAAACTTTTTGTAAATAAATGTATATAAAAAAATTGTTTTCAATCTTTCAATCAAAATTCTCACCAATATTTCGGAATATTTCCAAACGGCAAACTTAGTTTTTTTGACAACTGCTTGTTGTAATAGCTAACAAATTCTTCAATGAAGAAAAGCACTCTTCAAAGCAATGAATGCATTTTTATCAATTTAGCGTTATCATAGGACAGCATTTCAAATAAATGGCCATTACTTTATGTGCAGTATTTCTAGTTTAGTGAAATTCCACAGGCCATGCACAATTTGAAAATATTTATCATAATCATACAGTAGATAGCATGATGATGTAGTGGTTAGCACTGTGGCCTTGCACCTGTGTGTGGACATTTTATGTTCTAGCTGTGCTTGGTGGGTCTCCTCCTGGTAACACCTGTTTCCTCCACTAGTCCAAAGACACATAGATTAGGTTATCTGCTGTTTCCAAAGTGCCCGTAGTGTGAGGGTGTCCGGGGTGTACCATGCCTCATGCCCCAGGTTGTCCAGGGTGTGCCATGCCTCATGCCCAGAGTCCCCTGGTACAGGATCTTGTCTCTTATTTCATGCATACATAAACAGACAAATGGTAAGGTAGGCCAAATACATCTTTAAACATGAACAGAAAAGACAGGAGGTGTCTACTCAAATCATATAGCTTAGACAGAACTTTGGCAGACAGTCACCCTGTTGAGATATGTTTTAATTATTCTGTCTTGAGCTAGCATATGAATCTGCTGTCGATTAAAGATTTATCTCGCTGAAAGCATTTACATAATAATGAGAAAGAAGGACTGTATTACAGGAAGAGGAGCTGACAGTACAAGAGATTTATATGTCTCACATACTAACATGTGAGCTGACAACATGGGGAAAAAAAGGGTTAAGGTGGCTGGCTAGTTAAACCCTGGCTGTTGTGGAGTTTTAAATGATTTCAAGAGATGAGCAGAGATACAGTGATTTACTGTTCCCTATGTGGAGTAATCAGGCTGTGCTTTGTCCTTCAGGCTTACAGAGGCAGTGTGAGACCTTTTGTGCACTTCAACGCCAAGCAGGATGCTGATCTCTTACGAAAAGCCATGAAAGGAATCGGTGAGGAAGCTAGATTTATCCTGACGGTCAAACTGAGCTGGTTCTGTAATCAAGTATTCCATTCACACCAAACCCAAAGGTCGAATTCACGTTCCCTCTATCGTTCCCTCTCTGTCTCTCTGTGTTCCAGAGAGTCTCTTTCTAGTGAAAATATATGAATTCTGCAGCTGATTAATTCTAACTCTAGGCTGCGTTCAGACAGTAACTAATGATCTCATTGTTTACTTCCCAAAATCAGACATCTGTTAAGGGGTGGTAATTACCAGACTTTGTCACATTCTGTTTGTGTGTTTTTGTGTGTTACAATGACTCACACTATTTGCATGCTAACTTCCTAACAGCACAGCTTGCCATCCAATACTTTAACTCTTTCTCATTCTAGTCAATTCAAATAAAAAATTTGAAACCAAAGTGATTTGCATTACACCATCCTAGACATTATTTCAAAATGTTATGTACAGCACGTGTATTGATTTTACAGCATATCATATCAGTTTGATATAATAGAAGGTATTGGCGAATTACATGATTCACTTTTTTTTAATCAGTATATAGTTCAGCAATATCACACTTGAGGTCATGCTGTCGTGCTGGTTATCAGCATGACCCATATCATCACAGCCATGATGACTTCCAGGACAACAGCATGACCTTGAGGGTGATATGGCTTTTATACAACAGTTCCACAAACAACATTTATTATCAAAGAATTATGATTTGTTTATTATTTAACCAGTTATTCTGCTCCACCAACACGATCGAAACTTAATTATTTTTGAACGAATCTTTAATATGACTCAGAAGAACGGGTAACCTCGGCGAGTGATTCATTCATTTTCTACTGGGCGCGCATGCGCAAAGCATCGTAAAACCTCCGTACAGGAAATAGAATAGGACCGTTCTCAACGAATCTTCTAGTCCAAGTCGGACGTTCTTTTTGTCACGTGACTCCCATAGAGTTGATTCAAAAGAACGAACAACTAGAAGATATGGTGGTGGGCTGCTCATTCTGTTTATCATAACATGTCCTTAGCTGCATTGTAATATTTTCATTACTGCAACTATAGCCAAAATTTGTGTATTTAGACGTGTTGAGGGTCTGTTTATTGAAAATGTAACACTTAAATCAAAAGAACGAAATGAACTAAATGATTCAAAAAAGATTCGCTCAGTTTGATTCAAAGAACCGAGTCACTAACTGATTCAAACTTCCCATCACTACTTTAAATTTCCACTTATTCCGCTTTAAAATATCAGCTCAGTCAGCTCAGGGGTTGAATCCCTAACTGCGTTAACTCGAAAGATAGTGCTCTATGTAGGGTATATAATCCCTTGTTCCACTCAAAGTAGTGCCCTTGATCAGGGATTAGAGAGGGATTTGTGATTCAGCCTTGTTTTAGAAACTAGTTAGCGTTGCAGCTTGTTTTAGGAGTAAATAAGACAACACAGAGTGAATCTAGAACTACTTAGAAAAAAAAATTATATTAAAAGTGTAGTTTAAGATGACATAACTTTATCAGGTGTGTTTTCTTGCTGAAAGTGCTTCCATGACTGGGTTTTTGAATGGGTTTTGCTCAATACTGTAGACCATCCAAGATTCATATTCAAGATTCAAATAACTTTATTAATCCTAGAGCAAATTAACAAATTGCTTTGTTTTGGTTACAATTGCTTTGATTTGTTTACTGGAAAGAAAGGAAAGGAGTAATCCAGACCTACTTTTACCCATGTGATGTAGAAATACACATAAAATAAATGTTCCAGTGCTGTTACTGTCTATTATCACCACTTAGGGGATGCCTCGTCTATTCAGATTGATCGGTCTGAACTAACTGCTGTATAATATACCTGTGATATTAAAGAATGAAGTGTCACCAAATTGCAAACATTTTTATCACCATTGTTGTGATAATTAAAAAGATCTAACTTCCACTCAGCATGTTTTTACATGTGGTTTGAGAAGGTTTAATCACTCTTGTATCTCTGTGTGTGGGTGTTTCTGCTTAGGCACTGACGAAGAAACCATCCTCATGCTTTTACCTGCCCGGAACAATGACCAGCGGCAAGAGATCAAGGCGGCTTATAAGAAAGCACATGGCAAAGTGAGACAAGCTCATAAGTTCATAATAATTCCTTCATCATTCATCTAACATGTTTCTTTCACTATCTAGATCTCTTATGCTTAGTTATAAATTTCAGGCCTCCACGATACGGCCTCCCACTCTATCAGAGTTTGATGATCTGTATTGCCAGATAGTATTTGTAAAGGATAAATAGAACTCGTATTGAAAGAGACGACCTGCAGAATTCTCGACTATATAAAGGCATCTGCATGTGCAGAAAAACATGCTAAATGGCTTAAGAATTTTTTTTAGACCCTGGCCTGTACATGTTTGTGAAGGATGACTCTATAGAGAAGATCTTTTAACAGCGCTGTCAAGCTCAAGACCTCAATTACTTTTCAGTCAGTCAATGACTATATACAGTTTTTATAGCCCATGAGTTTTTCTGCCCCCTTCTCTTTATAGGACTTGGTGAAAGACCTGAAGTCAGAGCTAGGAGGGAAGTTAGAGGACTTGATTGTGGCTCTCATGTCTCCACCTCGTGTGTACGATGCAGATCAGCTTCATAAGGCTATCAAGGTCTTGTCAGACTGCTCTCATCTCTGTTTTTGGCTTTTCAAGTATTTCAGATACTATTTGAGACCATAAAATTGTTCCCAGTCATATAAATGAATTGAATAAATGCACAAAAATAATTCACCACCATTTAAACATTACAGATGATCAGTCTTTTTATTTTATCTAAAGAGAACATCACAATTGGTCAGGCTGGTAACAGGATTACAGGAAAGTAATCCAAGACTAAAGACAAGCAGAAGCATTAAATTAATTATTTTTCTATATATTTTTTATTTTTTATTTTTACAGATAAGCATCTTCCTATAACGGTTTACTCATAAAAATATAAGTTTTTAAGTTTAAATTTAGAATCTTTATAATCACATAGCATACAAACTAGAGGTTGGTTATAGTGTGTATTAATTATTTATCTCAAAAATAAATGTGTCTTATATATATTCTGTCATATCCAACAGGGTGCAGGTACTGATGATAAAATCTTGATTGAGATCCTGGCCTCCAGAACACCTGCACAGATGAAGGAGATCACCAAGATATACAAAAAAGGTCAACTTTACCATACCTGAGAAAAGGATGCTGTATATGTACTGCACACAACAGTAGCACTACTGCCAGGTTAACCAAATATCAGGACATACAATACATTTCTAGTGATGGTGATCATCATAAAGACCTGTCAGATACAGCTAGATACATGTACAGAAAGAGAAATTTTCAAGTGGACTCCAAGATCTATCTCTAAAGAAGATTTTCTACAGTATTATTCTATTGTGAGAAACCCACTGTCACACAATAGCCATAAATATACTCCAGATGTCAGTGTGGTTGTCACATAGTCCAGAAACTGGAGAAGGAAAACTGTCTGGCTCCAGTAAGGTTTGATTCGTCTTTAATCATTTGTTCTTGTTTTTGTTCGAAAACCTAGAGTATGGAGGCAAGCTGGAGAAGGACATCATGGGAGATACGTCTGGGCATTACCAGAGGTTATTGGTTATGCTTTTACAGGTAAATTGTGTAACTTGACATCTTTTTCATGTTAAAAGATAAAAAAGTAAGCATCAATCAGCAAATGCAAAGCGATGCAAGTCCTTTAGTGCCTTTGATCCCCTGCAGCGTCCTTTAGCAAGTTGGTTAACCCCTTACACTCCACTTGTGACTATCACTTACTTCTGAAATTACAGACATTTCATATGTTTTCGAAACAGTTACTGAATATTTTATGGCCATTCTTGCCGAGTATTCTTTAAGTCCCAGACCTAAATAATAAATTAGGAGTTTAACGGCTACCACATAGACAGAAAAGCATCAATTAAACAGAACACCAATGGGATGAAACCAGAAGGTGCCACAAGGGCAAAAGGTCAAGCTACAGTTAGTCCAAGCATGGAGGTCAAGATGATCAAGTTGAGTGATGATAAATTGAAACCATGGAAACAGTGAGAGAGGTGATCATGATCTCATCACTATCTGATTAAAACTGTGGTGCAAGCATGAGGATTAAATGCACCTTGGGAGTAAACAGCTGGTAACTCAATCCCAGGAGTTGCCAGGTTGAGTAAAGCTCATCAGCTTTGTCTAATCAGGAACCGGAGGCTGATATCGGTCTTGCCTTGCAAAGCATCTTGACTTTTAATGTGCTTTTGTTCTCTTTAGGGGGAAAGGGCGGAGGGAGTGGATGAAAGCCAAGTGGAGAAAGACGCCAAGGTAGACAGATCATGTTTACGTTTTCTCTTGCATAAATTAAACATTCATAGAAAAGAGGCAAAGATAATATAAGGCCATGTGGATTCTAACAAATTATAAAAATATGTGTTTAATTTTTTTATATGAACTTCTGTAAAAAAAATCAGGATATTAAAAATAATAATGATGCCGATGGTTTCTTTGCTCCTCGATTACTAGTTTAATACAGTAGGAATACAGCAGAGGTGTGACGAGGTGCATTAAGGGGAATTTACAGGTAAAGTGATATGCAGGTTCACTTCAAAGGTGTCTCGTTGATCATGTTTCAGGAATTGTTTACCGCCGGGGCGAAGAAGGTTGGCACGGATGAAGAAAAGTTCGTCCACATCCTGGGCAACAGGAGCATTGAGCACCTAAGGCAAGGTAATTTCTCCTATCTCAATTGTGATTAAATGGCCTTCTGAGGAAAGTATGTCCCAGATTAATCAGCGGCTACTAAACCCAATCTTATTATATAGTGTTATAGTAGATTAAGTGTCATGAATCATGAATATTATTATCTAATCCTTAACCATTGCCTTATGAAAACTTGTGAAGACTTTTGTGAAAGTCTGAGAGGTACCCTCAAATAAGGAATAAAACACAAGCCTACAGTAGTTTTAAGCCTAGACTTGACCAACTGAAGCAAGCCCAGATCATAGCACAACCTCCAGACGCTTATACAGTGGCCACTATGCATGATGGGTGCATTGTACATGTATAAAAATAAACATATGTATAAAATAAACCTATTCTAGTAAACTGTACTGAATATTTTCATGCTTCGAGTGTTCCTTCTTCTTTTTTTCTCTCTAGTGTTCGCTGTGTATAAACAGATAGCCGGCTGTGACATTGAAGAGAGTATTTGTGGGGAGTTTACTGGCAACCTTGAAGCATTGCTCATAGCAGTGGGTAAGAAAAATGCAAAAGGAACATGTCAGTGATGAAACAATTTTTGGAAAGCAGTCTCACTAGACTGGGAATTAATTGGCTTCACTTCTTGTTTCCCAGTGAAATGTGTGAAAAGTGTCCCTGGATATTTCGCTTACGCCCTACGCGACTCTATGAGGGTAAGAATTGGCGCCATTTCAGTTTATATACACTGGAAAAAAATGTCTGTGCTTTATTTGCTGGTTTGTCTTCCCCAGCGTGCCGGCACCGATGACGAGACTCTGATCAGGATCATGGTGACCAGGAGTGAGGAGGACATGTTGGACATCAGAGCTCAATACAAGAAGATGTATGGAGAGTCACTGTACCGTACCATACAGGCAGGTGCAACACTTACATGCCTCATTTCTTTTCTTTAGACATACACACGTGTAAAAGTGAAGGTAAGTGTATTAGTGCTGAAGTAGGACCATTGGTGCATTGCTTTTATCTCACTCACTCACACACACACACACACACACACACACACACACACACACACACACACACACACACACACACACATACACACACACACACACACACACACACTCTGCAAAATAAATCCAAATATCTTATTACCATATCTTTGTCAGATTTTTTAAATAATAATATTTATTTATTTATTTATTTATTTATTTTCAGGAAGATACAGATGGTGATTACGGAAAGGCCCTGCTCTACCTCTGTGGTGGAGATGATTAATTCTCACATTTATTTATTAACGTGAGATTTTTCTTTTACAAATTATTAATATGTAGCTTTTCTATAATTTCTAATCATAGATAAGTTACATTATATGACAAGTTTTATGTTAGAAATATATAAACTATCATAAAGTATACACTCATCACATCTAAACTCATATCTTCTTCGTATTATAGACTTTAATCTGTTCATGATTCAGTAATTTAGTGGTTGATGTAATTAGTGAAATAGTGTGAAGGTATAACGATCTCCACTACAGCAGTTAAAGGGACATGTTTACTGATTTAAAAATAAACCTTTCTTTTCACTCATTACATTTTCACTTTTATACATTTGATTTCAGATTAAAACGCATTCCAAGATGTTGTGAAGTTTACTTTTAACCTTGTACTTTTATTAATGAATTGGCCATAATTTGATTTCTATGGCCTAACGAGCCATGGAGATAATCCTAATTAATAAAAATGAAGCATGGATATATGATTAAGTGAGGGGTAAGAACCGGATCATTAAGTTGTGGGAACAAGGAAAGTAAGTTATCACCTGACATAGAAACCAGGATAATAATGCAAAAACAAACAAATTACAGTATTTGGGGAAGATGAATAGAAATTAATAATGCACTGTGCTTGTCATCTGTATTTGAACTAAAAAAGAGAAAATTATATAGATAGATAGATAGATATATAAAAGTTTGGACAACCCTAATCGAAGTTTCTATTATTGTGAATATGAAAAATTATTTTTAATTTAAACATTTTAAACGTCAACAAAAATAAAAATAAAGATGGGTCTCCAGTAAGAGACCCCTCTCCTTTTGGACCAGTTTTTCTAACATCCAGGGGTATAAAAATATTTGTATGCTACTTGCTAGCTAAATGGATAGCTAGATGGATAAATAGATTGTTCTATCAATCCCAGAATTAAATTTACAGATTATAAGCGCAAGTAAAAAGTAGCATAATCAAGCAAATAAATACATTCAGAGAATATATAGATATCAAACGATAAAATATAAAGTACAGTAAGAGTTATAGTGAAAGTACAGTAAGAAGTATTGGAGTATATAAAGCATAGATGGGTAGCTAGAGCATTTATAGTGCAAGAAGCAGATACACTAAAATATAGACTATAATTACTAGAATTGCACTATATGAGCAGAGAACTAATTTTCATTTCAGCAGGTTTCTATTTCTTGGCATTATCTCGCTCTTTGATATTAGGGCACTAAGGAGATATTTATAATGTTTGTGCCTTGCACCTGTACAGAATATAACCGACATAATGTTTTAGTAATGACATTGATGTGCCAGTAGGTGGCAGAGTTGTATTGACAGGTCAAATCCAGTTCATCAACTTAATCAAATAAAGCTGGACACTCACCTAACCCCTCAAAAGCACAACAATATTGCAATAAGGTCAAAGCATTACATCACTGTTTACAACAGGCAACAGTCACAGGGCCAGAAGTTTTTTCTGGCAAAAGAGCATTGACATTTATTGGTGACATCACAAGATTTTCTTTATCCTACATTACATAAATTAATAGATGAAAATCTGTAGTTTTATGAACCTTGTCTTCACATTTAGTTGCATCGAAGACAAAATACTCTGGTTGGTTAAACCTTTGTTGCAAATCTGTAAATAAATGTCAATATAATTGATTTAATTAAGTAAATAAAGAAAAATCTTCCCATCAACAATTATTATAATAACATATTAGTCTGTGAAAGGGTATGCATTCTTCTAACATTAGAAGACTTAGTTCTCATAGCAAGGCGAATCAAAGGTTTGTATAAAAGTATGTATTTCGATATGTCGCTTTATAAAACTGAATGACAATTTACACAGGGACGTCTACAACTGACGCTGTTTGTTTAACACTTATGGAAGGGGTCGCCAGTGCCTTGTAACAGTCATGAGCAACTTCAAGCAAGTTAAAAAAATAAACGTTGGAGAAGGAAAGACTGTTTACAGCTGCTTTGACCTCCTGAGATCTGGACTCTACTGTGTTGTGTACATTACATCTCTTTTCTCAGTGATTTCTCTTTATTAGTACCTGATACTGTACCTATGAACATATTTAATATCGTTAAACAGACAGAAGTTTGGTGAAATAATGATATCTAATGTACATGGCCCTCACATGAGCACCGCACAAGTATATATATTGTACACAAAGTAGCTGGAAAAAATTTCCTGTCCTTATATGAGGTCATTAGCGGTAAACATAAATGAGAACATGGGCAAAACCTGGTGTTGGTGCTAAAAAGTGTCTCATCCAGGTGAAAAAGTGAATTTTCAGATAGGATAGGGATAGATATTATGCCATTTTTCACAATACTTAATGCTTCTTATCTCCCCGATACATGCCCCGTTTTTTTTCTTTGTAAATATGCATACACATTTCTATTTGTATTAAATAAAAAGAAACACATTTGCAGCTTTTATGTAGTGTCTGTAACTTTTTTAATTCAAATCTTTCAATGATTTCAATTGCCATTCAGATTCACATGAAAAGAAATAAACCTGAAAAAGTGTATTATTTTAAAACGCTAAATTGTTAAGATATTGCAACATGAATTTGACATGGTTACGGACACTACAGATTTTTTGCTCTTTAAGCTTTTACCAAAAAACAATTTAAGCAACAATTAGTTAATTGTCATATGCGTCTTGACGATTACACAGATTTTGGTATCAATACTCATAATTTAATATGAATAATTTAAATTTAAAATGATTATTGTTTGAAATGAGACAATATAACACTGAAAAATTGACATTTTTGGGGCACATACTATATAAAATCATCTCTCGGATAAAGTTAGCAACTTGAAATTTCTAAAGAAGCAAGACTGGTCACTTCCATGTTGCATAAACTTCAGAAGTAGCTTCTTTGGAAAACACGTTTTTAAAAAAATGTATTATATGCTTAACATAAAAAAAATTATATAAAATCAGCTCCAATACTGTGTTTTGGCCAATTTTGCTTTTTTGACACTAACAATAAAAGTCATCATATATGGAAAAAATGTATGATGTTTTGTCCTTTAATAAATGAAAAATGTTAGCCTGGCCAAATTGCTGTAGTATAAGTGGAATAAAACTTCTTCATAAATAAGAAGTTGAACTTCTATTACTTCACTGGACACACCACATCATCCTGGCACTGATTATATGGTTTTAAAAACAGGAACTTGAAAGTAGATTACAGGCTTTGGTGGCGCCATTGTTTGGTGATTTCTTGTCTGCCACTGGACGCCGTCCCGGTCCCAAGCCTTGATCAGAAATGGAAGGGTTGTGTAAAACCTGTGCCAAGTTGTGCCTGGATCGGATTTTCCACTGTGGCGACCCCTCGATGGGAGCAGCCGAAAGACTTAGAACTACTAGAAAGCCGATTAATCCAGACATGCTCTAAATGAGACATTTTTCTTATGGGACATTTTGCTCTTGTGTCACTAAATGGAAATATGTGCACGTAAATAAATAATGTCACAAATTATTTGTAGGCAACACAAGTAGAAATGATTTCATTAAACAGGACCAGGAGCCCATTAAGCCAATACCCAGTGGAAGGCAACCGTAACAGCAATCATAAATATTAATCAGAAAGGAGTAAAAGGCAGGGACATTAAAGAAATACATTTTTTTTCTTTTCATATGATTAAGAACATAGTATGAGCAAGTAAAATATACACACAATGCAAAAACCGCAGCAAATGAGAATACCTTTAACATACATTACTCAGATTGTGTATTTCCTGTTATAAGATTACAATAAAGCCAGAGACAAGATTAATAATTCTGTACTGAGACATTTTTATTTATTTTCACCATAACAGTTTGCTTAATTTTAGAACTAAATGCTTAAATGAGCAAAAAAGTAGAACAAGAGTACAGTATGTCAAGCTTGAAAGATAAGACATATAAGGCTGTAATTTATTACTTAGCGTGAATGGCTGCTTTAAAATAAGTCAAATGTTTTAAAACCAAAATTTTACGAGATAAAGAACTCCAGGTTGCCAGAACTACAGATAAACCATTAGAACTTGTTATTTTACTTGTAGATAGTATTTAAAAACTGCATTATTAGCCAATAAATACTGTAATGTCACACAACTAACTGATAAAAATGTCCAGAGGCATTATTCGTGCAGGTGTGCGTACATGCTGATACGTGTGTGAGTGTTTGTGGTAGCCCAGCCTAAATCTTCTTACTAAACCCTTTCAGTGCATTCATAGCCCCAAATCCTTTCTCTCCAAAGCTGGGGTATATTTTGGTTAAAAAAAGAAAAGAAATGAGTCAATCCATCTGCCAATCAGGAAGCACAGGAGTAAGGTGTGTAATCAGGCCACTTTGGTCTCAATAGAAATATTTCAAAAAGATTCCGCCTACCAGGAAGTACAGTAACAATTCCTGAGACTCGGATTAGGTTTGTGCGATGTGAAATGTGTGTGTATATGTGTGTAGGGGGATTTGGTATCCTGTACACTAATTAAACC
This sequence comes from Clarias magur, assembly GCA_013621035.1. Classification (NCBI taxonomy): domain Eukaryota; kingdom Metazoa; phylum Chordata; class Actinopteri; order Siluriformes; family Clariidae; genus Clarias; species Clarias magur. Next base: position 885,752 of record QNUK01000050.1, on the reverse strand, counting down.
AGAACGTAAGGCTCTAAAACATTTCATAATTCAGCTCTGACATGAGATATATATATATAAACCTGGATTTTGGACACGTACTTTACTTAAGGTGATTTACCAGTTAGTTCCACTAATCTGATTGGTCGAATTGAGTGAATATAATTAGTATAACCATGCCGAGACGTTTCACCATGTGTGTTACCAAATGTTTGTGTTACATGCAGTACACGTCCTAGTTTGAAATTACACTACAGTAGTATTAGTGACCATCGATATTTTTTTCCTCAATATAACTTTTTGACTTCAATAAAAAAAAAAAAAGGCAGACCAAATTTTCCAGGAGCATAATCAACGGGAATGTACAAATTAACGTGAGTTATCTAAAAAAGATATCCGATGTGCAACAAAGTGATTGTAGTTTCTTCAAGGTTGCTCTTTCTGATACCGGAGCAAGAACAGACAAAACATTTGGCCATATTGTGTCTGAAATGTCGCTCACCTGATATTCATTTTTTATTCATGCAACATTCTTTTACACACACAGATCAGCCATAACATTAAAACCTTAAACATGAACCCCAATACTGTGAAAGTTGGTTGTGCAGCTTGTGCCACCACAACAGCACTGACCCTTTGGGACATTGCTGTGGTATTTGGCACGCGGACATTACCAGCTGATCCTTTGAGTGATATAATTGGGTCCTCCATGGATCAGACTTGTTGTCCAGTACATCCCATGGATGCATGATCGGACGGAGAACTGCATGGGTTCATTTGGATAATCCTGAACTCTGAGTCTTCTAAACATACCCAGCATTAAAGTAAAAAAAAAAAAAAATCTATTTGTCCTACACAGGCTTTTAAGTGGGATCGGACCAGACAGGCCAAACCCCTGGTCCTCAAGGCCTTAGATGAGCCTTGGGTGGTGATGTTAACTGTTGTGGCTAATCGGAGTACATACCTTTGAAACATAATGTGATTTCATGAACCAAAATTTGACCCCCAAGGCGCTATGCATCCTTGAAACACTGCTATCTGATTCTCTTTTTCCGTTACAATCTGAACAACTTGCTTTTATTAAACAGGGTGTGTCTAAAGGTTTTTGTTATAATTCAATAGATAACCTATAAAATGCAACAAAGACGATTTTGCCAAAGGAAGTGGTTGAATCATGTGACGTACGGAGCTTTGAGCTGTTTTATGTTTTATGACTGTGGCGCCTCCGGGAATGTGTGTGTGTCATTAAAGGAGGAATGATTAAACGTTTGAATGGACTCGATCTTACACGCACAGAACTGATTAAAGAAAGGCGGCCAACGTCATGTAGATTTATAATGGTTCAGGTTCGGGACAGTTATATCACACAGGAGTTAATGACGTGAACCTATTAATTACATTTGACTCAGTCTTTGAGGTTAGCCCAGTCCAAATGCTCCCTAAAGTGGCACTTATTGTATAATGGATGGGCAAATATTGATGAGACACGGGTTGTTTAGTGCCTGAAGGAAAAATACCTTCTGCTTCTGATTTACACTCCAGAATTCTGTCTGTATATTTGAATCATGATGCCCCAACGCTAAAGCCATTAAGCACAGAACGTCAACATGATAGAAAAGAGAGGAAAAAAACCCCACCACCTCTTTTTAGTTCATCAAACAGAAAGCTGGAATATTTTCTAGCAAGCTAAATAGCTTCGACTTTTCTTCCGTGTCTCTTTCTGAAACAGATCATCATTGTATAAACTTCAAATAAATACTTCAGAGTTAAATTTAGCTTCTTTGTAGAGCTAGCTACTGTACAGTACATAGCCTGTCTGGCTACACTAAGACCAAAATCACAAAAAAAAAAAAAAAGCTTAAAATATTTTTTTTCCTACATGCAAAAACAGGTTATGTTGAGTGCTTGAAAGCTAATCCTTATGCTAGAATATGTAGTTATTCTGAATATCCTTACTGCACTGTATGGTTTAGTTAGAAGGATGGCGTTACAGAAAGAAAGTTGAACAAAAGAAATCGTTTTAATGATGGTTTCCATCAAATTGACAAATGTTTGAGGACTTCTGACCAGCTTTAATCCTTCTTTTATTTAATAATAACCTCCAAACTCCCAGAAGGTTGTCCATTCAGCCACGAGAGCATTAATTAGATCAGGTACTGATGATGGGTGAGGAGGCATGGAGGCATGCACTCAGTGGTCCAGTTCATCCCAAAAGTCTTCAGTGGGGTTCTGTGGTCAGAGCTTCAACGTGCCTTTATGCAGCAGGGCATCAGAATACTGGATGAAAATTTGAGGTTTTTCGTTCCAGTGAAGGGAAATTGTAATCTTACAGTATACAAAGACATCTTATACAATTGTGTGCTTCTGTATTTGTGGCAGGCAGCCTGATTTGATTCCCGCCTTGGGTCTGTGTGCCATGTTCTTCCTGTGCTAGGTGGGTTTCCTCCATGTATTCCGGTTTCCTCCCAAAGTCCATGGATTGACCCCCTCGCCCCATGACCCTGTATACAGAATATGTGAGTAAGATATTTGCGGCAGCAGTTTACAGAATGATTATCACACATGATGTAATGATCGGATGTCCACAAACTTTTGGCCCTATAAAGTCAGTGTAGAATATCGTCGGCAGGATTTCAAAAACAGTGACGGTCTCTTTGAAAACTAATAACATCAACCTAGTATTGTTAACAGATACAGTAGCTGGTCTATAGCTGAGTCGTGTCTCATTTAGCAATCCTCAGTCTCAACCATAGCAAAGATGAAGGTACAGAATGTAGACCAGGAACTGCTGCAATACTCCTCAGCCAGTTTTTGTCTATTAGTAAGGTTTCGGCACGGCTTGTTCTTGTTCTTCCTTGCGGGTTTCGGATCACCCTTTGGCACGGTTTTCAGAGCGAAGTGTGCAGCCCTCGGTGCTTTTCTGCACATTCTGGCCTTGAGCAGAGATTTGGAGCCATGGCATAACTTCTTCTGCTTCTTGAGAGAGCGGCCAATCTGTTTCCAAAACGCATCGACATCAGATGTGTACTCAGGACACAACCTGGGTTTAGCGGTGTACTGACATTGGAGATTCTTTTCAGTGCCGTTTTTGCAGGTGATGCTCAAGACAAATCCACCATCGTGCTCAACACTGCTTTCCGAGGCTGCCCACGAGCACTGCATCCCATCTTTATTCCCGATCCGACCTTTAAATAATGCTTTGTTGTCTTTTGGGGGTTTTGAGGGGCTCTTCTTATGGTTTCGAGTAGGTACGGTTGGTTTCGGAGGCTGCTTTTGCCTTCCTTTTCCCTTCTTTGCCTGAGCGTTCACCTGCAGGAAATGCTGCATAACGCAAATGATCAGGATCAGGGTGATGCCTTTTAGGTGTACCATAATCTGGGAAACGGTAAAAAACAAAGAATACATGCATGATTAGCATGATTAGCAATTTATCTATTCACCTGGAGAAAATCATTGACTTTACTTCAACAAATTTAATATGAACTTTCATGCAAATGTCATACAAAGCCCAATACAATTAGCTTCAGTAGATTTACCTGCATTTGACCGGCCGCTTCAGATCCAATTCACTTATTTAGAATAAGCTCTTAATTCCAACACAAAAAGTACAATTTGCTGTTTAGTTTTTTTACTGCTTCCTGCTTCCTCTTGCTATTTCTTCTTCATGTTTTCTCAAGGACACTGTATTTTCCACTCTCGTTTCTAGCTTGCTTATTAAGGATTTAAATCTATTCCCGAGATTTCTCTAAACCTGCTTTGTGGCACTGTCTATTGTTAAAAGAGCTACAGAACTGATCTGAATATAAGCAGGTTAACTACAGAAGCCAAAAACAAGGTGCCTAAGGGTACTGTTGCTATGTAAGGAATTATCTTACCTGCCAGTAGATATTTTACATTCCAACCTATGGAATGCATTTGTAATGCGCTCTTTCATCGCAAGACCTTAAACAACATTATATTTACTCTTCTTTTTTTTTACTGCTTGACTAATCAGATTTCAGCTGGGAGAAGAAGTGAAACCATCCAAAATGTAAGTGGTGGAGCGTCACCTTAAAATGAAAAAAGAACAGCTAAGAGTCTGAGCCATATTACCTCCACAACGCTTGCACATTACTGGAACTTGGCTGGGAGTTATAGCTACATCCCCCGTACAGTCCTGACCTCATTCCAAGCAATTTCCACATGTTTGGGGCATTAAAGGAGTTTCTGGGAGCCAACGTTTCAGACGTGAAGCAAACAGTCCAATCATGACTCCAGGGTACTGAGAAAACTTTACGTCTCAATGGTGTCCAAGCACTAGTGAAACGCTGGGATAAGTGCATTAGTGTGGCAGGGGATTATATAGAGAAATAAAGTGTTCTGATATTCTGCTTAATCAAAAGTCTCGGGTTTGACTTGACCGTCCCTTGCAGATCAAACATGAACTCAAAATTACGCTAACCATATTATTTTTTATAACAATAATAATAATAATAATAATAATAATAATAATAATAATAATAATAATAAACGTAATGCTAAAACATGTCTTGCATTCACTAATTTTATAACATCACTCTGCCTGTCACCATGGGTGTCTTCACCTCTCCACTAAACTTTCAAGTTTTTTACCTTCTGTTGCTTTAAGTCGGCGATTTTTACAGTCGTTTCTCAAAAATGTCAAGAATTCCCTTGTGTTGAAACCAGTTGTGTTCTTTTTCTTTGCTACCTCTGACTGTACTCACAGTTGCATAGGAGCAGCGCAGAAACAACTAATTTCATGCTTGGATTTCCCTTACAGCATGTTTGTCCTTCACTGAGTAGCTTTTTTTTTTTAAATGAATAAGACAACATAACTCTGGATATACTGCATAAAATAAAAAGCTCAACCATTGCGAAAATGTAAAGTAGCCAAGAATACAAAATCTATTGGGCAAAACACAGTATCGGTGCTGATTTTACAGCTACGTTTTTAGCTATTTCTGAAGTTTATGCAACATGGACGAGACCGATCTTGCTTCCCTAAAAATTTCAAGTTGCTACAGTAACTTCAGCTGTTTTAGAGAGATGATTTTATATGTGCTCCTAAAAAGGTCTTTTCCAGTATTATACTGTCTCAAATGCAAATTATTCATATCACAACGCGAATTATTTATATATTTTTTTTAGTATTGAGTATTTCTTTATAGTATTGATATAAAATTGGTGTAAAGCTTCTACAAGTATATGATCTGTAAAAAGTGTTGCGTAAATTAAAGCATTAAAAAAGCATTAAAGCACATATCCGTAACCATGTCAAGTTCATGTTACAATATCTTAACAATTTTTTTTTAAGAATAATACAATTTCTTCACTTTTTATGTGAAATCTAAACTGGGCAAGTTTCATCTGAATGACAATTAAGGTCATTGAAAGATTTGAACTGAAAGTGAGAAACGTTTTAACCAACACCATGTTTTTCTTCTGTACCTATTTACCTACCCACCTACTACAGTATCTATCTAATGTATCTAATCCATTTATGTTGAAGTGTGTATATTTACACTTCTTCTACTTTTTTTTTTGTTGCTAATATGAATATTGAATGTGAAAAAAACAAAAACAAATCTGAGCTGCATATCAACAAAAAAAAAATTGGTTTGCTTTAGCCTGCAGTAGAAATGCAGCCTATAGGTCCTGTATCCATATGTGATCGTAATTCTGATCTCACTCTGAACAGGCAAATTGGAATTCATTTAAATTTCTTTGCAGTCCATTTCGAGATTTTTTAAAAAATATATAATTTTATGCTTGGAAAGATGGAGAATGACAGTGAAGGAGGATTTCAGTAGTGGGATAGTGAGGTTTGAAGTGATGTTGTGGGACGCGTACATCACAGTCGCATCATGTTTAAATAGTTTGCAAAAGAGAACTGAACATGGCCTCACTACTGGGTAAAAAAATTGCAAAAGTTTAAAAGCAAAGTTAAAATGAAGCCAAGTAATGGCTCAATAACATTGTTTTTTCCAGCGACCTTGAATGCACCATGTGATACAGTACACTGTTTCTTCGTGCGTGTGTCTCAGATTATAAGCGAGGATCCATAAAACAAATAGGTCGCAACCTGACACAAGAAAAAAGGATTTGGTCTAGTGGTTTGGTCTAGGGTTCAACATTAATCTGTAAAAATAAATCTGTAAGCTAGGCTAATAAACAAGTTTGCTGTTGTTTGACTCAAAACACTTACGATTGAACACAACATAAAAACTCATAGATATTAATTTTGAAACTCTGTACAGCACTTTTCAAGGTACTAATTATTTTCACGCTAGCTGCGGAACCAAGATGTGGCAGCCTTCATTATAAACGTAGCCGCAGGTTAAGGCTTCATTCCACACGTCTGTCACACCTGTCAGTGAAACCATACACACTGGCGTAAAGCACGTACATGGCAGCTGCTTATTTAACGCGTTCGTCAACTGAACCTAACAACATCTTAGTTCTTTTCACTGTTGAACCAAATTAATCACAAATTATTTTCCTGTGTTGTGATTCATATCATAAACCAGTCCAGAAAATACTGTTATTGTAAAGTAATCAACTTGGGTAACTGGTTGTAACTGCAACTCGTTAAACTGCACTGATTATTTTATTATAACTCTATACCTTTTAGATTGTGTTTTATTTCACAAATAAATTCTTTATTGCATGCAAAACTACAAGCAAAAACATTGTTCACGGCTTTTGAATAGGAGGTGGAACGCTTGTTGCACTTTAAACAAAAGAATTTGACAAATGACAAAAATTTGAAAAAGTGTTTTTTTTTTTTAGAAGCGTAAATAAAGTGGGCCAGATTACTGTTATAGTACTTCTTAATATGGACCTGTGCAGTTACTTAATTTATTACAGGTAATATAATAAATGGTCAGAAAAAGATGTAGCGTTTTTTCCAAAAAAAATTTAAGCATTTGGGTTTTAAAAAAAATAAATTTTATCAAACATCCTCTTAATACGATCCATGATGTTAGTCTGGATAAATATGTTTGAATACTAACTTATACATTTAATTGTTACATATCGCAATTGTGTTAAAATAATCGCAATGTGAGTTTTTTTTTTATTATCAAATTGTGAATCCACATTTCTTCATATGTTGCTTGCAAAGGGACAGACTTTCTTGTTTTTAAAAAAAAAATTTTTTATGAAGGCTTGTGGTTCTCCAGTTTTTTTGTCCTCTCATTTTCCGTCCAGTCCTTCTACCTGAGCAATTTCAAAGGAAATCCTTTTTGTCTATCAAGCTACACAGTGAACTATTAATCATTTAGGTGTAAAAAAACATCTAATGTAAGGTATGAACTGCCCTAATAAAACATTTTCCCCCATTTACACACTCACTTACGCATCGTCTATACCGCTGTTTCAATCCATCTTGAAGTCACTCACTCACTCACTCACTCTTTATACCACCTTATCCTGTATACAGGATCGCGGAGGACCTGGAGCCATGAGGTGGGGTACACTCTGGACAGGGTGCAATACATTCATTGCAGGGTACACACATATGCACACACTCACACGCTCATTCACACTATGGGCAATTTTGGGAACTCCAATTAGCCTAATCTGCACGCACCGTCAGAGGAAACTGGAGTACCCAGAGGAAACCCACCAAGCATTGGGAGAACATGTAAACTCCAGACGGGAATCAAACCCGGACCCCTGAGGTGCAACGTGAAATTGCTAACCACTAAGCCACAATACCTTAGCCCTACATCATGAGATACAATATATGAAATTTTTTTCTTAATTATTTTTTTTTATAATTTTGATTGCTCTACAATGAAAACACCGGAAGCAGTAGGTAGGTGTGTCCAACATTTTGACTGCTACTATACGCATTGTTGCTTATATTCTAGGTAGCTTTTGAAAGAGAGAAAAAAAGAAACTTGATTACAATTACATCGTCTTTACAAAAATAATCATGTAACGATGTAAAACTCATACCCACTTTAACATAATGCATACACAGAACTAAAAACAGTAGATGAAAAGTAAAATGAAGAGTGTTATAGCTAGATAACACATACAGTAGCATGCCAGCATATAGAATAAAATAAAATAAAATAAAAACAGGAAAAACACAAACACTTTTCTATCTGACATTTCTTTGCTATGTTATGGTTTTACATTGAATATATACATTTTTTCATGCCTCATAAATGTATACTTTTCTAAACGTATCACTATTATCAACCAACCATTATCAACTGTGAGAAAACTCTGCGCGTTACTGTTCCTCAAAAGGCTAAGTAGCTAAGCTGAGCAGTTGTTCGCTCTTTGGAGGTTCCAAAAATTCACAAAGACAACTTTTTACAAGTATTAAAGATTCAAACACATTTTAAGATGGCTTCATTGTTCAGGTGCCAAATTATTTGATCAGCTTTTTGTAAAGTCGTGATTAAAATGCTAAAAAGTGTCTCTGGATATTAGTGAATAATGTTACCTACTGTGTCTCGCGCGTGCAGCTGGAGTTCAGTGTCCTGATACCTGAACTCCTAGAAAGTGCTTTTTACACACACACACACACACACACACACACACACACACACACACACACACACACACACACACACACGCTCACAGTGTGTTGGATAATCTCTTACAGGAATGTAATTTTCATGGGCAAGGAACTTGATTTGGCTTGTCCTCCGTGGTGGAAAGTCACGCCTTCACCCAATCTGGCGTCTCAACGCTTCAATCATTTTTTAATATCACTATTAGAAATAACAAATCTTAGATTTTTAGAGGACTGTAAAGAAAACAAACATTAATACATGGGGAACTGTATTTATAATAATTGTGCAAAGTGAGAAATGGACCAGAAGTTGAAATTAAAATGTACCAAACAATGTAAAATTATATTATGTCGCTTGGATTAGTGTTACAACTTTCAGATTTAGTGTTAGACTAAACAGGAATAAAAACAACAGTTTTCAACCTTTTCACTCACTCACTCATTAGCTATACTGTTTTGTCCTATATACAGGGTGATGGAGGGGCTTGGAGCCCATCACAGGAGACTAAGGGCATGAGGCAGGTACATCCTGGACAGGGTGACAATCTATTGCAGGACACACACATACACACACTCACACGCTCATTCACACACCACAGGCAATATGGGAACGCCAATTAGCCTAATCTGCATGTCTGCCGACTGTGGGAGGAAACCGGAGGAAACCCACCAAGCACGAGAACATGTACAAACACACACCTGAAAGGGAAATTAAACCCAGACCCTGGAGCCACTAAGCCACTGTACCGCCAATCTCGATTTGAAATTAATGCATGCACTCAAATGAAAAGCTGTCACGTGTCACAATCTAATTAAATTACAAAAAACGTCTTTGTTAGCATATCTTATATCCACATATTTTACAGTTTGTAGGGAAAATGTTCCAGTGTCAAAGCTGATTTGATAATAATAATGTTACAACTTGCTTATATGACGAGAACACATACGTAGTGGCGTCCTAAAAAGTCAGAAACCGTGTTGAAAATCTGAGATTATTATTATTTATTTTTTTATTTTAAATCAGAATCGGAGGCATTTTAAAATGTGAAAGATTCCGAAAAGAAAGTCATTTTTCAATATCTTGAGGTCCCCCTTAAAATGTAAGCAATAGCCTGCTATTGGCCATGTTAAATGAAAGGTCTGATTTTCCTCTTGCCTTACCTCTTCTACTGAAGCATCAGAAGAACCTCATACATCAATATAATCCAAAATGATCATAATATTTTTTGACATCTATTCTAGCTAAAGTACACACAGACAATAAATCAAAAAGTGAATGTACCAAATACTTAGAAATTCAGAAATGTATTAATGTATATAAAGATTCTAATTTCCACTTATGTTTGTGTCAGTAATGTACAAAATATGTCACTAGTTGTCTCGGACTTTTGGACCCCACTGTATATCATAATACTATTATATAACACTATCATGTAATGACTTTACATTAAATATTAAAGCTACGATGTAACACACTTATATTAAGCCACAGGAAAATCGCACAATCGTTCTCATTATTTTGCTTTGGTTTATGAATCACCAGTGCCCTCTGCTGTATTTTTCACCAACCATAGACAAATATATTGTTAAAAAAGTCAACATTTTAATTCATCAAGATTTTAGACATTCATACACTTTTTGATCATTCAGTTCAGCGTGCGTCTTCTATACAAGTTAGTGATCTGGTTAATTCGTACAAAAAAAAAATTATCTAACTGACGAGTCTCTAGATTTGTCTAAGCCTCTGAGGAGGTGTGTCTCACTGTATATTTATAACAATGTCCAAAACCTGTCTGTCTGAGGTTACAGTATGTGTACGTTTCTTATAGCAAATATATTTGGAGAGCAAACTTCATTTGGTTGGTTTTTTTTTGGAATCTATGTCTGTGTACGACGATACAGAGGCTCTCCACTAGACGGCCATCCAAATCTTTTCCATTCTATTAGCGCAAACAGTACACTCGGTTATCTTCTGCTTTCCATCCAATCTCTTCTTTCCCAACGAAACCGCACCAGCATAATGTGTGAGGATTTTCAAGTTTTGTTTTGTTTTTTCGCTCCAGGTGGATTTATCTGAGGAACAATGAGAAACAAGGAACTAATAATCATGACATGAACATTAAATGGAATGTATTAAAAATAGCACAATATAACGCGATCATAATAGCTTACTCTATTTTGTGAACCAGCCAAAGACTTTGATGCAGAAGTCCTTCATGCCGTGCCAACAGTACTGCTGTGCCAGGGTCTCGGCTGACCTCGTGGGTGCTGGAGTGGTTGTAGTTGCCTTGGATGCTTGTGTAGCTGCCTTTGGTGCCAAAACTTTCCTGATCGTTGCTGGTGTTTTGGTCCCTTGTTTGGATGCCACAGGTTTCACAGGCTCTGCTTTGACTTGTTCTACTTTGGGCTTTGCAGTTCCGGCAGCTGAAGGTCTCGTTGGTTGGGGTCTGACAGGCTTTTGTTTAGCTGGCCTTTGTTTCGCGTTGCTTGGTTTCTGCTCTGGCTTGGCTTGATCGGAACGTGGTGCACTTGTAGGTGGTTCAGGTTTGGCTCGCTCCAGTTTGGGTTCGTCCTGCTTTTGTGGCTTTTGTTCCGCAGTGGCCGAGCTACTCTTGGTGAAGACCATTTGGGATTCATCCGATGCTTTCTTACACATGGTAGGCTTGAGGTTTTGTGGGCCCTGACAGGCGTTGGTCAACTTGCGCAGCTCCCACATGATCTGTGTAAAGAAGTGGCGAGGGTTGGTGTTGTAATTGCGACAAATGTCTGGCTTGCCCTCATACTCGCACCAGTAAGACGCTTCCTGGCCCACGCAGGAGACTCGCAGCCTGGTCAGCTCCCCATGTCCGCTCAAGATCATAGAGCATCTGTCCTTGGTTTTTGTACCAAACTGGATAGGGTCTTCCCAGACGCTTTTACTCTTTCCGGCTCCGGCAGCATCTTCTCCAGCCTGGTTGTGAGCAACAGCTGCCCAAATGCAGCAGGACAAGACGAGTGCACAGCTCAACATCTTCATGCTGCAAGCTGGAGACGGAGTGAGACAGCAAGATTGCAGCAGGCTATGAGCAGACTGAGCGGCCTTTCTCTGGTATTTATGGTCGCCTCTCACAAAGAAGGCTTTCAGGACAGAGAAAAGGTGTATGAAGAGGGCAAATTCAACCCCCTCCCCAGACTATTATGGTCGCCTGGGGACTGTGAATGAGATCCAGAACACATATGAAACCAATTTAAAAAGAAGCAAGCACGGACACCAAGCAAAAAAAGTAGAACAAATGGCCAAATATTGAACTTGGTTTCATGTTTTGCAGTTGATAAGAATTTTGTGAACTGTCTGCCAGGTGACTTCCAATAACACTCAATTGCCGAAATCCCAACTTCGAATAAATAAATCAGTATCTAAAGGTTCAAAATATGTGCATCCTGCAATGCAGAACACCCATCAGTGGTTTCATTGTGTAGGAAACTTGCAAGATGATTAAAATTCAAGAACAAAATTAGCACTTCAGACATGAGCCGAACACATGGGCACTCATGGAGAGGTGAGGAAGTGAGACTGAATAGGCTTATATTTGTGTGTGTGTGTGTGTGTAGCGGGGATGGATGTACGGTCTTACTTTAATTCATTCAATGCTTTTTCCCCCCTTTTTTTTAAAGGGAAGCCACAATCTAGAATCTAAATACCATGGGGACCCTAAACCAAGTCAGACCAAAGATCTGTTTCTTTTCTTCCAGGTAGAACATTAATGTTTATGGGTGAATGATACAAGGCAGATTGTGATACAAGTGACAAGGACACTTGTTCACATTTGGTACCTATTTCATTTTCGTTCCACAATTTCTTGACCCCTCGTGTAACAGTGTGATTAGTTACAGTTAAGGATATATTAAATAACTGGCCACATCAAATTGCACATTCTGATATTTCGTTGGACCACATTTAGCTTTGATTATTGCACACATCCACCGCGGCATGGCTTCGACAACAACATTGGATTTATTTCCATTTGTTGTGATTTCCATCCAAGTTGTGCTCATTTTGGCCGAGATCTTGAATTGATGAAGGAAAAATCAAACGACTTTGTAAAATCTTCTCCAGCACATCCCAAAGACTTGTAATGGGGTTAGGGTGAGGACCCTTGGGTGTCCGGTTCATGTGTGAAAATTATTCTTCATGCTCCTTCCACAATCTTATACCACTGAGGAGGAAAACTCCTGGAATGGATGTGATACCCTGGTCATTCAGTACATTCAGGTCATCAGCTGGCTTACATAATGTTGCTGAGCCTAGACCTAAGCAAGCCCAGATCATAAGACTACCTCAATGATGGGTGCATCGCTTTATGCGCTTCCTTTCTTACACTGACGCACCCATTGCTCTGGAGTAGGGTCAATCTGAACTCATCAAACCACATGACCTTTTATAATCGCTCCAAAGTCCAATCTTTTTAAAACTATTTTCTCGCACTTTAAGAAGTTTAAACATTTGTAATTGAAATATAAACCAGCTAAATTTGGCAACCACTTCATCAGAGAAGCAGCATGTGATGGATGTTTCTGAGAAAGATTCATTAACCACCAGGACATACAGTACAGCATGTTCTCAGCTGTGTACTGTAGTTTGTAGTATGTAGTGTGTATGGACAAACATTAAAACCAACCACAACCAACTTCTGGCAAACTTAAGTGGGCTGTGCGAAATCAGGTAAACATTTTATTCAAGGCCTGCATAACACTGTCATATCATATAGAAGAATTCTCACATAATGAACAGTTATGATTAAAAAATATCTAGCACCTGACATTATTATTATTATCATTATTATTATCACATACAGAAATATGAAGGCCTAGCAACAAACGAGCAGTGAAAGAAATTTGCTCCTGGTACCACTTGTTTAAAAAGTACACAGCCGTTTTTTTTTTCTTTCTTTTTTTTTTTTACAGTGACCCTTTGATAGTTTACCAATTACGTATCTCATTTGAAAATTTGAAAAACAGGTTTTAATATAATTAAGAGACCTGAGATCTACAAAAATAGGATTTGGCATCAGTTTTGTGTGTTTAGAGTTACGGCCTAAAACTCGAGCTCATGAGCTTTTGTTAGTATTATAAGAAGGGCATTGCTTTAAACATGTTCATTCATAGAAACTAAATTACATCGAAAACGTCCACGTTGTTATTTCCTCTAAAAAGTCTGAGATGGTATTATACATGTAAAAAAATGCATCTTGAAGATTTCGAGATGCCGAAGTGACGGGTTATGGTGTGTGATTTCAGGATGGCGTTAACTATAACCATAAACATCAAGGCAAAAAAAAGTTCATCAGCCTCCGCATGGCTCGAGAGTGATCCCACGTTGCATTATCACGACAGTATTAGCACATATACAAGCATGTTTTTATATACATATATTTATATATATATTATATAAGGTTGTTGGCTCATAAATGGCATGGTCCCTTTAAACAGCAGTTTGTGCTGCAGGTAGTTAATGCCTTACACACACACACACAAAAAGAAATCCTACACTCTTGTCTAACAGACAAGCTGGAGAGGTAGGTTCAGGAAATCAAAAATGAACATAGGATGTCGAAGCACACACACACACACACACAGACACACAAAAAAAAACCTGACTGCACCATGACTGTAAACAAGGATTCATGTATCTACTGTGTATACTGGCTGAATGGTGTATGATTATATCCCTGGCTCCATGATAGCTGTATCGGTCTGATGTGATGTTCGCCAAGCATAAATATCTATCCAGGTAAAGTTTATAACAATTCCAGTGTGCTTGTTGTGTCAGTGTGTCAGGGCGTCCACTTCTGATCCCATCCCCGCTTTAAACTGGGACTGCTGTTCATCAGGTGGGTCTGAAAAAGGAGAGGGATGATGCATTATATCATCATAAGCTTAAAGTATTTACAAGAATGTAAGCAGAGGTGCCAACATTATTAACAATTAGCAATATGTCTAAAGATGGCTAATTTGTCTTTTAGTTAACTCACAAGACTCAATTCACAAGTTCATCTACAACTAGGGGTAAATTAAATATGTTTTCTATTAGAAACAAACATGTGTCTTCTGCAACCTGGTCAATGGAAATGCTGTGATCCATTTTAATCTACCAATGTTGGCACCCCTGTATAGATAAAAGAAAGACTTAAACATAGCCAAAGACTCACAGTGTAGAGTTTAAATCAGTTTCCAGCAGCACTACAAACAGAAAGTAAGGGGAGAGAAAAAGAGAGATGATAATCACAGATCTTTAAGGAAGCGGATTAAAGGTTTAGTTTAAAGACCATTTCTCAGTTTCTGCTACAAATCACTACAGATTCAAAATTATGGCTTGGCACGGTTCTTACATGTTTTTAAGGAGCGGTTACGGTGCTACGGAGAGACCTATGATAAATAGCAAAGTGCAACAAAAAAGATCTACGATATCCAACAAAGTGCTATGGAGAGCTCTATGATAATCGACAATGTGTTAGGGAGAGACCAGCGGTATCCAACAAACAGCTACAGAGACCTACAATAACGATCAAAGTGCTACAGAGACCTCAATAAAGTGAGGAGGGGTCAGAAGACAGAACAGAGAGATGTAAGATACCTGAAAGTGCTACTGAGAGACCTACGATAACCAACAAAATGCTATAGAGACCTATGATGATCAAGATTTGCTGATCATCAATGATAACATCAAAAAGTAAGAGACCTAGAATAATCAACAAAGTGCTACGGAGAGATCTTGGATAACTGAAAGTGCTATGGAGAGACCTATAATAACTTACAAAGTACTAAAGAGACCTACAATAACCAACAAAATGCAGAGAGATCAGGAGAAAAAACAGAGATCTACAAATGATGAAGTGCTACAGAGAGACCTACGATAATCAGCAAACTTCGACCGAGAGACCAATGATAACCAACTAACGGTGACGGAGAGTCCTCCAATAACCGACAAACTGCGACGTAGAGACCTACGATGACCAAGAAAATGCGGCAGAGACCTGTGATATTGAAAAAGAGCTATGGAAACCTGCAATAAACGAGTTCTACAAAAATACAGAAATTAGCGTAGAGACCTACAATAACCATCAAAGT
This sequence comes from Clarias magur, assembly GCA_013621035.1. Classification (NCBI taxonomy): domain Eukaryota; kingdom Metazoa; phylum Chordata; class Actinopteri; order Siluriformes; family Clariidae; genus Clarias; species Clarias magur. The sequence goes on along the minus strand of QNUK01000050.1, from coordinate 870,133 downwards.
GCTACAGAGACCTCGATAAAGTGCAGAGAGATCAGAAGACAGAACAGAGAGATCCAAGATAAATGCCCAATAACCAGTGATGCCATATACAGTAACTGTATAGTAAAGTATACAATCCATATACAAAAACTCCCTGCTGCCACATGACACATCATCTCACTAATGCGTGACCTGGCTGCCTACAATTGACCACTGAACCCACAAATGACCACAAAGAGGTCTTCAGAAACATATCATCAGACCTACGAGTCATAAAAAGCAACAGCTTCGTTACAAATTTTGTTACCATGCCGACACCCATACCCATCACTATTTGTGAATTTGTACCAATCCGTAGCAAAAATCAAACGGGTTTTGATGGATTGGAAAATAGGAGACCAAGAAAGAGCTTGGTGAGATTTACACATGGTGAGATGTTAAACACAAACATTATAAAGTCACACAGGACACTGTATGAAAATGTTAAGCTTCGTGAGCATTCTTATATGCAATACAGAATAAATACTACACATGAATGGAAGATTCATGTGTGGCTGAGCACAACAAATAGCACTGTCCAGGGTTCCCATGCTTTTAAAATAGAAAAAAAACAGTAAGGACACCTTACAGTTTCTGTAGCCTATTTAGGGGTAGTGTGAAGTGGGGGTAAGTATAGATGATTCCGGGGGCCCCTGAGTGACGGGGGACATTTAAGAATGCTATAGCAATAAAAAAAAAATCAAAATGGTTGGCTTTGTCAAAGTTGGGGGCCCAATATATTAGGTTTTAAAGGGGCCCAGAATCTGTATTAGTGCCCCTGAAAAACAAATTGAGATAGGATGACTAATACTAGACATTTTTGACCACATTGTAGGACACTTTGTGGTTGCCCAGCTTACCAGGTGCCATTCTGGACTGTGGAAACCCTGACTTGTCAGATGCCATTCATGAAAATATGTGTAAGATATGTGAAGCCCACACACAAATATAAAAATGTGTTCATTACTTCTAATCCAGGGTCAGTCAGTACCTTTGTTGAGTACCGAGGAGGAAAAAAAAAAAAAAAAAAGGTTCCTCTCCTTGGTGTCACCAGTCGCCATGGCGAGGGGGCGCCGAGGCTCGTGGGAATCGAGTCATAGTGTCATAGGCAGGGAGGCTTAAAGAAAACAAGTGAAGAGATGATCAATGTCAGAGCATGTTTTTTTTTTCTTTTTACACAAAACTCAAATTACTCAAATTCAGTGTACCAGAGGAGCAGGACGAGAGCGTTCCCATGCCACACAGGAGACCACAGAGTCCACCTGCTAATGTACTGTATATGGACTAACTAGATCTTCTAACATCGTGTTTAAATAGGGAATGTGATCGTTTGGCTTTTTAAAATGTATCGTTAGTTCTGAAATAAGAAGAAAATGTGGTGCTTTCACACTTTCGACCATCATTTTAAAACCTAATCCTGTAAGGAACATATAGTACATACAGTAGGAGTCAACGTTTGGAAAATTTGGTCACTTCGGAAGATTGAAGAAGTTTTCGCGACATGACTAAAAACAACTTTTCCAGCTCCCGACCAATGACGGAGCAAGCTGGTGAGTTAAGTGGGAAAAACAAGCATGGCGGACAGAAAAAAAACATCTTGTTTGAGGATGAATATTACAAGCGTTGGTGGCTCAGGTGTATTTTTCTCGCCTGTATAGAGAAGACCCGGGTTTGTTTTTCAGCCAATGGACAAAAACCAGCTGATGGAGGCGGGGCAGGATTAATGCTGGTCCCAAGCCTGGTTAGAATGACAGGGTTGCATCAGGAAGGGCATCTGGCATAAAAACCTGTGCCAAGTTGTATGCAGATTGTATGGTGCCCTGTGGCGAACCCTTGAGAGAGGCATTCGAAAGTACGATCTTTTAAAGATCGAAGAAGTTAACGATCTTTAAAAATATATTTGACATTCAACTAACTAACTATCTAAAAATTAAATGCATCTATTGCTAGGACATGTATCTAATATCTAGAATGAATAAAGCCCTATGGTTGCTATGGCTACAGTGTGCCACTTTTTTCCCCCCACACCTTAAAAACAATGAGAAGTGTGAAAGCACCAGATAGAGTTTGTTTTAGGTTAACACACTGACCTCGCTGACCCACACTGGAATGAGTGTAAGATCTCTTTTTCATATCAAACACAGTGGTACATGTTTGTACCGTATGCGCCCTGTGTGTCATGTGAGCATGGGGTCGCGTCCTGACCTCTGTTACACCACCATGTCTGAGAAAACGAGGCGGCTCAAACACAGGCATGCAGTTAGTATATAAAAACAGCCCAGTGCTGGAATAACGCTCGAGTCAGAGTCACATGCAGGAACATTCTGCACACAAAGCAAAATATTCAAATGGATTTTTAAATCATAAGATTTGTTTGGGAGCGTGCGGTTATTACTGAGCCCGGACACTGGCTGTACCACCGTAATTCTAACTGGAAAGGGCATGTTTGCACCCAGCACCTCCTACACTTGATTAGATTTCCTATAATCCCATCACCAAACATCTAAAGGTGGGCGATACGACAATGCAGTTATTGTGACTAATAGCGCCACACTTCTTTGTTCATCAAGATCCTTAAGTCATGAAGAACCGATCAGCCAATAGCATCACAGAGTCAAATAATAATAATAATAATAATAATAATAATAATAATAATAATGAGTAAAATGAGATGGGTAAAAAGGGTACAAGTTTTGTTACCAATAACATCCTTGGCCAATTTTGACTCGCACCATTATTATTTGAGCAGAGAAGATGCATCTATTTTGAAAGTAACAAACACTTCTTCATCTGGTCATCTTTTAACATTTTGTTCAAAGCGTCTTTTCAAACCCACTTCTTTCTGCTCTACACTGCAAAATATTTCACTGTGAAATATTATTTAATCTGGTGAAATTATCCACTATTCCTCAAAATATATTTACAACCAAACTAAGCTTATTTCTTTTACTAATATTTTAAGCAAAAATGTCTCGTCTTATTGGCAGATGAAGTTGCTTCTTTCAAGAAATCAATTCCTAAAAAATAGCAAAATTTTCTGACAAAGGAACAAAAGAAATTATGCTTAAAATTTAGTAATATTTGTCTTAAAAAAACCTTAGTAATCTTTTATTTGGTTTGTTGCAAATTTATCTAAATTCTTTCATTTAAAATGGAAACAAATTGTTGATAAGATTATTAATCTTATTTTTAGACAAAATGTTGTTTATATCAAAAATGTCTTGTTCTATTGGCAGAGAATGTTTTGTCTTTCAAGAAACCAATGCTACTGTGGAAACAATTATGTTTACGAATAGGTGTAATAATCCTTTATAATAGTCTTTTAATAAAAAAAAAATATTAATAATCTCTTAAATGAATATTTTGTTACTTGTCAAGTTATATCAAGAAAATATAGTTAATTTAGACTAGGTTCAAGATATTTTTATTCCTATAGATAAATTACTGAATAAAATCCAAATTTTGTATATGATTAGAGTTTAATAATAAATAATAATAAAAAAAGATTAAAGGTTTATCAGCTATCAGCTATATTAACGTAAAACTAAAACCTAGACAATGCTAGAATTTGCAATTTCTTCGATTGGAAAGATTCTTTGAAAAATAACGACATCATTAAAATATGCAATATACACTTCAAGTGTGTAAAACCTTCACACAGCACTGTACAATGTGTCTGTGTACTGTTTGCTGCCGAACCAAATGCAAAGTTGGACACACTGCTTTGATTACAGCATGCATTCCTTATCACACTGGTTCAACAAAAATATGCAACCATGTTCCTCATGCTCTCAGAATCATTTTTTCACTATCTGAGTCCTTGTGCCATTAGGGAAGAAAAACTCATATGCGATCACCAGGTCATTAAGGACCTTAAGGTCAGCTGACTTCATTTTATTGCCACATAACGTTGCTGAACGGTCCAGAGGGGTGTATACTGTAGTGCGCACTAGACATGACGATTGCTCTGGAATGGGGTCAACCTGGACTCATCAGACCACATGACCCTTTTTTCTAATTAGACTCACGAACACAAAGATTTTTTTTAAGTGATCTCTTTCACTTTTTTCCAACCACATTTCTCCCATGGCATTGACAGTTCAGCACTATCCCTCCAGATTTTAATAATATTTCAAAGTTCTTAACTGAATCCCAGTAATTTCAACAATCTTTTTACTTGATGCCGGCCAATGAATTGAACTTTAGAGCTGAAACATTGACTCGTTGCCAGCTGAAACATATTAATCACTGTAGTAATTATTCAAATAAAGGCTCCTAGGCATTTACTTATGTAAATCCAAATAGCAATTTTGTCTAGGCAGCGTATATGTTCAGTACTGCTCTTAGGAAAAGGTTTAATCACCCAAACACCAACGGTTGGACTTCCAATTCATAGAAGGTTCTAAATAAAACAGAAAAGAACAACGACAAAAAAACATTTTTTCCACGGAACCATATTCCTCACCGTTTTTCTTTAATGAAATGTGGCACTATTATTTTAGCCATAATAGTTAAAAAAAATTGTTTCTTAATAACAAACCACAAATTTATGTTCTGAAATTTTGCCACAATTTGTTTGTCGTATCGCCCACCGTTTCCAAAATCTCGCATGCAAATCATTACTGATCGACTGATTTAGTGCAGGGGGGTTCGGTTCTTTTTACCTTGACATTACAGGGTTTTGGATACCTTGTACATGTTCATTATAATAACCATTATTACCAATTTCCATACTGAAACGAAACATTAAATACAAACATAAATCAACAACAAGACAAATGATCGCAAGCGATTGGACAGTTAGGCCTCGTAAATGTGCAGGTGAGCGTAAAACATCACAACTGTAAGAATTTCAGTGTATTAATGCAAAATGACTAAACAAAAGATGTACTGTACACACACTATATGTGATATGTAATATATTTGATGCCTTTATCAGCCCTTAATGGTAAACCAGGGAGTTATTTAAAAAGAAGAAAGGAAAAACAAACAAACAAACAAAAAAACACCACACACACACTCACACACGACACAGACCAAGCAAGACCCTTCACCGGAGAAGCATTCCAAGGCTTAAGCTTAAGAACGAAGAGATTTTTATGCATAAAGATTTCATATTAATGAGGTTCTCAAAGATGTGAGCAGAAGGAAAATTGGGGGAAAAAAACAACAACAAACAGCTTACGTTTTCATGGGAATTGTGTCAATGCTAAAAAGATACAAGACAAGCAAAAAACATTAATCTTCCACCATAGAGGTTTATGTACTGTACACTGACATGTCTCCGGTCAAGACACTTGGTGATTCTTGTAATGTTTCAGCACTGTTTCATTACTTGTAAGAAGGTGTGAATGATCGAACAATACAATGAAAACATTGAGTTTCTATAATATAGTTTTTTTTCTTTTTCTTCCCTTAAAGTGCAAAGTGCTGGACAGAGAGAGACAAATAATGAAGGAAGATGGAAATTGCAAGAATCGGTTATCATAATGTGAAGTGCCAAGTTCCTGAGACAGAGGAACTGAGACCGAGGAAAAAATAGGGAGGAAATAGAGGGAAAAAAAGAAGGGAAAGGAAAAAGAGAGAGAGAGAGAGAGAGAGAGAGAGAATAAAAGGAGTGATGAGAAAATATATTTCTTTAAATTCCACACTACTGTAAGAAGCTTTCAGAATTCTGACCACTTCCAGCTAAACACACGGTGGTTCGTTTTAAACTGCATCGTCGCTTGCGTTTGAGATGTACTCACTCGTCATAGACGTCCTCGGTGTCCATTCTGCGGTAAAACTTGGCCAGCCTCACGGACAGGATGATGCTGGGCAGCAGGAAGAGAGCGGAGCAGCCCAAACCAAACCAGAACGTGTTCTGCAACAGAACGATGATCATGGTTTGCAAGCGGTGGACAAACATTTTATCTGTCGTTTGCAAATCTGATTGTTTCGCTATGTAGGGCAGGGGTTGCTCAGTGGTTAAGGCATTGGACTAATGATTAGAAGGTCTCAGGTTCCAACCCCACCAACATCAAGTTGCCACAGTTGGATCCTTGAGCAAGGCTCTTAACCCTCAACTGCTCAGAAGTAGGAAGAGATAAAGAAGTAAATCGCTCTGGATAAGGGCATCTGCCAAATGCTGAAATGTAATGTAAATGTTGTAAATGAATAAAACATTTCAGAACATGCTGTTATTGGAGAATAAACAACTTCTACATGGAACAGTAGGTGTGATAGGTGGGAAAAGAACACCTCCAATTGTTCTCTTCCTTACATATTGACCAACCTCAGTATCCCTGTCTCATTTACTAATTACTAATTATGTTAATTGGGTGGCGCACTGTAGCCTTGCACCCTCCAGGGTCGAGGGTTCGATTCCCACCTCGATCTGTGTGGATGGAGTCTCCCCATGCTTGGTTGAACTCCTACAGTCCAAAGTATTAAGATTACAATTGGATTATAAGTGGTATTCACAAATTGCCTCATTCAATTCAATTTTATTTCTATAGCGCTTTTAACAATGGTCATTGTCTCAAAGCAGCTTCACAGAAATGAAAAGAAAATGAAAAGAAGACTTATGTAAATGTATATATGTGTAAGATAAATGTGTCTAGATAAAGAGATTGTCCTTGATGAGCAAGCCAAGGGTGACGGCGACAGTGGCAAGGAAAAACTCCCTGAGATGGCAATAGGAAGAAACCTTGAGAGGAACCAGACTCAACAGGGAACCCATCCTCATCTGGGTGATAACAGATAACAGAAATTGTATAACATCCTGTGTGTTATGCAGCTGAAAGTTCGATATAACAGAAGTTATTTAAATTAACACAAAGTCCAGTTCAGCTCAGGGATGAGTCAGCAGGTGCAGAGGGCAGATGGGGGTCTGGATCACTGGGAGCTCAGGAGTAGCATGTGTAGTTCCAAAACAACATGAAGAAGAATCCAGCTTGAGCAGGTCCGTCTCTGGATGCCTCAGGAACATCGCAGGGTTGGCCTCTGTCTACTGAAACTGGCACAATCTCCAGATGCCTCGGAATGGGTGGAAAAATAAAGAGCAGGTGAAAAGTATTAGCGTGGTTGCCATTCAGGATAGATGTACTGGAGTATCAGGTAAAGAAATTAATTATGTGTATGCCAGATTAAAGATATGCGTCTTGAATCTACTTTTAAATTGGGAAACTGTGTCTGAGCCCCAAACATGGTCAGGAAGGCTATTCCAAAGTTTTGGAGCTAAATATGAAAAAGCCCTACGTCCTTTCGTAGATTTTGATGTATCAGAAGACTGGTTAGGTATGTAGGAGCTAGACCGTTTAGAGCCTTGTATGCAAGTAATGCTATTTTGTAATCAATTCTAAACTGAACAGGTAGCCGGTGCAGGGATGATAATATTGGGGTTATATGATCATATTTTCTGGATCTAGTGAGAACCCTGGCGACTGCATTTTGGACTAACTGTAGCTTGTTAATTGAGGATGCAGGACAGCCACCCAGTAATGCATTACAGTAGTTCAGTCTGGAGGCCATGAATGCATGAACCAGCTTTTCTGCATCAGATACAGATAAAATGTTCCTAAGCTTGGCAATATTTCTAAGGTGGAAAAAGGCTGTTTTTGTGATGTTGGAGATATGATTTTCAAAGGATAAGTTACTGTCTAATATTACGCCCAGGTCTTTCACTGTCGAGCTGGTGGTAACAGTACATCCTTCTAAACGCAGGCTGAATTGTGAGAGCTGTTGTGTACTGATTTTTGGGCCAATAAGTAATATCTCTGTCTTATCTGAATTTAGTAAAAGAAAATTATCGGTCATCCAATCTTTTATATCTTGAATACACTCAGTTAGTCTAGACAATTTGGGTATTTCGTCTGGTTTTGTGGAAATGTATAACTGAGTATCATCAGCATAACAATGGAAACTAATCCCATGTCTTCTAATGATGTTACCCAAGGGAAGCATGTATATTGAGAACAACAGAGGTCCTAAAACTGACCCTTGTGGCACCCCATATTTCACTGGCATTACACCAGACTGTTCTCCATTCAGATCTACAAAATGGAATCGATCAGACAGGTAGGATCTAAACCATTTTAACTCCTGTCCCTGAATACCAATGTGATTTTGTAAGCGATCTATGAGAATATCATGATCTATAGTGTCGAACGCAGCACTAAGATCAAGTAAGACAAGAATTGAGATGCAGCCTTGGTCCAAAGCTAAAAACAAGTCATTTGCAATTTTAACTAGTGCAGTTTCTGTACCATGATGGGGCCTGAAACCTGACTGAAATTCCTCGAGGATATTGTTTTCCTGCAAGAATGTGCATATTTGGGCTGATACTATCTTTTCTAATATCTTTGATATAAACGGAAGGTTTGAAATCGGTCTGTAATTTGTTATATCATTTGGGTCTAAATTAGATTTTTTAAGAAGAGGCTTAATAACTGCCAACTTGAAAGGTTTAGGGACATGACCTAGATATAATGAAGAGTTGATAATGTTTAGAAGGGGCGCTCCAGTTATATTTATCACTTCTTTTAAAAGTCTAGTTGGGATTGGATCCAACAAGCATGTTGTTGATTTAGCCGAGGTGATAAGTTTATACAGCTCATGCCCCGAGTCCCCTGGGATAGAAACCTGACTTCTCACAACCTTGTATAGGATAAGCAGTAGAGAGAGTGAGTTCTTCACGAAACATTTTCCATGAAGCGTTGGAACCATATCATTGGTATTCTAGGGCAGGTTGATCATCACATCCCCAAAGTGACCTACTGTATTAGATCTATTAGACTCAAGAGGCCAGTAGAGTACGTGAGTGAACTCCTGAAAGCAGTGTTACCTTACTTTTAATTTGGGAGCCATTGAAATCTGGAAGCCATTGTAATGCAAGTACATCATAGATATGTCAATTGAACAATGCTTGATTGGTATTAGTGCTTTCTCCACATAATTACACCACCACCAGCACACGCATGAACTTTTGATACAAAGGATGGACTCGTGTACGGACAGATTCACACCAAAGTCTGACCACCTGAACATCACAGAAGGAGCGTTGATGGTTTTCCAATCTTCAATTCTCAAACCACAGGATCCTGGTCTTGGTTATCAAGAGAGAAACGCAGTGTGTTTTCCCTGCTATGGTAGCCTATTTGCGTTAAGGTTGGACAAGTTGTACATTCTGTGATGCCTTTCTGTTCATCATGGTTGCACAGAGTTGTTATTTGAGGTAGTAATTAAGTGCATGGTGAGTTTTTTTAAAATTCACTTCTTGTTAATGCAAACGACTTTGGACTTCGTTCATCTTCACATGCTACATCAATAAGGAGGAAGTGGTTAAGGCATGCTAACCTGCATAAATTTCTTGCATCTTAGGATCCTGCCTCGAGTTTCTTTTAATCTTATACAAGTCTAAAAAAAAAAAAAAACATGCACGCCCTTGTTAATTATCTCAGCATGCTATGAATTGGTATTCTGGGGTTTTATGCGAACTGAAACCCTTTACCAAGCTCCTTGACTCCTGACCACATGGCTCCTGCAGCGGTTACGCACAATTGCCTACTACCGGACTTCTGGAGTGCAAACAGCTACTGGCTAATTACTCCTGGTAGTCAGTTAGTGCTTCCTGCTGTTTGGAAGTTATGCAGTAAAGAGTGCATGAGTGTACATATATGTACAGGACTGCTTTTCATGCCCAGCAATTATCCTTACCCAATGATTATAGTACGAGTGCCTTGCTGTTTCTGAAACTGTTTTAATCACATGGTGATTCTGCATGCGTGTATGTTGTTATATGGAATTGAACACGCAATCAATCATTTTTCTATAGTGTGAAGCAAGGGGTCAAATGGCACGGCCCTGCACAACAAAAACCCTTCTTTCTCTCGCCTCACAAATGCACGCGCACACACACACTCATTCAACCACCAGTGCAGAGCAGCCTGTTTCCTTTGTACATTTCCTTTTCCTGTTGAGGAGGGGTGGGGTGGTTGCCCATGAACATAGCTGGTTGGGTTTCATTCACACTGAGACAAAACACAGCTCTGCTCAGCCTCGTGCACAGATTGCACATTGTATACCTATGAGAGATGCAACTGATGGCTCAGCACTTGAGTTTTTCAGGTTAATCTGGGAGGGTTCTCCATATTGACAATTCCAGCTTTGTCCTACAACTCAAACATCTGTTCTTGACTTTGGACGGCATCATGGCATCATGGCATGTGCTTTACTTTGATCCAGTGACATATAACACAGTAGCAGTGCAGGAATGCAACCGTTTATTAAAATGAATTGTTCAGTTAGGTTAAAATCCTTTGTGGTTATTTTCTGAAGTTTGTGCCTTAAAGTTTAGGGTAAATGTTAGGGTAATGGGAGGCACAGTGGTGTAGTGATTAGCACTGATCCCTTGAACCTCCAGGGTCCGGGTTTGATTCCCAGCCAGGTTCGATTCCCGTTGGGTTTCCTGCGGGTACTCCAGTTTCCTCCCACAGGCCAAACACATGTAGGGTTAGGTTAACTGGCGCTCCCAATTTGCCCGTAGTGTGTGAATGAGTGTATGATTGTGTGTGTGTGTGTGTGTGTGTGTGTGTGTGTGTGTGTGTGTGTGTGTGTGTGTGTGTGCCCTGCGATGGATTGGCACCCTGTCCAGGGTGTACTCTGCCTCGTGCCCTAAGCCTCCTGGGAGGTTGGTCTGTGTATTACAGTGTGTGAATTCAGGTGAACCTAAAGTTGAAGTTATATCTGGAATATCTCTCTGAGCCAAACCGTTGGACAGATAAACCACACCTCCTTACCAATCAGAATTAAGAATTCAACATGTACAGTATAAATGAGCATCTTGTCCCTGGTTGTCTGCATTTCATATATACAAATTTCACTGATATAAAACAATTAATTGATTGTCCATGGGTAAAAAGAACAAAACAGTGTCCATTAAATAACAATAACAAAACAATTCTTCGAAGACCCTAATATTTATAATACCACAACATTTTTGTAGAAAGTTAAAGTCTGCAGTAAAGTTTTGTTGAGATCTTTGCACATTATTGTAAATTATACATACAGTAACTCTCTTAAGTGATTTTTATATATTATATTATATTATTATAAATATAAGATCTCTTACCATCGAGTCGAAGAAGAAGCCACAGGCCAGTATCTCTGCAGTGTCGACGATGTTACTAACAGGTTTGCATGCGGCTACTTCCGTCATCAACTACAAGAAATAATGAATATGAAGAAGTTATTCAATTTTCACATTATTTTCAATACATCAAATATCTCCAACTCAAAATCAAACACTATTTTAAAATACTTACAGCTGTCTTGATCCAGTCGATATACTGTCTGAAGTAGCCGATGATGGTCTGCTTGTATTTTTCACTTTCCTGTAAATGACAGGATCGTTTCACTAATTATTGATAGATCACGACCATTTTAAAACAACAGTTACAGGGAAAACAACTGGCTATATTACCTGACTGATAGTAAAGCTTGCGTTATGCGAGATGAGATACTGTGCCTCTTCAATGACGTGAAGTATTTTTGTTATTTTGTTCTGAAAAAAAAACAAAACAAAAAACAAACAAAATAATGACATCATAAAAGTAAGATAATCAGACCTTTAAATGTAAATTAAACCCCCCAAATAAATCACTCACTGGAATATCTGAGGCAGTCCTCTCTAGAAACCTGATGCTCTGGTTCATAGTGTTCTTTAAGAAAACATAGAAACTTCATTATATTCTGGCACCAATCACACAGTACATGTGGGACAATATACATTAATTTGATTATATGACCAACATAATAATATACTGATGAAAACGAGCATCATGCAGACACGTAATATCAAATGTGTAAAAAAACAAATGTGTAGACGTTTATATCTTTTTAATATCGCCATTTGCTATAGTATTATACATTTGTTTTATTTCCTTGAGGCAATAACAATGACAATTATTTTTTGTTACAGTCCCCAGTATACGTCTCCTCCATATGGTTGAGATATCACTTCATGGTAAAAAGTATCAATACATTTCCAGATATCAAAAGAAATCAGAAAAAAAAGCACATGAACAGATGTTTTTGAGAATAAGAGCCATGTTTTTCTTGGAGTATGCTTCAAAGCAATTAAAAAAGCGTACTATTTAAATATAAAATGACATCTAATAGGTTTGTTTTAGCATAGCATACCTAAACCGATTGGTAGATGGCACAATCAGGTTAACTGTAGCACATTTTTCATTCTACCAAAAAGGTGAGCAAAACACTACAGGTTTGAAGAACATATATTTCTTTTAAAATAATTCTATTTATTATTTTGGAGCATGTTGAGTCTTTTTTAATTAACATTCATTTTGTTTACTTTCTCTTGGAAGAGATAAGACATATTTCTGTAAATTTTCTGTCAATTCAGTGAAAAAATATAAAAAGTTTTAACTTTCCCGCTTAAATAACCATTTACCATGCACATGTTATGGTGCAAAATAACCATTTCATTACAGAAATCATAAAAAAAAAATCAATTTAATATTAGACTATGATTATGTGGACTTCTATTAGAAAAAATGATGTACTAAAACATTAACGTAACTAAACCATTAATGTAAACTGCTGCTAGAAAAAATGAATCAAGATAGACTTATGCCTTTATAGTTTAACAATTTTGGAATGATAATATGCATGCTCAAAAACACGATATGCACGATCGATAGGAGCAACATGCATCATGGTAATAAACATGTAAAAAACATGCTCTCAAAGTCAAAGTGTTTGATAAAGTCTTTAGTAATGAAACAAAGGTACATTTTAAAGTGAAGCAAAGCACCCGGTCAAAAAAAAAAAATCTACCTTTAGAAGAATAAATTATTGGTCTGCATTAAAAAACATAAAAATAAAAAACTACTAAGGAGATTTAAAATGGCTGGAATTGAGTTAGAACTATACAATAGATAGTAGGATATTAAATCCTTCAGGAGATTCCTGAACCCTCAACTTCATGGAAAAAAATGTGGGGGGAAAACCTTATGAATGCAGATCAGTTAAACGCTTCATGAACTTGCATTGTTAGAAAAATAATAATAATAAATCAACTGTAGAAATCACACATGTTTAATGGTAAGAACAATATTCCAGGGAATATTCCAGGATTTCAATAGTAAAAAAGTGGTTATGGGAGCATCAGGATAAAGATACCGTAATCAAAGCTAAAGGCAGTATAATAATAATAATAATAATAAGTGTGTGCAACGTTTTTTTTCTTTTCTTTTTTGACCAGGTAGTGTATAATCAAATGATCAAAAACATACATGCTTACCCTTGCGTTAACATATTTCTTGAAATATGAAATTGAAAGATGAGAAAAAGATAGAGAAAGAGGTAAGAGGTTGCAGCACTATGTAATACAGTAATATATTTTTCATAAAAAAAGAGCAAATAAACTAAAACTTATTAAATATATATAACAACACATTTATATACTAATAGACGTCTTTTGTTCTCCTGTCTGTGGAATAAATATCGTATGGTTGCTTATGAACAGGGGTTTAATTTCCGCTCTTCAAACCTGACAACATCCTGCAGAGACTGTTGTGTGTGAAACTGCCAGGAGATCTACATGATTTTATGCATTGTGCTAATTGGCTAGTTGCCTGAATAAGCAGACTGGAGTACTTAATAAAGCTCCCAGTGAGTGTATAACACATATGTAATTATTATACATTGTATATAATTAATGTTACTAGTGAAACTTTCTATTAGTGAAAAAAAAACAACATATTTATCAGGCTGCCGTACACAACGTATACATAGTACTGTTCAAATGTCTTACAGTAAATCCCCCTAATGTCTTCTTCATATTTAATTCAATTACACCATGAAGAATAAATTATATGACAGGCTGCCTCAGCGGCATCCTCATTTCCCCTCTCGTCTGCTCCAACCAATCAGCATCTTGCATCTCCAGTACACTAATCACCGACCTGATCATCTGTCAGCATCTGCACCTGTTTCTCACTGCCTTGAGTTAGAGGGTTTTTATGCTTGAAAGATTCATAGGTCACTGTGTAGCTTAACAAACAAAAATATTTAACTGAAACTGCTCAGGTAACAGGGACTGGACTGAAGATGAGAGACAAAAACTTGACACGTCCTTTAGGAAGCCTGGAGAACTATTTCTCAAGACTACATTAAGTAAATACAAAAAAGTCTGGATGTTTGGAGGCGAAAGATGGACTGACTTGTTCACAGAACTGTATAAGGCCAAAAGTATGGGGACACCCGATCATCTTTCCCAAACTCTACCTTTAAGGTTCGAAACAAAGTAAATGTCTAGGATGTCTTTGTTTAAACAGTTCCTTCACTTGAACTTCAGGCTAAACCAGTTCGAGCTCTTTAAAGACACGGTGTGTTAAGGTTGGAGTGAAAGAACTCGAGTGTCATTCTTAGATCTCTGATTGAACTCAACTCCCCCAGGCACCTTTGGGATGAACTGGAACTGGAGCCTCCTCGACATCACAACCATCAGTCTAACCTTACTAATGCTCTTCTAGCTGAGAGAACACAAATCCCCAACACTCACACATCACAATCTAAGGCTTGGCAAAAAAAAAAAGAAAAAAAGAAAAAAAAAAGTAGGCTTAGTAAAACTGGAGAGTGGGAATTAGCTTGCTTTTCAGCATTGCTCTTTTCTCTTTCCTACATCTGATACAGAACAGAACCAGACTCAGCGATAAGTACAAAATAATTTAACGAATAGATTTAGACAACAGAGAACATGCTTACCATGGACTCTTGAAGAGGGATGACCTGACTGTTGAAGATCTTCCGCAGTATATTAGCTTGGTACTTGATGGAAATCTGTACAGGTCCTTTAGTCTGACAAACCATAACCAAATCATAAGGTTACGAAATGACATATAAAGCTCATATTTCTATGGAATATGTATTAAGGCATTGAGGTTTTTATCCAGCGCCCCCCCCCACCCTTTTATATATATAAATCAGCACCTCCATTGAGTGTGTACATATAATTAATGTATGGGCCACACTACAGTTCTGCACGTTAACGTCTGGGCGGTGTGTTACAATGCTTGTCTATGTGGATCGTGAGAACACACAGCGCCTGCTACGTGTAAATGACACCGCAGACGTCTCCATTCGCACATCATTACTGTCAGAGTCATGCCGAATGAATGGAAGGCTTGTGCTCACGTCTTCACGCCAAACATAATACAGATTAAAGATACAAAAGCCTCACCTCGGCTGTGTACATTGACCAAGAACTAAGGACTATGGACGTGGTTCATTAAACTGACAGACAGCTGCCGGACTGGAGGTATATACTATCTAAATAAATACCTTTTTTCCCCAAATGACGAGGGTATATGTAACATGGTTAGAACTTCCTTGGAAGCAAAAAGGAACCCACCAGCTGGTCAGCTTGGGAATCCAGGTCGTTGGCGAATGTCTGCAAGTCGACACGGGTCACGTCTTTACTGAGCTGCGAACAAACGAGACAAAATAGGAGGAACTCTTAGTTGCAATTAAAACCGCATTATATTTTGTACCATCTAATTTTTTTTTTCGTTTTTCATGAGAATAATCACATTCATTTCACCCATGTATTCCAAAAACAGCTAAACTGACTTTGATTGTGCAGAATAACAGAACACAGTTCTGAGAATAAAAACTCCCTTTATTTCTCTATACAGTATAATCCCCTGCTACACTAAAGCACTTAATCGAGTGTTTCACTAGTGCTTGGATAGCATCAAGGTCGAAAGTTTTCTCATTATGCCAAAACTACTGTACGATCGAACTGCCTGCTTCATGGCTGAAACCCTGGTCTCCCTGGAACGCCAATAATTGCCCAAACATATGGAAATGTCTTGGAGCAAGGTCAGAACTTTATGGGGGGGAATTGTCGTTCACAGATATACAGCGTTCTTTAAAACGTCTGCACCCTTCAGTTGTTTCGCAGCGGCTGAGAGTCTCGCCACCATACTGCGCTTGACATACTGTATTCTGTAAATTGCAATCAGATTCATGCGGTCACTCAAGAGATAGTCCATCAAAGGTCCCGGTTTGACTTGAACACCCCTCATGAAAAGCCTCGTGTATAAACTATCATTTGAATGAAGTGCATCATGTGGGGCCATTCTCATACCAAAACTTTTTACATGAAACATTGAGAAGTTTTACAATGACACGTGAAACTCTACCTCCTCTATATACGCTGCAAAGTTGATGTCTTCAATGCCAGTCTCTGTGAAGTTGATGAGGTTCTGTCTGCCGTCCGGGTTCAGCAGGACGATCGTATTCAGGTCCACCTTCAGGGCGTCAAAATTCGTAGACACATCCTTAGTGTACTGGACAAAGGAAAAGAAAGAAACACAGCAGTGATTTGAGAAATGGCACCTGAGTGATAGGAAACAGATGCTGGTGCTCCTGGAACAGGGCTGCTTTGTGCACTCTGGTCTGCTTCACAGAGGAACCGAGAACCGCACAGTTAGGTTAGTGTTTTCCAGATTCTATAACCCCTCGCTCAGCTCATCGGCTAATTTCCGACCTCTCGTTGATGAATGAGGCTTGTTAGAGCTGGGGGGAATGACAACGAGACAGGGGAGGAGGACTGCAATTAGAATTACACTGGGTGTAAACTCTCGGCTGGAACACTGCAACTGAAAATACGGATCAGGCCGTGATCTGAGCATGAAGGGATATAACGTTTTCTTGATGCAATAAAGGTGCTGGAGAATTGAGGGTGTATAATGAACACAGCATAGACACTTGAACTTGAGCCTGGTTAGAAGTAAAGAAGAAAACACTGCGAAGAGAACTATTACAGGAAAATAATCAAATAGTGTTTATACAGTGTTTTATACTTAAACTTTATTTTGACTTGTTCGCAAAGGATTACATTGTATTATTATTTATTCACAACAACATATTGAACTTTGTTTTAATCCTTTTTTTTATTTTTTTACTTTTGTAATCTCCACATAACAAGGCCAAACGCCATCCGAACCCCTTACTTTTTAAATATTCACATTACAAAAAAAAATTTTAATCGCATATCTGTACTTTACTTGAATAAGTTTATTAAACGGCACTTTTACTTCTCCTCATTACTTCACTACATTTCTGCATAACCGCAGTAGTGTAGTATTTAAAGTAGGCCATCTGCTGACCATCGACAGTGTATAAATAAAAGAAAGATGTACATCTGTCAAAATTCACTCTTTTAATCATATCTTTACGTTTCATACATTGGATGACTGGAAACCAGTTTCAGAAAATTTTCTGTCATGTCTGTACGTCTGTCCAGCCAAGATTCTGTCACAGCATCGCGCAAAACTGTCTGACCAAATTTTATGAAACTTTATGAAAGTATGAAGGGTAGACGTTAGAGCGAACATATCCACAACAGTCTAAGGTGAGGGCATGTCAAATACCTGAACTAAGAGCCCTAAATGTTACCATAAATACCCCCGCCCCCCTGGCATGAATTGCCACTCTACATAATTGCTATAAAAATATAAATTACAACATAATCACGAAATCAGAACTTAATGATTTATTTTTGCATATCATTTAAAAAAAAATTATATCTGCCTTAAGTTTAATCTGAACCATAGTTGAAATCAGAATGTTGAGTAAAAGCAGGGCCTCCGAGTGGCGCTGTGGTAAGGCGCTCGCACTATCATCCGGACATGCTGTAATCTCTCGCAGCCGGAGGCGTAGAGAGAGCTGATTGGCCAAGCTCTGTCAGAGAGATGAGAGATGCTCCCATGTTAATCACGTCTCCACACCCGAATCAGTATGGCGTTATATTCCTGCCACAATTCTGAGCGCGCGGTTCGACATTTTGAGAGCAGGCAAAGCACTCTGTGCGCGTGCAGTGTCTCCACTGTGCGCTCAACAGCTCAATTCTGCGCGTGCAGCGTCTCCCCTGCTCGCTCAACATGCTCTCCGCGCACGCTCGACTCTGCCTGTACGCTCGCTCAACTTTGTCCAGCGTTACAAAACTGCCACAAAACCAGCCAATCACAGACTTCCACACACGGCTTCTGATTGGCTAAGAGACGAGCACTAAGACGCAGCAGGGGACTCTTATTTAGATGATTACCCATAATCCCCGCAGCGCAAGAGAGAGAAAAATCATTGGCTCAGTTGTGATCACTTGCCGCTCGGTGTCAAAATAAGAGTCGCATGCGTGATGCATGATACTCGGCGCTCGTAAACTAATACTTGCTCGGTTTCCGATTAAAAATCTTTGCTCGGTTTGCGGAACACTCGTAAACGACGTTACTCGCAATCCGAGGTTCCACTGTAAATAAACGTTGAGCAAAAGCGAACTTCAATTCGCTGTTGTCATTTTAAGACATCTCAATCTTTTTCTGGTCTACTTTTTACTGTA
The DNA here is from genome assembly GCA_013621035.1 of Clarias magur. Lineage (NCBI taxonomy): Eukaryota > Metazoa > Chordata > Actinopteri > Siluriformes > Clariidae > Clarias > Clarias magur. The sequence goes on along the minus strand of QNUK01000050.1, from coordinate 851,709 downwards.
TTTACTGTAGGGTTCTCAAAATCACACATGTAAGAATGTTTGTTAAAATAAAGAGGAAAAAATAAAATAAACTCACTATAGCTAATACACAATAAAATAAAATATTATTATGAACATAATATTTAAAACAACTGAACACAGACACGGCTGATCCTGTGTATACGCGCACCTTTAGCAGACGCTAATGAATCTTTATGCAAATGCAATGCTCACGTGACAAGGTGTAAAAACAAACAAAGATGTCGGAAACCCAAACAGGGGAAGATTTTTCTTGGCAAAGTCTGTAAAGTGTTTCCATCTTTTTTTGAGAGTTGCTTCTATGTCCATCATGATGGTCGTTTCAAAGAAGATTATAATGAGGTCTCGGGTCATGTGATTTCAGTGCCACGGATGGGAGGTTGGGCCTAATTAGCATACTAAAAGTACAGGCTGCACAAAATTGCACAAAGCCAATACAATAATGGTATCACTCATCATTATAATGAATATTCCTCTAGTTTACTGTGTGATTCTATAGTCCGAATAATCTTTAACCTTTTATCTATTTCTACAAACTCTTTTCCCGCCAATGACGGGTACTTCCACTAGTTATGCATAGATGCATGACTTGCGTTTCGTCTGTAAAACGCTTAATCATGTAGCAGGTGTTTGAAATCAAAAGCAGAGCTGGATGCAGACAGCGACGAAAACAGCATGTTCACAGTCGGGGAGAGAGAGAGAGAGAGAGGCTTAAAGGCTACTGTGAGTTAATACAAACTCCTTTAGATATTTAATACATTTGAAGGTGAGTACTTTTGTAGTTTTACTCAAGGAGAAATGTAAGTGGAGGACCTTTACTTGACTACAGTTCACCTAGAGTAACTCATTAAAATTTGTGCGCTTCGCTCCATTCTCACCCCGAAGAAAGCAGACTCGTTTGGTTTATCTTCTTACTCTTCAGAGATCTAAATCTACATCCAAATTCCTGTAAAGCTGCAATGTGATAATGTCTAGTGTGAAATCAACTATACAAAATGAAATGTAACGGATCGGAAGTTCACGTATCCGCTGCAGCGCCAGAGACTCCCTGCTCCGTTGCAGCTCACACACCTGATCATTAATTATTCAGCTGTGTTTCCTGAGCTGGACCAGGTCCACCATTAAACTGTGCAGGACAGTGTGTTCCCGGCACTGGAGCTGTGAAACCTCATTTTAAATCGTTTGTATGCCGGGTTTGTATGCAGTCTGTTGAAGAATGACTGACCTAAAACTGCCCCGAAAACAAGCCTAAGTTTTTTCATTTAACCGGGAAGTACTACAGTATGTGATGTTGAAGAGAAAGGCGTTAATAGGGCAAATCCATGGAGGTCTTCATAACATGATTACTGACGTTTAAATGATATTATTACATTTATTAGCCAGCTTTAGAGTGTTAAAAGGACCATATGCACAAGCTGGCATTTAACAGAGTCTCAAGTGATGCCTGCTTTTAAGCAAAGAGCTCATTTGCATCGCTTTGTGCCAAGCACACCAGCTACGTCCTCATTAACGCCAGAAAACGCTGTAAGCTTGCCAACTGGCTGTGTAGGATTTAAAATCATCATCATCAGAAACTTCAATCATGAACTTTGGGGTTCTGCAAGATTGGTAATTGATTAAAAACAGCCAACGTTTTAAGACGACAAGACAGAACCGGAAGCAAATCTTAGCTTGGCCACTGGTGTTTTTGTCTTTTTCCTGAAGTGAGATGAAAAGTTTGTATTATATTAAACATTTACTCTCAGAGTTAAGTGTGTATCTTTAAACAGCCGCTGTATATATTGGATATGCGAGAAAAAGTACCTGTACTCTGACTGATTTTAATTAGCTTTTAGAAAAGACAAATACGTATATAACTTTTCGACATTATTTCGTTCCTTTCAAGACACTTTGTCTATCTGTCAACACGCTTTCGTATTCCTTCATTAAAAAATGTTTTGAGCAGCGAGCCACGAATGCACCGCTGTCCTCACTCCTTTCAGGGGACCGAACAGGTGAAAGTCAGACGGAGTGAGATCAGGATGATAGGGAGGACGCTTTAACGCCACAAAATAAAGTGTCAACAGTCTGCGGAAGTGCATCGTCATTGTGAGATCACGACGCCCTCGGGTAGACGTCCTGTGTGCAGAGGTGGGTAGTAAAGGTTACATTTACACCGATACATTTACTTGAGTAACTTTTTGAAAAAATAATTATTCTATGAATCGTTTTACCGCACCTTTTTACTTTTACTTGAGTAGATTTGTGAAGAAGAAACGCTACTCTTACTCCGCTACATTCGGCTCCGCTCGTGTTTCACCAGTCAGATGTCGAAACAATAAATCACATGACTCCGTTTGACCAATCAGCCGCGATAACCATAACCACATGGAGTCACATGACCAAACAGAAAGGGGAGGGGCTTGTCTTCAGCAGTGGTAGACAGTGAAGCAAACGTCGCGGTTAATTTAGCGGTTTTATTTAATGCTGCAATCTTAACATATATAATTAGCAAATAAACTAGACGTTAAAAATATATAATTTTCGTACATTTGTGAGACTCTTGTACACATGTTCTTATGTTATTTTCTGCTGAGCCATTTGCAGTAAATATATACAGTAAATCTTACACAGGAAATAGTTCAAAACATACATACTGTATGTTTATTTCAAAAGCTTTATATTGTGAAAAAAAAGTGAGATTAGGAAATTTGTGTTTCTTGTTATGTAATTTGCTATTTTGTAAAGATATTTCATTTTATTCAAATATTTTATTACATTTATTTCATTTATTTTATTATTTGGAAATAAAATAATGTACAAATTATGACATCATTTTGTCTGACTGCTTACATCATTTCTAAATAAATAAATCGGACATGTTACTCAGTACTTGAGTATCTTTTCACCGTATAACTTTTTACTCTTACTTGAGTAATATTCTGGAGGACTACTTTTTACTTCTACTTGAGTAATATTATTTTGAAGTACAGCTACTCTTACTTGAGTAGAACATTTTGCCTACTCTACCCACCTCTGGCTGTTTTTAATCCAAAGTTTAGGCTTCAGCTCTTCAATAAGCGTCTCACTGTAACGAACATTGTTGATTGTTAAACTTTTTTCCTGATAATGGCCCTTGAGAATCTCAGAAAGTCGGTCGTCTTTTGAACTTTTTCTCAGTCGGCAATTGAGGAGGCTTCCATTCCATCCTCGGCCATTTACTCTCAGGCTCGTAGTGATGAATCCGTGTCTCTTCACCAGTAATAAACTTTAAGTAACTTTAACCTTCCTTAGAATATCAGTCCAAAGTTTGTTTGCAGATATCCAAATGCTTCTGTTTATGCTCGTCTATGAGTTGTTTCAATTCAATTCACTTTTTTCAATTCAATTTCATTTATAAAGTGCTTTTAACAATGGTCATTGTCTCAAAGCAGCTTCACAAAATGAAAAGATGATTATGGAATTGTGTAGGAGAAAGGAAAAAGCAAGCCGAGGCGACGGCGGCAAGGGAAAACTCCCTGGGATGGCAATAGGAAGAAACCTTAAGAGGAACCAGACTCAACAGGGAACCCATCCTCACTTGGGTGAAAACGGATAGCAGGGATTTGCACACATCCTTATCCAGAGCGACTTACATTTTTACCTCATTACACATCTGAGCAGTTGAGGGTTAAGGGCCTTGCTCAAGGGCCCAACAGGGACAACGCGGTGGTTGGGGGATTCAAACCTGGGACCTTCCGAACTGTAGTCCAACCTTAACCACTGAGTCAGAAACCAGATGAGTTTCCGCACCAGGTATACCCTCAGATCACAAAAAAACTAATGACTGCACGCTGCTCTTCTTTTGTGCAAATCACAAGCAGGGCATCCATTTTTGCTCGCATTGCAGTTGCAAATAAACTGATGTAACACGTTCACACCTGCACTGCAGTGACCGGGGAGATTTGAACAGAATACGCTGATAAAACAGCATGGCCAACAGAGGGTTTAATATAACGGAGTGTTGATCATTTTTGACTCCCTCATACATGTCATAATTAATCGAAGACCTTTTGGTGAATATTGCATTCGTAAATAATGATAAAGAATTCTTTATAGACATAAAATTCACACGTCATAAAACGACCTACATGCTTTCACAGACCACAAAGCTGAGGCGTAATAATATGAGGTACCATTGTGAAAGCACAAATGTATAAATGGGAGCAGAGGATGGACTTTATTAATATTTTAAACATTAGATAATTAGTAGTTCTCGTAGTAGCTCTCGTAAGAGCAAATGAGTCGACTTACCGAGCTGGTGTTAAGCAGGGCTGAGATGTTGAACAGTCTATCCAGACGCAGGGCAGAATAAATCCCACGGTTCTCCTTACAGGTACTGGGACACACAGAGAACGAAAAGCAAAAAACGATTTGAATAGAATATCTACACAACATCTGCACATATAAAAAATAGAAAATGTCTTTGAACTGATGGATAGAAGTAAATGCAAATGTAAGTAAATTGGTTCTTTGCTGCCCTCTGCTGTACAACAGGAGTGTTTACATGCACAAAGCTTCACGTTATCATGTTAACATCAAAAGCGAAGGAGTGTGTACTCAGATCAAGGGCACGTTTAGCTGATGTGGGACCAAAATTAGACCTTTTATTTCAAATTTACTAAAAGTAAAACCATACTTCAGTGCTTTTCAACAGGCAGTAGTCTCTAAATGTTTTTACAGATAATATGATACTGTAAGTAAAGTAAAAATGTTAAAATACGACCAGTTCAATTTAATTCAAGTTTATTTGTTCACTGCTTTGACATTGCTACTGACATTGCTACAAAGCAGCTTGACAAAAACCTACTGTAAGTTCAGGATATACAGTAAATCCATCCATCTAGGAACCTCTGTTAGCGATTACTACTGTATTTATTCCCATTTTACAACCGTGATAGGACCTTCAGTTAACATTCACGTGCGCATTCATACACTACGGGCAATTTGGGAACGCCAGTTAACCTAATCTGCATGTCTGTGGATTGTAGGAGGAAACTGGAGTTCCTGGAGGAAACCCACCAAGAATGGGAGAGAACATGCAAACTCCATGCACACAGACAGGAATTGATCCCTGGAGGTGCATGGTGAAAGTGCTACTGTAAATACCAAACCACCATGTTCAGAATATAAATAAAGTATCATTTCTGCTATAAGATCTATCAGTTTATCCCTATTGAGCAAGCTGAAGGCAACAATGGCAAGATTTAGATAATCCCTTAGATGACATGACAAAGAAACCAACTGGTCTCTGTTGGAGAAGTACAAAATCAAATTTCCAACTGATCCATCTATCCATCCATCCATCCATCCATCCATCCATCCATCATCTATACTGCTTATCCTGTGTATGGGCCTGGATCCTATCCCAGGGCCCAAGACAAGTTGGGGTGCCAACCAGTCTCAGTGCACGAGCACACTCACACACCCAATAATACTGTACGCTATGGGCGATCTGCAAACACATATCAACCTACCGTGCATGTTTTTGATCTTAAGGAGGAAACCAGATTACATGGAGGAAACCCACCAAGCATGCGGAGTGAACTGGGATTCACCTGTAAATGTTCTCCACGGTGAGGTCCATTTCTGGATCGTTATACAAGTAGCCAGGGATGAAGTGCTTCCATGAAGGGTTCACCAGATTCGGAGTGTCCATCACCTAAACAGCAAACACCACTTCAACATCAGCAGATTCTACCAGCAGTATGTTTTAAACACAGTTTCCGCTGAAAACCTTAGAAATCTCTGTTGTTCTTTTTCAAGAGCATTGATTTAATTGGCTGATTATCAGCCTTTTCTCAGCGCAAACTGATGAACGCGTGTTAACACACCACGTTTCTGCACGAATGCGTAAACAAACTTAGAAAATAGGCAGTAGAGAATATTCTAATATTGCTTCAAGTCTGAAATTTTTTTAATTGGCACAAATTATAAATGTCAAGATGTTCCACTCTTGGAAAGTATATTTTTTCGGGAGCCACTTTATCTTTTGGTCTGAATGAAAGCGGGAACTCAATACAAAAATGATGCAATGCAATATACAGTGCTGTGAAAAAGTATGTGCTCCCTCCTACCTGTTCCTTCAGTTCTTTTGCATATTTGTCACACTTAAATGATTCAAATCATCAATGTAATTTTAATATTACACAAAGATAACCCGAGCAAACACAAAATCCAATTTTTAAATGATGATGATTTCATTTATTAAGGGGGGAAAAAAAACTGTCAAAAACTTCCTGACCCCATGTGAAAAAATAAATGCCCCCTAAACCTACTGTAATAACCGGTTTTGCCATCCTTGGCGGCAATAATTGCAATCAAGCGTTTGTGATAACTGCCACTCACAATCATGTTTTTTTGCAAATCCAAGTTAAATTTCATTTGTCTACATCAAGCTGGTTACAAACCCCTGGAAACCAAATGCAGTAAAGGTGAGATGATGAGATGATTGACTGCTTAGTATTTTTACCCACAATATTACAAACATTGCTGTAGCAGCATTGTAGAGGTTTGTGTTTTGTTTGTTTGTTTGTGTGTGTGTGTGTGTGTGTGTGTGTGTGTGTGTGTGTGTGTGCAGACTTGCCTTGAACAGCTCTCTGGAGTGTAAAGGTTCACACACCAGCTTCTCGACGTTCCCCCCTACCACAAACGTCGCCGCCACCACTCCCATCAGCACCCAGGAGAACATGAAGCTGAAGCCCACACCACTGAGATAAAAACACAGAGTGTATGGAAATGAGAGGACTTTCTGCTGTAGGTAGTCTATGGAAAAATTTCGAAAAAAATTCCTTAATTTTTTTTTTTTTTTTTTTTTTTGTTAAATGAGATGTCCCTGCATTTCTATGAAATGGCGACATCGGTGCTGTGTCAGACTTGTTGGCCGGACATGTCAGGAAAATTTTTTCCTGTGTCATGTAGAGCTCGGATACCTTCAATGACATTCTCGCGGTCCAATTTTAGATGAACTCCAGCCTTCACAGCCAATCAGGACAGATGGACTAAACATGTTTCACAATCTGACATCAAAGGAAACTGCTCCACTCACGCCATCAGCAGGTTCCCTCCGGTGTTAGACACGCAGCCGCGGGTCGTAGGAGAGACCTGCCGGTCGAATCCCAGGATTCCACAAAGAAGCCCCAAGAAGTTGAAAGCTAAGATAAGCGCCACCATGCAGCACAGTGTGATACACCCAATCCACCTGCAGACACGAGTATTGATTATTGGTAAACTTGTTGTATAATTAGATTTGATTCAGAATTCAATCCACTTTACTCTCTCTCTCTCTCTCTCTCTGCTAAAAGACAAAAAAAAAAACTTTTCTATCTACAAAAATGTAGCAACAGTAAAAAGCCATAACTCATAAATTCGCAATGTGCAAATAAATGCATGCATGCATCATGACTGATCAATCTTTTTGAGGATTTGTTAACAAGCTCCCCTCTGCTACAGTACTGTATGTGTCCGATCATGTGACATTATGTAATATATTCTAACATGGCGTGTATCTGTCAGGGCTGAAGTACCTATAGAAGTCCATTTTGTCAATCTCTGGGTAAAGATCCTCGATTTGTGAGTGTGTGTGGCTGATGAAAACGGTGACGTTGTTGACCGTAGTCTGCACCGGAAACACCTTGGAGAATTTGGTGATGTCGTTGCCAATGCCGTCCAACAAACTTCGGACTCCTGAAATCGTTCAGGGTAGAAAAGAAGGAAAGTTCCCCAATATTACATGGTAAAAGAGACACAAATGACCTGTGATGGCGTGGAGGGTCTTTACTTATGAACCTTACCTTCGGCTACGTTTCTAGTCTGGTTTGTTACCATGGTCGGGGTGTCATTGAAGGCTACAGACCCCTGGAGGATGAGAAGAACACGTTTCAGAGAAACAGTCAGTCCTCTACCAGAACTCAGAATAATAAACTCGGAACAATTAACTTGGGATAATGAACTCTAAACAAGGAACTAAAAAAAGATTTAGACTTACAAACTTGAAATAAGAAACTTAAATAACTAAAATGAAAACTTTCTCAGAATAATAAACTTAGAACATTAATTAATGTATAATACACTAATAACTAAGTAAATGCATATCACTGCATTGTTCACTACATGCACTTTGCACATTGACAATAAGGGTGAATTTAATCTAATGTAATCTAATCTAATAATTAAGTAATAAACTCAACACTAAATAATAAACTTGAAAAAAAATAACTTGGAACAATGAACTCAGAACAATAATAACTAATTAATAAACTCGAAACGACAAAGTTGAACAATGGAGACAGAACAAGGAACATCGAACAAGGAATAAAGAATTTATATTACCGTATAATCTCTAAAAAAATAAACTGTAAATTATCATCTCGGAATATTGAACTCAAAATAAAAAACTCGGAACAGTGAACTTGGTGTAATAATCTGTAAATAAAAAACTCATAACAATAAAATAGGAACAATCTTGGAATGATCTCTAAATACTGTAATAAACTAACAATGAATTCAGAACAATGAACAATGATTTTGGAATAATTAACATAGAATAGTACTCTCTTAATAATAAACTTAACATTTTTTTACTTTAATTGTAATCTCTAATAATAAACTCAAAAAAAAAAAGAAATAATTCAGAATAATTAACTTTTACAACAATTATACATTAGAAATTATAAAATCAATGAACTCCAAACTAATAAAAGGTGAAACTCGAAAGATTTGAATATCGTGCAAAAGTTCATTTATTTCAGTAATACAACTTAAAATGTGAAACTAATATATGAGATAGACTCATTACATGCAAAGCAAGATAGTTCATAATTGAGATGATTATCGCTTACAGCTCATGAAAACCCCAAATCCACAATCTCAGAAAATTAGAATATTACATGCAAATCAACAAAACAAGGATAGTACATCTGAAAAGTATAAGTGTGCATATGTACCCAGTACTTGGTTTGGGCCCCTTTTGCAGCAATTACTGCCTCAATGCGATGTGGCATGGAAGCTATCAGTCTGTGGTACTGCTGAGGTGTTATGGAAGACCAGGATGCTTCAATAGCGGCCTTCAGCTCTTCTGCATTGGTCTCATGTCTCTCATCTTTCTCTCGGCAATGCCCCATACTGTAGATTCTCTATGAGGTTCAGGTCAGACGAGTTTGCTGGTCAATCAAGAACAGTAATCCAGGTTTTGGTGCCTTTGGCAGTGTGGGCCGGTGCCAAGTCCTGCTGGAAAATAAAGTCAGCATCCCCATAAAGCTTGTTTGCGGAAGGAAGCATGAAATGCTCCAAAATCTCCTGGTAGACGGCTGCGTTGACCCTGGACTTAGCGAAACACAGTGGACCAACACCAGCAGATGACATGGCTCCCCAAATCAACACAGACTGTGGAAACTTCACACTGGACTTCAAGCATCTTGCAGTGTGTGTGGGCCTCTCCATTCTTCCTCCAGACTCTGGGTCCTTGGTTTCCAAATGAGATGCAAAAGTTGCTCTCATCAGAAAGGAGGACTTTGGACCACTGAACAACAGACCAGTTCTTTTTTTCCTTTAGCCCAGGTAAGACACTTCTGATGTTTGAAGCCCATGTCCAGGATCCATGAGTGTGTGTGTGGTGGCTCTTGATGCATTGACTCCAGCCTTAGTCCACTCCTTGTGAAAGTCCTCAACACTTTTGAATGGACTTTTCCTGACAATCCTCTCCAGGTCATCCCTGCTGCTTGTGCACCTTTTTCTTCCACACTTTTCCCTTCCACATAACTTTCTATTAATGTGCTTTGATACTGCACATTGGGAACATCCAGGTTCTTTTGCAATTACCTTTTGAGACTTTCCCTCCTTATGGAGGATGTCAATGATGGTTTCTGCACAACTGTCAGGTCAGCAGTCTCTCCCATGATTGTGCTTCCTACTGAACAAGACTGAGAGACCATTTATTAAAGACTCAGTAACCCTTTGCAAGTGTTATGGCTTGATTAGAGTGGGACACTTTGAGCCTATTGAACCTTTTCACAATATTCTAATTTTCTGAGATTGTGGATTTGGGGTTTTCTTGAGCTGTAAGCCATCATCATCTCAATTATGACAAATCACGGCTTGAACTATCTTGCTTTGCATGTAATAAATCTATCTCATGTATTAGTTTCACCTTTTAAGTTGCATTACTGAAATAAATAAACTTTTACATGATATTCCAATTTTTCGAGTTTCACCTGTATTTATAAACAGTTGGTAATTGCCCTTTATTTGCTTTTATTTTACGGTAAAGCTACAATGTTCTATTATGTTATTAGGTCAATTATTTAATTGAGGAAATACTGAAAAAAAAAAAGCTATTCAAATACTTTTCCATTTATACGTGTTAAAATTACAGTATGTTGTTTTGTACAATCTGCCACGGCCAGGTGTAATGGTAACGAGTTAATGATTTATTTACAGTATAATACAGCCGTTCCTGAAAATGCAGAAAAGATATGAATATCCTGACTGCTTACAGTATCCTCGAAAGTGAGAAACCAGAGAGAAAAATGCTTATTTTTAATAACATGAACATAACATCAAAACTCTACTCTGATTATACTCAAGTACCTTGTAAACTATTTGAGTGAGGTTGGTCTTTAAAACGTCTTTCACTTTGGCCAACTGTTCCTTCACACCAGGCAGCTGAAACACACAGCACATAGATCTTACAGTATGTTTGTAGTCAGGTCAAGATAATCCAACGTAAATATCAAGAACAGTTGTCTAACGTTTTGTAATGTCTATAAATGTTACGGTTTACATCATCAATCCGCTAATTGATGACCAGATCATCTTGCACAGATTACACAGTTAAACTGAGGTTAAACCCTACTGATGAGTAGTTAGCACTGATCTCCAGTTGGCTGAGCGAGCTGAGGATGTTCACGCAGATGTGGACCATGTGGGAACGCGAGTCAGCACAAAGCGGGTCGTCGAGAGCGTTCGTGATGTCCTCTCGCACCTTCCTCAGGTTAGACTGCAGCTGTGCCGTGCCCTGCTGCAGAACCCCCAACGACTGGTTCACGTTCTCCAGAGCTACCTTACTATCCTTTATCACTGGCGCACACACACACACACACACACACACACACACACACACACACACACACACACACACACACACACACACACACACACGAGTCTCATAATCTCAAAGGATGTGCTTGTCACAGTTATCTTTTGTGTTTCTTTGACTAAGTGGCCAAAGACAAAACATTTTGTTTACATGTTTGTACATGACCGATTAAGATAACATGTTTGAACTACAGACAGAAGAGAAGGAGAATGTTCTACCCTTAGCCATGTCTTGTGCCTCATCCAGGGCAGGAAGCACTACTTTTCCGAGCTCATCATGTATCTTTCCACCCAGTAACTGACCTACATCTACACACACACACACACACACACACACACACACACACACACACACACACACACACACACACACAATCAATTCACAAGCAATCAACGCATGTATTGGACAGGACACTGCCACCCACATTGTATAACTCACTTTCTAGATCATAGAGAACATGGTCCTTGGTGGTTCCATATTGAGACACGAGGTAATCGATTTGCTGGAAAAGAGACCATATAAACAATTTTACAAACTATAATTGTAATAAACACAATGAAACTGGATTTTTAGATGGGGATTTAAACTGTTGCAACCCCAACATAGATCAATCCATTCATCAGTTCATCAGATCATTCAACATTTTCTTTTATGTCCGGTCATTCATCTGTCAAAGCTTTGCCCACCTACTCATCCACCACTGATGGTACAGGTACCACGGACTACTATGGAACCTATACCATGGTAATATTTCTATGAGCAGTTTGTCCAGTCATTCCTCTTTCCACCAAACCATCCAGCCACTATCCATTCCAACCGACCGATCCGTCCACCTGTCCAGCCGCTCTTCCATTCATCCACCCATTTTTCTCCTTATCCACTCATTTAACTGTTCATACATTTTATAGCCACCAATTCATCTTTCCCACCTCTTCATATATCCTATCTATCTTTTGGACCATCTGCTCGTTCATCTTAAAATCCTTCTGCCCACTCATCAATTTACCCATCCCTTCATTCTACTGCTCATCCATTTTTTGACCTTGAGATTTCATTATTCATCCGTACATATGTTCATACGTGGATCAATCAATCCATCCATCTATCCAACGTCTTTAAGTTCTTACCGCTGGTGTGTTATTGGCAAAGGTGTAAAAGTCTCTCAGGTTACTGTTAACAAGCCTCTTCATGGTCTTCAACTGAGAACTCAGGTTCTGATTGGCTGCGTATGCACACAGGACCCCAGCACTGGGAGAAAAGAAGACATAAAATACCCTCAAAATCATTCATCAGCGCTCTAGATAATTCATGAGAACACTGACAAAAAAAAAGGAAATAACGAGCCAGTAGAGGGCAGCACTCACATAAACCAACCAACCCACTACAGTTTTCCACATGCATTACATCATTCACACTGAAATGGCAAATAATCATTACAATTCCCACTAATAATATTTGCACCCAGCTGAAGGACAGCTACGTTTTCTTTGCTGTGTGATGGAATGAAAAAAAAAAAAAAAAAAACACTTTGTGAAAACTGTCAGGCTCATGAACCAGGTCCTGCATTAACAGTTTCTCTGCCAGCGCTATAAAAGGCTCCTTTCAAGTGAAATCGTGTAGCAAGAGCAGATCATGAAATAAATTACCGCATCTGTTAGCAATTCTAAAATAAATATAATACTAGATGAAATTTGACTTCGATGTTCTCATCTTCTCTTTGTTTTTTATTGGTGGCTCGGTGCATACTGCCACCTGCTGTATTGTTGAATGTATATACAGTACGCAAGTGTACCCGAGTACGGACAACACTACTACTACTACTACTACTAATAATAATAATAATGTGAACGCTGGATATTAAGGAGATCAATTGTTTCAGGACACGGTACGAATCCTCCAGTATCGGCCATGAGCTCGGCATACACTTTGGAGCGCGCTACTGAGGTCACAATTTATACAGCGGAGCCTTTTTCTGTGTTTAAGTACAGCGAGCATTTATATTTGATTCGATCCTGCCAGAGGACCATGTACTGTACTTGAGACGCCCATCTCAAGTGGACTCAAGCATGGTGCCACCGATTGACGCCCAGGCACGGTACATGTGTTCAAGTTACTCAGACGTACCAGACTTTTGGTTCCTCTGATCCGTACCTAGTGTGAAAGCAGTCTGGGTGTTTTTATTGTTGCATTTGTTAAACTGGATGCAGGCAAGCAGCCAAAGCAAGGTTAGAAAGTGTAGCCATGGTGCCTGCAAAACCTCCCCCACCACACACAGCTCCAATGTTAGAAGCAATGTTAGAAATCAATTGGAAAGTTTACCCATTTAGTAACTACTGAACTACAGTAGCAAGGTGACACCTGTCTCCCTGTCCTCTCTCAGGACGTCAACAGCGCTAGCTCAGACGACTTGTACTGAACTCTGAACCACAAAGAGGCTTTGTTATTCTTCCTCCCTCCCCTTAACGTTTGCCCTCCTTCCCTTTCAGTAAATATGCTGTCTGTTTGGACCAGCTGGGTCAGGAGATCGGAGTTATGCAGGGAACCAAGTGGAATTAAAGGTGATGCGAGTCTCTGAGACAATTAGATAGGGAGGGGACAAACTCGCTTAAGGAAAAAGAGTGCACAATTCGAGCAGAGAAACTCGAGATTAATTTTTAGCCTGGAGGTATTTTGAATAAAAACTCTACCATCCAGATGTGACGGTTTCAAAATGAATGTGTAAACAAGACATGACACCTTATTAAGACAATGTTGCCAGGGCAGGAAGAGAAATATTTGCTGTCACTTGCTTTTGCTTTTTTTTTTTCTGGAGCGGGAAGACATACGGAAAGAACTTGTGTGCAGCCTGGAGGGGGACGGCAATGCAGTGCGTGTATCCAACCGTTTAAATTTCACGTTAATCGTTTTAGACTTTGCTCTCATATACTTTTGGGTCATTTCTTGCCAGGAGACTTGATACGTCATTGGTTGTTAAATTTCCAAAATTAACTCATGTTCTCTGTCGACTTTTTAGACAGTGTTTATGAATCTTGCACTGGCCAGACAATACAAACTATTCAGACTAAAACAACAGCACACACCTTTGCTAGCAATCTAGCCATTAACTTGGCACATTATGTAAAATAATAAATTACTAAAAAATACTATGCACAAGGATTAAATATGTTGGTAGTACAAGTGGCGGCACGGTGTCTCAGCACTTTCGCCTTGCACCTCCAGGGTCCAGGTTCAATTCCCGCCTCAGGGTCTGTGTGCATGGAGTTTGCATGTTCTCCCTGTGTTTTGGTGGGTTTCCTCTGGGTACTCCAGTTTCCTCCCACAGTCCAATGACATACACATTAGGCTGACTGGTGTTTCCAAATTACCCTAAGAGTGTGAATGCCTGCGTGTTTGTGTGCCCTGTGATGGATTGGCACCCTATCCTGTGGTCTCCCGGGATAGGCTCCAGGCCCCGGGACCCAGTATACAGGATAAATCAGTATAGACGATGAGTGAGTGAGTACTACTGGTAGGCTGTTAGACTAGCTATACTTTCGTAAAAACAATATTTTTGTTTGTTCTATATTACATACATCTTTAATTCACTTGCAACCCATCTAGTTTCGTTAGCGTCGCTAAATGATGACGCAGCAGTTTTTGAAAGCATGCACACTTTTTTACTCTACAAATTGTCCCACGTCATTAGTTATCTTAGCTAATGTCACCTCTCCAGAAGTACATGATTTATTACAGTTTTGTTACACAATTTTTTATAACAAGCTTGCTATGAATAATTTACATTACTGTAACTATTAAAATCAAGTAACTAGCAGTAGCAAGCTACCTAACTTTCTGCTAAATCTTGTACTGTACTGTGTATTCTGCTTTTTTAACAAGCTAGTTTCAGCACTTTTGTTTCCAGATTTGTAGTTATTAAAGTTTCTGCCTTTTTATTTCTACAGTTGAATACCCCGCTTTTTGAATTTTCGCCTTAGGAACAAAAATTTGCAAGGAATTTACCTCAGCATGCGAAGCTTTTTTTTTAGTGAAGACATAGCACTATTATCCCAAGAATGTTAGCAAGAAGAAAAGGGAGCCACTTTCATTTTAGTTTTAAAAAGCATCTGGTGCCAAAAGGAACCATAAATTAAGCTTAAGTGGGGTTTAATGTCTATTTATTTCATATTTTACTTCATTTACATATCTTTTCTAAATGTTTTCATTGCTATTATATACAAAAAGAACAATAGTAATAGTAATAATAGTGTTTGAAATTGGTTATACTGATGATAATATGACTGGGTGGCTGGAACAAATGATCTGCATTCCCAATACGGAATTTCACTTGCCTCTGGAACGGATGCTGAGGTATTTACTTTCGGGTGAAAAAAACCACCCTGCATACACCATATGTCATGTAAATCAGAACAGAACAAATGTTAAACTTGTTTGGTAAGGACTGGAGGGAACATTTAGGAGGGAATCGCAAGCTTGATTAATGAAACCGCACTAGTTTCAGCGTTCCATCATTTACACTTGCACGCCTCGGCTTCGTTTCTCACCAGGATGCGACAGATGTTTCCGAAATAAAGCTACGAATGTTCCGACTTAATTAAGCTGCGTAATTTGTGTTGGTCCGCTGCACGGGAAAATGTTGCGTGCTGTTGCCGGGCACGAGGCTCGTGTTTCCGCTGCACAATGCCCTGCTGTATTCCCGCAGCGCTCCCGGTGCTCTCCTAGCTGCCTCACAGGGGGGCTGTTCGAGCTCTGGGTGGGGGTGAAAACCCCATTAAATGCCTTTCTAAACAGGGACCGACCCACAGGGTCTGGTTTCACCCAACAACATCTCTGTTCCAGAGCCACTCGGTTCTCTCTGGCTTCTCTCTGGCCTGGGATGCGGAGATGAAATGCGATCCGTGTGCTGAGGAAAAACAGGTAGGAGACTGATCTACACAAAGGAAGTCACTGTGAGGGGATGTGGAGATGCACCGAAGGTGCAGAGTGACACAGAATTATCAGGAGGCACAATCTTTTAGAAAAGCACCACTGATCCGGTCCGAGCTGCTCAGCAATTAGCAAGAGATTTGCCAAGGCCATTTCTTTGGCCTTTACTGCAATTCAGTATAATACAGTAGATCGATCAGTTTTAGCCCCCCGCTTACTCATGGATAGTCCTGATGGCATTTGTACAGAATGTGTGTGTGCGCGCACTGGGGTGGGACGATTCAATTATAAACCTACAGTTCCAGTAGATATCATCAATAAACATCAATAAGATCCTCTTTGTACTATTGTTCATTTAAATGTTCTTTAACCCTCTAGGCGGCACAGTGTTGTAGTGGTTAACACTGTCGCCTTGCACCTCCAGGGTCCGGGTCTGATTCCCGCCTCGGTGTCTGTGCATGGAGTTTGCATGTTCTCCCCGTTCTTGGAGGGTTTCCTCCGAGTACTCTAGTTTCCTCCCAGAGTTAATTGGCATTCCCAAATTGCCCAGTGTGTGGAAGACAATCGGTCATCAAGATGGCACCCTGACCCAACAGTAACGATGGATATATGGATAAATCTCCATGAGGTGTGGTGTATCCAGACCCCGATGTGCCAGAAGGTACAGACCAAAATACCAAAAAGCCTTCTGTAGGTTAATGTCTGGTTGCTTAAATTACCTTGATTTTAATTGTTGTTCATATTAATGACCTAACTTTAGACATACAGTATTACATTTGAAAGCAGAAAAAACATTGTTTTAACCATTTAAAGCCACGTAATTTGTGTTTGTAATACACCAGCATTAATGTTTCCCCGTCTCCAGATTACCCCAGCACCCTTGCCCTTGTGTGAGGGAAAAAAAAGTAGGCCATGGCAGGCTGGGAACTCAAGGGAAAGACAATCGTTTCCTTTTGAGGACAGAACATTCTGAGTGGTGTACAATTATTTTCTTCCTTCTTTCAGGGTAATTTCTGTAACTGTCTGTATATATATATTTTTTAAAGACTTACATAACTCCTGCCAGAGTAATAATTATGTACATTGCATATCATTGGCATTGGCCCATGCTAGGATGTATGTATAATGGATGTATAATATTACCGCCTAAAATTACCACAGTTTCCAAAATATCAGATTAGAAATGCGACACCATGCAGAGTGTTGGTCATGGGCTTCAGTTCCTATGTATGATGCAGATAAAAAAAAAAAAAGGAGCTAAAAATAAAAGCAGCCTTGCCTGAAGGCCCCGTGTGATGTCTGATCGTCACTCTACAGTGCCGCTGCTCTGGTGTGTGACAGCATCCTTGAGAAATATTACTTCTATCTTGCAAGCAGGATGACAGTAACGAGCAGTCATGCCTGCTGCGTGCTAATTAGGTCACATCTTGATTTACTCAGCTGTATAACTGGTTCCTGATTTTTTTTTTCTTAAAAGAGCGGCACCAGCACCGACACTGCTGCCAATAGGGTATAAAAATGAGGGCACGGCCGAGAAGAACGGACACTCGATGTTACACAATAGACAGACGGTAACAATGATGAGCATTGTTCAGGAAACTTCCAGCCTGTCCACTTCCAGCAGTGGTTCCCAACTCTGGTCCTGGAGGTCCCCCCTGTTTTGCACATTTTAGTGTCAACTCAACTCTCCGCACACCTGATTTAACTAATTAGCTAATTTAACAGCCTATATACTGTAGAATAGAAGTGGATATGTTAGAGCAGGGGAAAACATTAAAATGTGCAGGGCAGGGGTGTCCTCCAGGACCAGGGTTTGAAAACACTGCTTTAAAGCACCTCTTTAATCACTCGCATGTCAGTGAGTGATCTTATTCCTAGGGCTTCTTCAAGCCAAGAGGTCATCCATGACTGTCTTAATGGACTGCGCTCACAACAATGGTCTTTTGTGCTTCAAAGTCATCTTGCTCGAGCATTTTCAGCGTGGCTCCCATAAGACCAGCAGGTACTTGACATTCTTTCACTGTTGTCAAGTCTCTCTCTCTCCTTTTTTTCACTCCCTGTAATTTACCCCACTCTGGGTTGCCGCTCTGTCCCCGTCACTGTAATAGCTTCATTAGAACCAGCATGCCGTGGTGCCTCCTGGCCCTGGAGATTTAATATGTGTGAGCTGACCGAGCCGTTCATCTCCAGGCAGCCAAGCCTTGCCTATGGAATCTCCAATAAAGAAGCGACCATAAAGCACCTCGAGTTCGGTTCTGTCCTGTTGCCCTTATGGTCTCAGTGTGTCCAGCCTTCAACGGGCGTCTCTATTCATATTCTGAAAAGTACGATCAATAGAAATGCTTCTTCTCTAAACAAGTTCAACTGCTCATCAGGATAGCATGGACGTGTGCTTGTTGCCTTGGCAATAAAAATGTGTGCATTGTAGAGTCCGTTTAAAGATGGTAGTTCGAACAGTTGAAGGAAATAATACTGGAATTTTATGCTAATCCTTTTTAAAATAGCTAATCTTTCAGAATTTATAGCAGTCACAAAGATGAGGCATTTTATGGTAATTTAAGTTCAAATAATAAATGGTAATTACTGTGTATTCGGAGCCAGCGCTCTCATCTGTTATAGTGTCATAACTCTAAAGGCGATGCATTCCAGGGTCTACTGTATGTCCTGTATGTTTGTGCTACTATTTCGGTATGTGGGTAGATAAGTACGTAGGTAGATGTGTATTTAGAGAGCTGGGTGAGTGGGTGAATAGGTAGTTCAGTGACTACTTTTGGTTTTGTAGCTTTATTTAGTGGAAAAGTTGGGCTTAGGTGGGTGGATAGGTGAACAAATCTGAGGGTGGGTGGGAAGGCGAGTGGGTGTTTAGGTAACTGATCTGAATAGGAAAATTGCTTTGTTATAGCAGCACAGTACAGAAACTGATTAATGCAAAGTAAAAACTACATGGTGAAAAGTAGGTTAAGCATCACACAAGTATGTGCTTCTTCCCCAAACACTTGACAAAGTGAAAGAGCACTTTGTTTAGAATGTCTGTATTGCTTTAGCAATACAAATTTCTTTCACTAGAACTGAATGAAAGTGAGCTGCATGAAGACAAGGTTGGCTGGAAAGAACCCAAGTGTCTTGCATAAAGCCTCGGGCACCTTTGGAATGAATTCGAATGCCGACTGTGCACCAGAACTGGCAATTCCAAAGTCTCCCGGAATGCCTTCCCAGAAGAGTAGAGGTTAATTATACTGTAAGAATAATAAAGGGACATAATCTGTGTGCATGTGCATGGTTAGTATGGATGTGACAGTTAGGTGCCCACATAGTTTTGGCCAAAGATGTATTACTGAGGATGTGACGCATTTAACCGATTGCTCTTAATGATGCAAGTGTTGTTAGGAGTCTAGAGTACAGTTTGGGAGATAACCACACGTACCGACCCGCACACACACTTGGCACTTACGTGATGACGAAGGTGGTGGTGAGCAGAAGCGTGGTGAGCAGGCCTCGCTGACAGTCTGCGTTTTTCCTTTGTCTCTGGTGCATCTCCCCTCCGCAGTTATCGCAGCAGCGGCACATGCAGAAGAGCAATCCGACCAGTGGCACGAGCACGATGAAGAGAATCCCGACGACCGCGCACACCACAAAGCCCAGCTCATAGTAAATCACCTGCGCAACGTAACGTTTCCACTTTACATTCCGGGTATTGACTTTGGTGCTTATGCAGAATATAAACAGAACACTGTTTGTATGTAATCAGGAAATGTACAGTATGAGACTCTAAAGACATCTGGGACTTTTAAGAGCTTACGTACTGTATGCAAAGATGGCTACGGTGACTAATTGAGAAACGTGTTTTTACAGCCATTGGTCTATTATGGCCAAGATCAAAGGAACTGATTTTACATTCCAACAGTCTTGCCTTTTGTGTAGTTCACAGAATGTCATTCATAAGTTTGTTGCTTAATCACTTTGCCTCAAGTCTCAGTCACAGCAGCCATCACTACAACTATTAAAAACTAAAAGTCCCTATTGTTAGAGCTTGCACTACAAGCTAATGAAAGGAACATGACAGGAGAGTTACTCATAAATCAGGAAATGTAACACAAACCAAAAAGACATCTGATACATACACTTTCATAATAGTCTCATAATGGATGTCTGTTTTAAGGCTCTGATTGTTTATTGAATTACAAATGATCGACTCATCTCCAGCCATCTTTAATCGTAATTTGAAAACTAGACTCAATTTAAAACACTCCCTTATTATGAAAACTGAATAAGACGCATCAGAAACTCGAAAAGGAATTCCCTCACTGTGTTAAATGACACAGCGGTGTCATAATTAATCAAAGGTAAATGATGAGAGCTGTCTGCTTAGCAATGCACAGTAAATGAGCTGCTGGAAGCTCTCCAGGCTCCAGATTCCAGGACTCTCAGTCGAACTGTCTGTCTGGCTTTAATCTAGTTTTATGTTTCCATAAAACGTCCGCTGCTCTCAGGCCAAGGTGAGATTGGGAACCTGAGCTTTGGGTCTGAACGGATTTATAGCAAATGGACATTTTAAGGCCTGGCGGGCAGACAGACATACTGTAAGTCACTTTAATGTAGCAGGAATAAGAGCGCGTCTTTAATAAAAAGTGTAGGCGATCCATCACGGATTCTGAGGACAGGGTCCAGACTCGGGACATGGAGCATGAGCAATGGATGTTCAGTTCTAAAAAAGAAAAAATGAAAGACCGGGGTTGAGTCCAACTCGGAGGTTAACTAGCTGGGGCTTCAGAGAGACAGAGTGAGTGAAGGAACTCAATGCAATGCTATTACATTCTAAAATTTCCTGTAACTGAATAGGTCAGGTGTTTTTTGTTATTTTTTTTTAAATATTTTTTTTTTAAGTTCGGGCTATTATTAGGGCTTGGCGAAAAACACCAAACCTTTTTAAGCAAACGTTTATGTTTTGCGGAAATGAAAATAGTGATTTCTGTGGTTACCCGACCATTTGTGATGCGTCTATGGCTAAAGGAATTGACAAATTTCAGCAAATATTAGTGTACAGTAAATCCCCTATACAGGTATTATGTTAGTATCCTAACCCCTAGACAGTGTTCGTTGGACTTATGAACAAATTGGACTTATGAACAAGCTCTCGGTATCAGCACTCCATGCAGTGGCTGGGCTTTTTAGGGTGTATGGTTACGAGTCTTGTAAGATTATAACAGAGTGAGTGTGTGGTCTGAAATGAAGTCTGAACTGGTCATAAAAACACTGGAAGGATTCAAAGAAAAAATATTTTAGACAGAATTAGAAGCCATGACCAAGTTAAGGCCTGCAGTATTTTTAAGTAGTTGGTAATAGAAATGTGGGGGGTGCTGCTGAGCTGGCAATGGAGTAGGACGCGAGTACAGAACCTGTGCTTCATTAATTCATTCATTCATCATTAATAGATTTATTCTACTCCGGTCATTGTGGATTAAGTAAGTAATATGTTTATATGTCAGCAATTAGAACCAACTCAATTCATTAGAAAATGACGCACGCTGGTGGGTACAAACAAAAAAAAAATTATAACTGCGGGAGTGGGTGGGATTAGTCACACTTCTGTAGGGGCAGAAAGGACACTCAGTGTTTCTGGGTAAGGAAGTAGGCGCTGCCAGAAAATCTGCAAGTGCAGTAGGTTTGCGCACGATGATATTATGAAGGAGTGGGAAGGCACTGTCAGAGTATCTGCAGGGAAAAGAAGACATGTTTCTTTGGTAGTAGGAGGCCTCGGTAAGAGTTTCTGCATAAACAGGCGTTTGTAATCAGGGGATGTGTGGCACTGGGAAAGTACCTTTGGGTCATGCTGGCATTGTAGGATTTTCAGAAGAACTAGTCAAAGTTCAGACTGCCAGGCTTAATAAATATATGGCTAAAACGTTTAGACCTGACCATTGCTTCAAACATGGTTGGACAAAAGGTGGAGAGCCCTGGCCTGAACCTCACTGACGAGCTTTGGAATAAACTGGAATGCCAACTGCACCCGGTCTCCTCACATCAGGCACCAACATCCAATGGGAAGCCCTTTCACCTTCTACCACCATGGTTGTTACTGATTTTCATTTCTTTCTAAATTGTTCTAAAACAATGCTGAAGGCGTCCAAAGTATCCACTAATCTCCCTTTGAAACAGTTGATACTGAGTTGTGTCTGCTATTTATGCTCTGTAAAACCTTCATAACGGCTCTAATCTAAGGTGCTGTTTGTTAATTGGTGATTTCTGAGGTTGGTGACTCTAAATAAACAAAATAAGTTTTGGTCTTGTTTTCCTGGGAAGGTCTTCATGAGAGCCAGTTTCATCATGGAGCTTGATGGGTTTTTGCAAATGCAGTTGACTTGTGTCTCCACATGTTATTTCATAGTTCTAGAATCTTCAGCATTGTTACTGAACATAATGTAGACTGTAGAAAGTTAATGACTAAACACTACAAAAGCATGGATTAGAATGCGTGTCCAAACTTTTGACTGGTACTGTATTTAGCCCACACTGGGGGACTAGATCTGGGATGAGATGTCCCAAAACCATATATGGCCAGGAGATTTTGGCCTTATAGTGTATGAGAGAGACCAGGCGTGGTCAGAACTTCTACAGGGCGTCAACAGTTAAAGTATAAGAGGTTAAGGATCCCTCCGTGAAGTTGGGTAGTGGATCTAATATCTAGACATCACAACATTTGTGACACAACAAAGACAATTTACAGCATACAGTATAATAACTACACCAAAGACCTTAAAGACCTGAAAGTAGAAAAAGCCTTAGGGAAAAATCAGTGAGCTATAGGAAGATGTACAGTAGAAGTGTATATTGAGGAAGGAAAGTGCTATTTGAATATTAAATGTCCAGGGTGATAAAGGACAACTGAAGGATGATAAGGGTGCTGGCTCAGTGCACACTTTACCTGCAGTGTCAGAACAATGTTCTCTGGCTGGGGATAGCCAGATGATGAGAGGCATGCAGAAAAAGCAAAAAAAGACACAAAAAGGACACAGGGGAAAAAAGAGCACAAAAGGTGGTCAGAAAAAGCAACAGGTAGATAAAAGGCAAACAAAACACTTAAGAACTAGGAACAAGGTGTAATACTGTGCTGAATTAAGTCCCAATAATTAGTCTGAATCGAAATTCGAATCAAGAGAATCAAAAATATCTGAAACTTCCCATTCTTAAGTGTGCCGAAGCAAATGGGCAAAATGAGTGAACATGGTTACAGAGGAATCATGGCACCTCTTACAGCTTGTTAAGACAAAATGGGACAAAATGGAGGTGTACAGACAGGATACGCCACTTACAGTATATGTGCATTAAGGGATTTCTGGTACACCCCTTACATTTTCAAATCTCAACTTGAAAAAGGGGACTGTGGGTACTGTTTAATGAAGCTAAATTAACAAAAGGTGATAGGTCCTTCTTGTGATCGTTGCCGAAAAACAATTACCTCTTGCAGCACAGTCGGTGTTATTGGAGTAAAAGATTTTCTCTTCGGATGTCACTATCAATTAACACCCTGATGAAAAACTGACATTCAGAATGATGTCTCCTGAGCTCAACTACTGTCCCTGTACAGCACACGCACACAGCTTCATGCACACACTTACCTTCTGGTACTCGGACTTGATGGCTCCGAACTTGTCCTTTGCCACTTGGATGACGAGATCTGCAATGACAGAGGAGAACGGTATTTGTCTTTATGCAGAGAGGATTCACAGAGTGTGAGTGCTGACCAGTTGCTTTGTGTCCGTTTCAACACACTGCAGAACCCTTGGGAAGCTTCAGGCTACACTTGAGCTTGGAAAATGGAGCCCTAGAGTTTTGCAAGTGTTTTGTCAGAGAGTACGGAGTAGGTACGGTAAGTGCCAGTTGTTGGGTATAAAGAGACTAGATCCTTGTTAACTGTAAGTACTGGCAGTGGCATCCTACAGTATGTTGTTTTTCCCTTCACAAAGATGGAAGCAGGTCATTAGATATGAAAGTTGTTTATTCATCGAAATACTTGTGATGGTAGCCAATGGAGCAGGCCGGCATTACCTGCAAGAAGGGATCTACTCCATACAACAAACAACTAATATATACTGTACACTATATTAAACACTCTTTGGTGCCAATCCCTTTAGAAACTATGCCCAATCACATCCATGCCCGCTGGAAGTTATCAAATGCCCAAATATATTCTGAGGGAGTGGATGGGATTAGCAAACGTTCACTGGGAGCCAAAAGGTTCGTTCAAACCATCTAAGGAAGCAGGCAGGACTGGTTAAACTTCTTGCAGGAACTTGAGCATCTGGCAAATTGGTTCAGTTATTGGTAGGGAGAGATTTGATCAGTCAAATGTTGTCTGGGCAGGAACGTGAGCATATGGGAGTGTATGAATTTGGATGAAAGTGGATGGGATTGGTCAACCCTTATGCACCTGAAAGTTGAATTTGGCACACTTCCTGCAAGAGTGGACAGGATTGCTCTAGCTCCCTTAAAGGTTCACTGAGTTAAAGTTCAAAGGTTGGCACAGGAGAGGATGTTATTGGTCAGACTTTTTCTGGAAGCTAAAGAGATGTGAAAGGGAGGCAGAAGATACAAGTGGTCAAATTATTGGAGGGAAGAAATGTGATTGGGAAAACTTTTTTCTGGGAGTGGATTTGATCGATCAAACTTTGGTTTAAGTGGATGGGATTAACCAAACTTTCTGTGAGTGGTTGGAAATAGTCAGACTTTAGAGAAAAGCCATAAGGCACGCACTCAATAGATATTCAGGCATTCTGCACTGATCAGTTAATTTCATGTCATCCATGCAAATAAGAGATGCTGAGTACTTATCTGTGTCAGCCAAATGCGCATCTGCTGCTATAATGATGCCTGTTCAATAGAGCAGTTTGAGTGAATTTTAAGCTACAGTAATCTGCCTGACAGAGATATAATGCATGGCCAGCTTGAAGGCAACAAATGTGTTGACAGATGCTGGTTGAAGGGTTGTCCCAGGTCACCATGCAAATGCCCCTAGGAACAAGGGATACAAATTTCTTGTTCCCTGCGATCACTTCCACCTTAAAGCGGTTCTTTCAATCGCTGCTTTTAAATCAGTGTGCGAACCGCATTTTCAAGACTTCACCATGTGCAACTTGTACTACACCATTTGTCAACAAAAGCAATAGATAGCCAGAGGCGTCCGGGTGGAAGACACGGATATTCAACTGCCTCGACTTGGTGCAATGCAGGACTTTCCAGTCGAAACACACTGTAATGCTGCAGGAGGAAAAAAAATGCTAATGCGCAACGCTGCTAACAAGTGCGATTCTGACAGCCACATGTTTTGTACTCCTACTCTTCTATTCTCTTTCAAGATTGTTCGGTTCTTTCCTCAACTTCGGCACTTGTGGGGAAAATGAGGAGGAGATGGGTGGTGGGGGAGTCCCTTAAGGCTTTGCTTTCATCCAATTAGGCATTTTATTTATCATAATAAAAATCTCTTACTTCTTGAAGACTGAATCCATAAAATAATGATAGAAAATGTAAAAAAAAAAAAAATCTTGTAATTTTATAATTACTCCACAGTAATGACTAATGACTCGCGTAAAATCAAAGATGCTGATGCACTGCCAACCTTCCTTAGTCTTTCCTAGGTGATAGGAGCTAAACGCAAGGAGTAACAAAAATCTGGACCAACTGATTGCACCTACGTTACATCATTCTGAGTGAAGGACGGATGCTCTCACATGGACGGATTGCTGAGAGGTGTTCCTGATCAGTAGAGCAAACACAGGACTTGGTGATATGAAAATCAGCACCATATAACCAATTCAATATTTTAATACATCAATATCCAAAACGGTTATTCTAGTAATCTTTTAGCACACAGTTAAATAGTGAAATCAATTCACGGTTATATGCAGTCTGGAAAAGTCCAAAAGTATTCGGACAGCAGGACAATTTCCGTGTACCACCACAGTGATTTTGATGTTAAGCAATTAAGGTCTGGTTAAAGTGTACAGCCTTAAGCTTTCACAGGGTCTAACAAAAATGCATTAGGAATTACAACCATTTTCATTCCACCTCTCATTTTCACAGGCTCAAAAGTAATTGGACAAACCAACACAGTCTTCTATATTTGTGCACGTGTTCTGCAAAATATTTTTTTGCATTATCCTGCATATCTCCATATCTGACAGTGACTTGGCAGGTGTGTATATATGTGTGAGGGAATGCATAAGAACGACAGCTCTGCTAGTTGTGCCACTAAGCCCTAAGAATTGATGCCAGGGTTAAAGTAGCATCTATTCCATCTATTTCTGATCAAAGAATTTTAGAGCAGCACGGCGACTTTTCAATTAATCCTAAATGGCTGCGCCAGGTTTCAAATTCTTTGCTATGTTTTAATGCTGCGTCCTTGTCTATATTTCAGTCGCATTCCTTCATGCCCGCACTCATCCGTCCTTTCATCCTCCTTTCCCTCCCATCTTCCCAGCAGGATGTCATCGCCCACTAACGCTGTTGCGATCAAAATGCAGAGAGAGACAGAAAAACGAGGACAAGGGATGGAGAAATAAGGAGCATGGTTTATTAAATCCTCAATCTGGCTTTTTATTGTATTATAACTATATAATGAGCTAATCACTAACAAATTGATGATTAGAAGAAGTGTAAAGATAAACCGTAAATCGTTTAATGCACCAGTCCCAGAAATAAGGAGGTGTGGCCCCTGTGCATCAGTTCCAGTAAAAAGGGAGGCGTGCCCTATGTATGACAGTCTCAGTAAAAAGGGAGCTATGGCCTCTGTGCGTCTGTTTAAGTAAAGGAGAAGGCTTGGCCCTTGTGTCAGTCTCAGTAAAGTAGGAGGCAGGGTCTGTGTTTATCAGTCCCAGTAAGAAGGAGGCGTGGCTTCTGTCTGCCGGTCCCAATATGAATGGGGTGTTTCCTCTGTGTCTGTCAGTCTTAGTAAATAAAGAGGTGTGGCCTGTCAGTCTCATTAAGGTGCGAGGAAATGGCCACTGTGAGTCAGTCTCAGAAAAAAGGAGGTGTGGCCTCTGTAAGTGAGTCTTAGTGAAGAAGGAGGCATGGCCTATGTGTGTCAGTCTCAGTAAAGAAGGAGGCGTGGCCTATGTGTGTCAGTCTCAGTAAAAGAGGAGTGGCCTCTATGTCCGTATCTCTTAACCTCTCCAAATCAAAATCAAAGCTTTACATCTATCTCAATATAATAATCAAGGCATTAACAGTGCCTCAAGCTACAGAGTTACACCATACAGTGGAACCTCGGATTGCGAGTAACGCGAGTGTTCTGCAAGACGAGCACAGATTTTTAATAAATTTTGACTTGAAAAACGAGCAAGTCTTGGTTTACAAATACCGAGTATCATGTATCATGATGCACTTCTTGTTTTGATGCAGAGCGTTACATGATCACAACTGAGCCAACTGTTTTTTTTCTCTTGTGCTGCGGAATTGTGGGTAATCGTCTCCCCTGCTGGGTCTTAGTGCGCATCTCTCACTGGTATAATCATCATCCGTGATTATAACATTGTACTACACTACACACTAACACTGTGACCATGACCATGCAACGTGTGTGCACGTAAAACATTTTATTTTGTGTTTCTTTGTGTGTGTGTACTGTTTATTATAACACACGTGTGTGCGTGGGTAAAGAGACGTTAAAAGATCCATTTTCTCTCTCTCTGTGTCAGCCTGCACTTTGTGTGTGTGCATCATTGGACACCGTGCCTGCGCGCGCACACACACACTGCTCTGTTGCAATTCTTTTTAAAGGTAAAGTGCAGGTTAATTTGTTTTACCTTTACTTTACAGCAGTGATCTTGTTAGTCTGTGCTCATTCGAGTGTCAGAGAGATTTCTTGTTTATTTTTCCGATAAAAGTGTTTCCGTTGTGTGTGAAACTCAAATAAGAGAGGGGAGGGGCTCATTACTCCTCTCTTCTTACTTTAGCTTCACACACACACGCACACAAACACGCACACTTACACAGCGCCACTTATCTGGCGGAATTTATTTTAACTTTAAAAGTGCAGGTTAATTTGTTTTATTTTTACTTTATACTTTATATTGTGTATTATTTCTTCTGTATTTATTTTTTTGGGCTGTGGAATGAATTTTTTGGGTTTCCATCATTTCTTATGGAAAAATTCAATTTGGTTTGTGTGTGTTTTGATATACAGTACGAATTCGCTTTCGGAACAAATTATGTTCGTAATCCAAGGTTCAACTGTATAACCCCCTTCCTGTTCTCATACAGGCCTACAGTATGTTCTCTCATTAAAATTTCCCAAGAATTACCTGTATGTCCCCAGTGCCCGGTGTGTTTGCTCACACAAAGTTCTAGAAAAGGTCCCAAGTCCCCAGGGCCACATGTACAGTACCTTTGCTCTAATTTTGCAAACACCCTGTGGACACAAGCCTACAGTACATGTTTCCATCCCATATTCCTCAATCCAATGTTCTCTTACTTTACAAATACACATGGTTATCGTGTTCTTTATATATTATAGTTCACATATCATATCTTGGAATTTATTTATTTCAAAATGTAGCTTTATTATCCTTTAAAGTTGAAAAAACAAGCTCTCCAAAAAAAAAAGAAGAAATATGTCTGAAAGGAGATGGACAGAGGGGTGTGGTTGCTGAAGAACGTGACTACGACACAGAATAAGGGTAAAGATGGGTCAAACTGGAAAGGTAAGTGTTTGAATAGAAAAATACAAGAATAACAAGCACTACACATGGCTTACATAGCTGAATAAATAGTGTAGGAGGTGGCACGGCTTTATATCCTGAAGTTCAGTGCAGACAGATGAATGTGGATATACAGTACGCTTCCCATTACTACAATAAGGGCAACTTTCCAGTACTACACTAAAGACAGCGCTATTTAAAAAGATCCACTTAATCTTTACTATGTTAACAAGAGACAGGGTTAGGACTTCATTCATTCTGACTTCTAATTACACAAAATCTAAGTGGTTTTCCAGCATCAGCAACACTGCTGAAAGGATGTGGATTACTTTTCTATACCAGCAGCCCCGACATTGCTTCCAGCTAATCTCAAATCTCAGGACTGCTCGAACACCTTCCTGTTTCCATAGTAACAGCTCCTTCACAGGAACTTGGATATCAGATATTTCACATAATCCAATACAAATGCATGTAGTGTAATTCAACAAAGAAAAAGAGAACATGCATAATCATTGGAGAAGTTTTCTTTTAGTCAAGGGGTCTCCAGTGTGAGGATTTTCTAACAGTCAGATGAAGGTAAACTGGTAACCGGGCTTTCAGTATATAGCACAACAGTGAATTGTAGGTAGATTGTCAATTTGATTTGATGCGATTTTTTATTTGATGATTCAATAGCACAAATTTTTACTGTCTGATTTGTCTCAAGCAAATATATTTCTTACAGATTTTGTTCAAGTATTAAAACTAATAAAAGCATCTAATAAGTAATATTTTCCCCTGCCAATCTTCTGCTCCAAACTCCAGTACAGTAGGTGGCAGTATTGCATCAACTGCCATTAACTAATTTTCAGCCCATTTAAAGTTTCTGCGTTCATTTAAAGTGTAAATTAATACTAAATCAAAAATGATTCAGTTAATAAAATAAACAAACCAGCGGCCGATTAAATCACATAGCTCTACTCCTTTGTGATAACAGGAACTTATTTCACAGGAAACATTAAATGTACCTATAATATAAAATACCTAAAATATTAACAATCAATTTAAAATAGGATTCCACGGCTTACTATAAAAAAAGGAAAGCCTCAGCCTGATTTCGACACCAGGATTTCCGTGCTACCTCTAAAAATAATTTCGCCAGTTTTACAGTAAAAAGTCCACGTATTTCTATGACGAGCATCAAAGTATGCTATGAGTATACTTTGAATTTTTTTTTTATACAGGAACCCACAATCGAGGGTGTCCCCATTCTGAAATGATTATGAATTAAGAATTTATTAGAAAGAGAACACCCATTAAGGAACACTGAGCGCGAATGCATTTAATGCAAAATTAATACATTATTATTATTATTATTTCATATGAATCAAGTCAGAATAAATCTGTAACACTCAGTTAAATACAGAATGAAAGTGTGGATACTCTGTCTGTTGCTTATTAGGGAAAAATCCAATATTTGTTTCCAAAATGGTCAGGGGGAAAATGGTAACAAAATATAATTATAAAACAGGAAAATGGATGACGGTTCAAAACAGGAAGCATATGGAAGATATACATAACTATGAAAAAAAAAAAAAAAAAGCATGGCTTGGACACAAAAGCATGTGCAGCAAACAAACACACTATCTAAGGAGTTCATCCAAAACAGATGGATACAGTCAGGAAAACAGTCCAACAATGACAGGACAGGACAGGACAAGAACATCAACTAAAACACTGGGAACAAAACCAATTAATGCTGTTAACAGCTCTCACAGGCTGTGGTGCTACTGTAGTTATGCCTGTGAGAGGGAGTTCGTGACACAAGAACTTCTAACTGTTCGAAACTTTCCATAAGAGACAGCTTGGTAAAAGTCCACTAAATTTAACCATAAAATAATGTACGATTAGTAAAGCTACACCTTAAAGGTACCGAACCAGGAAAATGTGTTTCCTCAAGATAAGCATGTTCAAGAGTAGGAGATTTTTTGATGTAGAATTCAGTGTACTTTACAGTACAAAGACCAAAAAGCAGAAGATATAGAGTTCAATAAGAAACAGAAAATACTGCGGGAGATTTTTTTTCTGTCAGTGCGATGAGCAACATCTGAGCAGACGGCATCAAACAGACGTGAACAAATAACAGGATTACTCCTGTGCAGCTGTGTGCATCTGTGTAGGAGATCTGTTTCTACTGCCTAGTTTGGCATTGGCTCGCATGTGCAGCATATTTATAAATTTCCTATTCACAGGGCCAAGCCTCAGGGATATACATAGTACTGGATAAGGGATGAAGCTGCCAGATTTCAGATCCATATTTACACCAAAGCGATTTACAGTTGAGACTCTAATCCATGCATACACAAAGTCAAAAAGGGACATTTTATAAAATGCCATTAAAAAAAAGCATGGTTCATTGGTGCATTCTTTGGCCCTATTCCAGTTTCCAATCATGCCTTGTTTGAGTTGAAAAAGGGAGGAATTTGTACAAGCTTATGGTTAATGTTCAGGCACTTTTTGGGGAAATCCATCCTTCCATCTAATCAGCTACTGTTTGTACCACTTATCCTGTGCGAGGCCATGGGGTTGCTGGAGCTGATCCTGGGAACTTTCGGAGTTCAACCTGGAATGGGTGCCAACCCACCAAAACTCATACCCCAATCACACTCCAAGGGCAATTTGATGGTACCCTAGCTGGGGGAACCCACCAGGTGTGGGAAAAACATGCAAATGTTTTATTGTAAATGTAAATCTATATCTAGTAATAACCCAAACTACATTTCCCTACCCCCATTTCTTGTTAAACTAGTGTTGCATGGTCTTCTTTTGCATACTGAAACTTGACTGGCTGTAAGACAATGGCCGTTCAGGTCAAACTGGGACTTCTGATTCCAACAATAAAAACTCCCTTCGTTTCTTTATATAATCCCCTGATACACGAATGCATTCATCCCAGTGTTTCATAAGTGCGTTGATACATCACGGTAGAAAGATTTCTCAGTACGGCGGAGCCATGTCTGGACTGCCTGCTTCACATCTGAAACGCTGGATTCCCAAAAACTCCTTTAATGGCCCAAACATCTGGAAATGGCTTGGACTATCAGGATTATATGGGGGATTTGGCAATCACTCCCCACTAAGTTCCTGTAATGTGCAAGTGGTGCAGTGGATCGTATGTGGCTGTGCCATTGTCCTGCAAACACAGAATGCCTTTGGTGATCAAACCAGGCCGTTTTTCATGAGGTTGAACCACTTGCCGAATGTTCATGAGAAAGTATCATCGCATACAGCCTTCTTCCGGAATGTAGAGTCACGTCGTTCACAGTCACATTGTTTCATGCCTTCATTCACAGGTCCCAGTTTGACTTGAACACCACTCATATTTATGATGTAATAGTACCTGTAATATTTATCCAATAAATAACTAACATTTTCCAACACAATATGTCCAAAGAATGTGGTAAAAATGCTTGTCCTTATAATTATTATTATTCGCCGTCACGACTCTTATCTACTGTAAAGCCATGTGGATTTATCTAGAAAGTTCTCATGTTCCATACAAACAATTCCCGTTGTGTGTGCAGATTAGTGTCCGTGACTCATTAGCTCAGGGAGTTAAGTCTCAGCTCTGGTGGCTAGACAGAACATGCTCAAACATCAGAACATGAACAATAACAACCTGCTGAAGCGTACACGAGACAAACCCGGTTCGCCTGTAACCATGGAACCGGTTACCAAGGTGAGGAGCATGCTCTCGGTTTTCTCTCACAAACAGAAATACGGACAGAGAAAGGAGGGAAAGAAAAGCAATCTTCTCCCCTTTTTACGTGAGAACTGCTAATAAAAAAGGCTTTAAATGCTTGAATGAGTTTAACTCAGTGTTCGAGTCTGTCCATTCAGAGGAGCAGCAGGAAACATGAAATTTGATAGCACTGATTATTCTTTTATATGTAGGTAATGTGTTGTAGAACAGCATTAGGTTTTTTAATTTTCCAAAAGTTCCTAAAATCTAAGGACAATTAGAGAACCACTGTTGATTTCTTTAAATGTCTGTACGGATTTTTATAGTTTGAAACAAACCAGTGCGTTTTTTTAACCAGGTGTGAACGCAGCAACCATGTACACTTTGGTCTAAACGGACCGGGAAGTTCCAGCATGTCTGAGCAAGGTGCGTATAAATGACCTCTACTGCGGTTCTATTGCAGCATATTTAAAGTAATGAATTTTACTTTAAATGAATCAGCTAATTTTAGGATGTGTATTTCATGTTGTGATGCCACAAGGTCAAATGACAAAGCTTTAACTGTACCATGCAGTTCTTGATATTTGGCTGATAAAGAAAAGGAGTACATGTCCTTTAATAAGTGTTTCATGAATACATTTTCGGTGTGTTTAATCACGTGCAGTTTGGAACCAAATCAGACCAAACTAAAGCAAAAAGTTCCATTTTGAACCTGATTCAGACCAATAGGTATGAACAGGTATGAAAGTCTAACCCCTTTAATATCCCGACTAAGGAAAAAAGCAACAGATTTTATTCTGTTTTATTATTTATTTCGCAGAGTAATAATGATCACTTTCATTCCTTCTTTCTTTCTTTTTTTCTTTACTTTACAGACCCCGGTATAGGGCTCTTCCAAACGGCAGAGATGTCACTTCATGGTAAAAGTAGTATTACAATTTGGCCCTTATCACAGTAATTATAGTTACAATATTTCATTAAAATGGCACCAGGAAGTGGGTGAGATATATTAGGCAGCAAGTAAACCTTTTGTCCCGGATGTTTCTTGGATGTTTCAGAACTGCAGTGGTCATGGCCTACCAAAAGGCTTGAAGCTTGCCCATGTACAGTAGAATGATCCAATAGAAGAGCCACTGTATAAAACAGCTGAAAAGATTAGTGCTGGTTCGCAAAAAAAGTGTCAGAACACACAACAAGGGGAGGCTACTCAATATTACACAGGTGGTCATAATGTCGTAGCTGATAAATGTGTATATGATATTTTTAAGCATAGCATACCTCAACCGAATGGTAGAAATGGCCCAATCAGGTTAAGTTAAACACATTTTTCATTACGATATACCAACTTGAAACATGCTCTACCTAAAAGTTGAGCAGCATGTTGAAGGAGTAAACAATAGTGAGACTAGTTCACTGGAAGAACTACAGCATATTGACAAAGGATCTGCATCTATAGCACTGGAAACAAAAACTGTACAGTAGAGTGTTTAATAGCATCTCACTGTGCCCTTTATATATTTCTAAAAAATGGGTGTTTCATAAATGTTTTTTGGATCGTTAAAGGTAATTTGTTTAGCTAAAAGACCTCAACATGGAACCTTTAATAATTACCTGAAGCAGAAACCTGAAAAGCCCTTAAAGGTTGTAAAATCAACCTTTCTTTTTATGAATGCTGTCTGGCTTGCTTTTGTTACTGGGCAGTTGTTGCAGCTCCTGCATCGCGGTCAGCCCTGTGCTTGGACTGGATTCTGCCTCTGAAAAAAGGTATCATCTCAATGAATAAGCAATGCTTCTGCGGCAGACCAGGTTGAAGGAGCCGCTTGATCGTGGCTGTGCTCGGAATGTAAATGGAAAGAAGAAATGTGACTCAACCACTAATCTGAACTTCACAGGCATTTCAACCAAACAACATCACCACTCCCGAGAGGACGGTAATTATTCTAACACACACACACACACACACACACACACACACACACACACACACACACACACACACACACACACACACACCACTTTTCTTTGACTGATTAATGCAGAATTTTCAGCTTATGTGGTTCCATCCATTGATTCTCTTTTGCACACCACATCTACAGGTCTCCCTAAGGAAATCATCTACATAATTTTCTGATTCTGCATTATTTTTAATAAACATCAGCATAGGGATGTGGACGGAAAATACAAAGCACAACAAAAACGCATGCATGCATGAATAATCACTGCAGGAAATACCATGCAAGGCAAAAACATTCTACAGTTTGCCTTAGTCCATGGATACTGAGTGGTCCAGCCATGATTATATAACCCTAGCACTCGCTTTGATTGAAACGTGATTGCAGTGCCTCTGGAGTGCATCTGATCAGATTTTGGTAAGATGAGTAACTAATACATAGAGTGTTGGATGTACTTTTGGGTAAATTATTTGTATTCAATTATTAAAAATAAAACAACAGCAAAATGTTACATATACCTTTCTGTATGTTTCATACAATAATTTATATAATGAGGCCCTTTGACTCAACACTTTCCTTATATGGTCAGTGCTTCCTGTCCTCACATAAAGAGCTAATTGCGGTCACCTTTTCCATTGGTAGTTATTTTCTTGCCAATATTTATGTTCTCTGCTTTACATTTGATTACGGTGTGTGAAGAAAACATCCAAGGACTTTTTACCATGAGCTCTAGTATTTTAAGTCAAAAGCATCATTTGCTTGATGATGATGTTGATGCTGATGATGATGTTACTAACTAACAATGTGCAATTAAATCGATTTTGCAATGTAATTTTTTTGGTTGATTCAATTTATTAAATCGCTGATTCAGAATAGATTTTTGTTTATTTATTTTTTATTATTTTTATAATCCCCCGCCCCCCTATCACATTCTTCCTCCGAACCACGTGATGGCAGCCAATGGTGTAACGCATTTGGAGGACAACGCTATCCGCTCCTTCCGCTCGCGGGTTCGCAGACGGCTGTGATTAACTAAGAGCCGCGATTGATGCGAGAGTGCTAGAGTGCTTTCCATCTGCGCAAGCTCCCTCGGGTCCCCGGCTGCGAAGGGCAACAGTATCACCCAGGATTCAAACTCACGACACAGTGAAATGTCCCAGTGTGGTTAACATAAATATAAGCTACCTTTTGAAACACCTCTCAGGCAACCAAAATAGAGGACAAAAGCGAACTGTTGTAAATGTTGCTTGTTATTCTTCATACATTTTTTGAGTTGTAAAAAGCTCAACGTTTCACAACAGCAAATCATTTTCACAGTTTTTCTGGAATATTGTTCTACCAACTTTCCATTGTTGCTTAAAAAAAAAAAAACAATGTCTGTTTTTGGGTAAAGTACATGAGGTACAGTACATGCCCGCTTTAACGGAGTCTGGATATTCAAGTCACGCACAAGCTCTCGATTTACCACCTCTACAGGGGGAAGAAAAAAACTTGTCATTTGCAGAGTTAAACCAATCTTAAGTTCATCCTCATTACTACTAACAAAATCAACCTTCAAGCCAAACCAGATGTGTTCTAGCTGATTCTACTTAGCACTGAAACAGAAAGACTCATCTCGGTACACAAGGTGCTTTGACTTGTACTTTTTAGATGAGTGAAAAATAAACTATAAAACCCCCCTAAACAAAGTTTTTTTTTATTTTTTTTTTTAAATAAGTACTTTGATGAGGCTCGTTACATCTGAGTGGTGCAAACATTTTAAAGAAGGCTCTACATCAATGAATTAAGTTTCCCAGCAGAGGTGGCTCGGAGCCCACTGTAGTCGTTCCCATGAACATTCAGCAAGTGAAAATCAACAGACAACTTGTCACCAACTTGAGTCACAAGAGACGCTTCTGTCTGTGTGTACTGTACACACAATCATTCACCAAGTCAGCATGGGAGTTATTGCTACCTCCCCCGTACAGACCTGACCTCGCTCCAAGCCATTTCCACATATTTGGGCTATTATTGGAGTTCCTGAGAGGCAAGAATTTTAGAAAACTTTCTACCTTGATGGTTTCCAAGCACTAGTGAAACAATGTTGGGATAAGTGCATTAATGTAGAAGGAGATATATATTATATACACACGTGGACAAAATTGTTGGTACCCTTTGGTCAATGAAAGAAAAACTCACAATGGTCATATAAATAACTTTAATCTGACAAAAGTAATCATTTAAAAAAATTATATGAATGTTAACCAATGAACGTCAGACATTGCTTTTCAACCATGCTTCAACAGAATTATAAAAAAAAAATAAACTCATGGAACAGGCCTGGACAAAAATTATGGTACCCCTAGAAAATACTGAAAATAATGTGACCAAAGGGACATGTTAATTCAAGGTGTGTCCACTAATTAGCATCACAGGTGTCTACAATCTTGTAATCAGTCAGTGGGCCTATATATAGGGCTCCAGGTAGTCACTGTGTTGTTTGGTGACATGGTATGTACCACACTCAACATGGACCAGAGGAAGCGAAGGAAAGAGTTGTCTCAGGAGATTCGAAAGAAAATTATAGACAAGCATGTTAAAGGTAAAGGCTATAAGACCATTTCCAAGCAGCTAGATGTTCCTGTGACTACAGTTGCACATATTATTCAGAAATGTAAGATCCATGGGACTGTAGCCAACCTCCCTGGACTTGACCGCAGGAGGAAAATTCATGACAAATCAAAGAGACGGATAATCCCAATGGTAACAATAGAGCCCAGAAAGACTTCTAAAGAGATCCAAGGTGAACTTCATGCTCAAGGAACATCGGTGTCAGATCGCACCATCCGTCGTTGTTTGAGCCAAAGTGGACTACATGGGAGACGAACAAGGAGGACACCATTGTTGAAAACAAATCATAAAAATATGCCAAACTACATGTTGACAAGCCACAAAGCTTCTGGGAGAATGTCCTATGGACAGATGTGCCTTGGCAAAAAGTTCCATTTTTGTCTCATCAGCTCTATGTTCACAGACGGAAAAATGAAGCATATCAAGAAAAGAACACTGTCCCTACTGTGAAACATGGAGGAGGCTCTGTTATGTTCTGGGGCTGCTTTGCTGCATCTGGCACAGGGTGTCTTGAATCTGTGCAGGGTACAATGAAATCTCAAGACTATCAAGGGATTCTAGAGAGAAATGCGCAGGTCACGGGTCTTGCAACAGGACAATGACCCAAAACACACAGCTAAAAACACCCAAGAATGGCTAAGAGGAAATCATTGGACTATTCTAAAGTGGCCTTCTATGAGCCCTGACCTCAATCCTATTGAGCATCTTTGGAAGGAGCTGAAACATGCTGTCTGGAAAAGGCACTCTTCAAACCGGAAACAACTGGAGCAGCTTGCTCATGAGGAGTGGGCCAAAATACCTGCAGAGAGGTGCAGAAGTCTCATTGACAGTTACAGGAATCGTTTGATTGCAGTGATTGCCTCAAAAGGTTGTGCAACAAACTATTAAGTTAGGGGTACCATCATTTTTGTCCAGGCCTGTTCCATGAGTTTATTTATTTTTTTAATAATTCCGTTGAAGCATGGTTGAAAAGCAGTGTCTGACTTTCATTGGTTAACATTCATAGCATTCTTATTTATTATTACTTTTGTCAGATTAAAGTTATTTCTGTGACCATTGTGAGTTTTTCTTTCATTGACTGAAGGGTACCAACAATTTTGTCCACGTGTGTGTGTGTGTGTGTGTGTATATATATATATATATATATATATATATATATATATATATATACACACACACACACACACACACACACACACACGCAAAAGTTTAGGCACCCTTTGATAAATAAGGGTATTTGGTGATTTTTTTTATTGAAAAGATGTTAACAGTCTCTCTTGAAAATGGAAAAAATGCACAATAGCAAACATTCATAAAGCAAAAATATATCATAAATTGAACCAAGATAAATAAATAAAAACATTATTATGGCACTGTGCAAATGTTTGGGCACTCAGAGTTCCAGAGTCTAAAATTCTTTTTACAAGGTGTCAGACCTTAATCAGCTCAATCACCAAAATTTGTTATTTATCATGGTGTGCCTAAACTTTTGCATAAGCCTGTATATATTTGAGAGAGGGAAAAACAAACCAAGTTTCTACTCTCATAAAAGTCAAACCAGACTGTTATTCTGCACAATCAAAAGTCCTGGTTTGACTTGAACACCCCATGTAACAGTGTCAGCATTTTTTTGCTATTGAAAGTTTAGAGGGAATACTTTAATACCAAAAGGCATCAATACCACAGGTACATGACATAGTGAACACATTTTTTTTCCCGCAATAAATACACTCGTATGTATATACACACACTTTTTATTGTTAACATGTATATTTCAGCCTTTTATGGTTTAATCTCTTTCCTCTATGTAGACTTTACAGACTTTTAAGCTTAAACTAGCTTGCACTAGATCAGTTTATTTATCATGGTTAGGAGTTTTACAAAAAAACTAGATAAGAAAAAAAAAAATAGACCTAAATTCTTTTAATAGATACATCCTTTTAAACTCCCCTATAATGGACCGTAACCATGTATGTTCATTTATTCATCATGAAGAGAAAGTTCACCTCAGAAAAACATATTTGTGAATTAGCTTAGCTTGTTAGTGATAAAAACTGCACAGTGCTAAACCTTGAGTATTTTTTTTTAGCACATTAGTCAATATAAATAGTTTAGATGTTGAGAATTGGGTAAAAATAATTGGAAAAAAAGAAAGAATATTAGCTTAAATTAACTTACAGTAGCTTACCTCTACCATAGCTAGCTCATAGATTGCTAGCTAGGCTACTTTTCACCACTGATATTTATACTTGCGTTACTTCAGCACCCACATCCACATTCACACATATTGAAATGAATTTAATGCTCTTTTTTCAACTTACAGAATTGAATCCTAAATATTATTTAAGCCCTTGCAGCACACTGGCTACATCACACAGCTAGAAATGGCCTTATACCATATGTTACACAGTATGTTGCTAGTTCTCTGTTGAGTGTCTCTTAAATGAGACAAAAAACAAGATAAATAATTCAAAGCCTGACAGAGCACTACGAACGATGCCCTACATACACACTGAATTCAAATCAAACATCTGCTTTATTTTTATTTTTAGCGCCACATTCCAGGTTAATGAAGCAGGCAGTGCATGGTTTCAGATTTTTTGTGAAACCAGAGCTTCTACAGCGAGGTGAAGAATCAGAAGGGTTGCAGTTTGAGGTGCACGCACATGTGTGTGCGTGTGAGCGCGCGCGCGCGTGTGTGTGTGTGTGTGTGTGCTGGAGGGTAAAAACACACAAACGTGAGAAGGCTAACTGATTCATTTTAATAACAGGAAAAACTCTAAATTCTCTCTTTGTGCCTGTCGCACTCTCTGTTCACACCACTGTCTCTCTTCCTCTGTTTGTGTATTTGTTGTTCTTTGTCCACCTGTTTGTCGCGGTCTTTCTCTTGGACCCAGTCTCCATCTTTCTTTCCCTTTTCATCTCTTTCCGCCTGTCCTGTTCTTTCTTGCTCCATCACACTCCCTGTCTTTACTTGTCAGTGTCACTCCCTATCATTTTCTCAATCTTTTCTCCCTCTCTTTCAATAACGGTCATTCCATTTTTGTCCTGGACTGTCTATTTCTACCTGTCTTCCTCCATCTCGCTCTCTCTCTCTCTCTCTCCATCTACTTTCCATCTCCTGTCTCTTTCAATCTTCGTCTCGGTTCCTTTTCTCTTACTCCCTGCCTCTCCCTCACTTTTGTCAATCTTTCCTGGTCTCTACATGTCTTCATCTGTCGCATGCTACCTGTCTCTCTCCTTGTCTCCATCCTTCTTTCTTTTTCCACATTATGTATAACTGCTTCATACCATGCATCAGAATGACTGCCATCACTCTCCAATCCCCTGCTGGTCAGCTTTCACATCACTACTGTTTTCATGTACTGGAGTACACGTGCATATTTATACTCTCCAATACAGCAGGTGGCAGTATGCACCTAGCCGGTTTCTGATTCACCAAAAAAAAAGACAAAAGAGTAGAAGAAGAGTACACTCAGAGGGTGTACATCACTTTGGGGGCCGTATCCATCGGAGGATGTGGACTATGTGGTCTTCATAGCTTTGTTGCCATTGCTGACTGCGTTGAAATGGTCTGGTCATCGTGACCAGATGTTTCAGCCCTCACCGTCACATCAATGTAATATTTGCAATATAAATTAACTATAAATCTATAATATCTATTATCTATGGCACAGATCGGATACGACTGAAGTTCTGTAACCACACTCGGGGAGCAGATTTCGCATAAATTTCACTTTTTAATTATTTGTAACTGTTTATTTTAAATTATTTATATGTGGTTAAAAAAAAATATATACACACACACACATATATATATATAATCTATTTCTTTTTAATAACATCTCTTCTAGCCTCTTCACCTACTCGCAAAGAATCGTGGGACAGTTTGGGCCGAGAAGGATCATTTCTTTCTGTTTTCAGGAACTTCCAGGAAGGCCGCATTTGTTGGCCGCATTTGAAAGAGGCTTCGAAATGGAGTTCTCTCATGGGCCAAAGTTCCTACTGTGAAAGCTATTCTATTGTCTTTATTACTCCCCAGCTCTTTCTTTGCCTTTTGGAATTACCTTAAGGCTCATAAACAGGAAAACCAGATTTCAGCAGGTGACCGATGTCACCTGGTCACCTACGCAATGCTGAGAGAGAGAGCGCGAGAGAGAGAGAACGAGAGAAAGAGAGAGGAGGAAAGTCCCAGACTGTAACGCCAAATCATCATCAACGGGCTTGAACATGGCTTACAGAGGAAACACTTCACAATGGAGCCAACGTTTTATGTGCTGCACTTACAATACAGGGAAATCGGGGGAAGAAATGTATGACCATAAATGGTGAAAAAACAAAGAAAAAAAAAGATAAAAAGTGCAAGTTAGAGCTATGCATGCAATGTTTTAAAAAAAATGTAACATGTGTTCTCTCAAGGAACAATGAAGAAATCCACACTATTTTTTGGCCAGATATTGTGTTTATATTTAGCAGGACTGTATGGATCACAACCACGGAAGATGATTTTTAGGCTTGTAAATAAACAATGATTTTGTTTCATTCATTCGATTTATTATTCAGTAAATTAGTTTGTTAAAACTTGCCGTCCTCTGTGACCAGGTTAAAGCCTGCGTATGCCCAAGCATGCACCATGGAGAAACAATATTAATGATTTCCAAAGGGACGCTGCTGTGACGTTAGAGATACCCTTGAGACTCCTAACAAGGCTTTTGGATTCTGCAAACACACCAGCTGGGAATGATAGTATCATAATCCGACGTTAAAAATAATTGCAATCTGCCCGGCTATTTAGAGAAGGATGGAATCCCATGTGATCTGTGAGGAGGAGAGCTGCCTCTGATGATAAACTGTGCTTTTACTGTATCAGTACAAGTCTGTTTATATGTTCACAAAATATGACAAATCCCGCCCCTTCAGTAAAGAGAGCCAATTAGCTAGCAGGATGAAAATAGCTAGCCAATAAGATTCTTTATATATTATCTATTGGAAATGACTGAAAAGGACCGAGATTGGGGGTACAAAGAGTTTACCAAAAGGACCGATGTCAATCACAGTGAAGGATCATCCGGAGATCGCTAGTTCGAATCCCGGGTGGTGCTGTAACCTCTCGCAGCCGGAGGTCTAGAGAGAGCTGATTGGCCGAGCTCTCTCAGAGGGGAGGGATGAGAGGTACTTAGTGCTCCCACATTAATCATGGCTCTACAGCCAGACAGGGGCGTCTGTGAGCTCGTGCAACAGAGGGAGCGGATAGCGCTGTCCTCCGAGTGTGTTACGCCGCCCCCAACGGTGCGCGAGCGAGCAGTTCGAAAAGACGCGGTAGGCTGCCGCCACGTGGTTTGGAGGAAACATCTGATAGTCTTCGGCCCTCCCGACTGAGTGGTAGTAGTAGCCTTAATGTGGGAGCCCCCTAGTGACGGGGAGGAATTGGACACGACTAAATTAGGGAGAAAATCGGGGAAAAATCCCAAAAAAATTTTAAAAAATCACCGTGAAGGAGACGTAGCCTCTGTGTCGGTCAGTCGTAGTAAAGTAGGCATGTCCTCTGTGGCAGTTTAAGTGCAGACATGGCCTCTGTTTTTTCAGTGGAGTGGATCTGGTATTTATCTGGTTTTACTTGAAAGAAGAAGCCCTGGCCTAATTTATTGTGCTTAGGTTCAGATGATATAAGTGTGGCCCCAGTGTCAGTTCAGGTAGGTCGGCGTGGGCGTGTCCTCTGAGACAGTCGGCCGTAGTGAAATGGCCGTGTCCTCTGAGACAGCCTGCCTTAGTGAAGTGGGCGTGTCCTCTGAGACAGTCCGCTGTAGTGAAGTAGGCGTGTCCTCTGAGACAGTCCGCCGTAGTGAACTAGGCGTGTCTTCTGATATATTCGGTCATATTGAAGTAGGCGTGTCCTCTACGACAGTCAGCCGTAGTGAAGTGGGCGTGGCCTCGGAGACATTTGGCAGTAGTGAAGTGGGCGTGGCCTCAGTGAGTCATAGTGATGTAGGTGTGGTCTCTGTGTCTGCCAGTTTCCGTGAGGTAGGTGTGGCTTTTGTGACAGTCAGCCGTAGTGAAGTAGGCGTAGCCTCTGGGGCAAGTCAGCCATAATAAAGTAGGCATGGCTTATGTGACAGTCAGTCATAGTCTGTGACAGTTTAGGTA
Organism: Clarias magur; assembly: GCA_013621035.1. NCBI lineage: Eukaryota > Metazoa > Chordata > Actinopteri > Siluriformes > Clariidae > Clarias > Clarias magur. The sequence continues at coordinate 808,536 of QNUK01000050.1, read as the reverse complement.
AAGGCGTGGCCTTTGTATCGGTCAGTTTCCATGAAGGAGGCTTGGCCATTATGTCCGTCAATCTCAGTGAACTAGGCACACCTTTCCACTTAAAAATTCAGTCTGAGATCTGTTTACACAAATTTTACCTTTGGAAATGTATTCATATGAAATATATAATTTTCTACACTACATTTCTATAATATTTATACATTATATCTTATACTAAGCACTGCATCACCTCAGTAGGAGACACACATACACCCATACACACGAGCCCACACGCGCCTGGCCTGCATACAGTCTTATTCATCTGTTTGGTTGAAGCTGAAGCCCTCTTGGGCTTCAATTCTAATTCTAGCTGACCGTGTCAGTGTTGATTTGCTCACAGCGGCCGACGCAGTGCGTGCCTTCTGCACAGAATGACACAGACCAGCGAGTGGGAGACACACACTGCACAAAGTCTCCATTCATCAGCTCAGATCCTTACACAGTTTTAATCTCTCTTTCTCTATTAGATCTTTAGGTGCAGATTACTATCCTCTTTCCATTACACAATAACTACAACATGTTCTATCATTACTTATACTGTAATAAAGATAAAAAACATATATATATATATATATATATAGGGGTTGTGAGGGTGAGTATAACAAGAGAGAGAGGATTCAGTGTTCAGGTGATAAAATGACATATAGTGGTCTGGGAAATCCCTGTTCTTCCCGTGTTCATGCAGGTTTACTCCGAGATCTCCGATTTCCACCCACGTCAGAAAAACATGCCTGTATGAGGACTGGCTAGTGTAAATACCTGCCTGTAGGTACGATAGCGAGTGTGCGACGGACACGCGTCCCATGCAGGATGTTTTCCCACCTTGCGCTCAGTGTTCCCAAACACTTGCTAAAAGAACCACTGAACCACTACTTAACATGATCATTTATAACTCCTGATAACGAAAGAACATCTGTGAAACCCGACACACAGAGAGCGTTTGCACTCGGACGCACCCGGTAGCAGCTTAATGCCGAATCTTCAGCCTCGCTCCTCGTCCAAGTCCTCTCTCAACCTGTGGCATTACTGAATTACGCATAGCTGCATCGCTCTTATAGCTGCGCTCTTATCTTAAGCTCACTTTGGGATAAAACCCCCATTAGTCGGATTTAAGGGGAAAAGTTGCCGGTTTGAGAGACGTTCTTGTTAAAGGGAAGCAGGTGTGTCTCGTGTCCCGATCTGCAGAGCTTATCTAAAAATAAATAAATAAATAAATAAAAGGTTTGGTTGCGTAACGGGAGGCTGTACGTCGGACTGCTGGCAGGCTTTCTGTCGTCTGTGCTCCCGCTCGTTCTCAGGCCTTTGTTTTACAATCTTGGGTGACATCCAACCCACAGAGTGTGAGGGACAGGGAGAAAAGTGTGTGAGAGTGTGAAGGACAAATTAACTACCTCCTCTGAAAATCACTGTCAAACTAAACAAAGTACCTGAAGTTTTTTTTTTTCTTTCCTGAAGTGAGGGGGCGAGCGAGGTTTCTTTCGCGAAAAGAGAGCTTTGATAAGATTAATGCATAAAAATCTATTTTTCGAAGGAACTTATTCTGATGTTAGGAAAATTTAAGGTTTTGATTTAGTGTCATTTAAAGGGGACCTATTATACAAATTTCACTTTGTCAGTTTTAGATTTTCGGATGGGTCTCTGGTGTGTGTGTGTGTGTGTGTGTGTGTGTGTGTGTGTGTGTGTGTGTGTGTGTGCGCGTGTGCGTGTGCAAACCAAAAACTTGACGGAAAAACCCATTCCTGGCTTAAATTACTGTAGCTTGTTCCCCTAATGTGACCTCATAAGAATTGCCCCTCCCCCAACTTGTTGCTGTTCTCTGCAGGAGCATGGTTCAGTAGTAGCTCAATTACTACACAGACACTTGAATGGAGTCTTCTCTATTCAGGTGTTAAAGAAACAGTATAATACGGAACCTTTAAATGATCACAAAAGTTCGGTCAGTCAAGCAAAATCAGTCAAGCAAGCGCTGTTTCCTGTAAACTAGCATGGGGGATTTGTTTGATGTATTACTGTATACTGTATGATGACCTTCAAGCTCTATCTATAAATGTATAAAAGTCACGCTTTACTACTCAGAAAGTCATAACAGTAACATCGTTTCCGCATGATTTGGATATCTAAGCCATTTTATCGCGGACACAGATGACGCATGCAAAGCTGATGCAAAGCCACTTGTGCTGCATGTACATTACAGCATGTAGAGCAGCATTTCACAAAAGAATGAAGAACCTCTTTAACCATTTTAACATCACTTCCAGGCCTTTAAGTGGCCTGGAAGTGATGACACAGTTCGGGTGGGATCTTCATTGAATCATTTAACCGGTCAGGGAAAAAAAAAAGTCATATAACTTAAAGAACACTTAAAGCAAGGAACTTTTGCTGGTGGTCTTTAATGAAAACGATGTTCAAGATATAAAAATATTAGTTCAGATAAATAGTAAATATTCAATAAATCAATTATTAAACTGAAATGACATGAGGCATGATTCTTCTTATTATAAATATTTTCAATTTTGTTCAGTAACCTTCCTTTGAACACTATTGAATTAAATAATAATAATAATAATAATAAAAAGCAATAATTATAGTGATACTTTTATCTTGGTAAAAACAAGAGGCTAATTTTAGTGAAACAAATTTGTGCATTAGAGATCAGAGAGAAAACTTGATTCAGGTTTGTATCATGATTCTTTTGTGTGGCGATTCGTGTAGCTCCATACCCAACTCCAAACTTGTTTTTGTTTACATTTGTAACTTTTATACTGTATGTTTGCATTCGAGGTGGTAAAAACGTCCCTGTTCCCCTGTAACCCTGCAGGTGGCGCTCTCTAAACCATTCAGTCAGTACAGCTCCCGCGTGGTAGGAGTGAATTCTTTGGCAATTTTGTTTAGAAATCACAATTATGCCAGACAAAACACCAAAGATACATGTACAGTGCTACTAGGGAAGAATGTAGCTGTTTTGTTTAATTCAATTTTTACATGAATTTTATGTTTAAATTCTTGTATTTGTTTTATTTGTATTGCTTAAGTACTGCTCTTGGTTTTTTAGTGGGAATATCTAACGTTATAAGGAATGGGCTAGCTGGGTTACGACTCAGTATTTTTAAATGGTTATATAAGTGTATCTTTAAAAATGTTAAAATTGTATACAAAATAAAAAAAGGTTAAAATTGTAAAAATATTTAAATATTGTATTGGGATATTCATAAAATGGTGATGTATATAGAATCGCAATACAAATTGAATCGGCACCTACAGGTAGGTATTGTAATAATATGGTATAAGGTGGTTCCAGGTCCATATACACATACATACATATATGTGTGTGTGTGTGTGTGTGTGTGTGTGTGTATGTATATATATATATATATATATATATATATATATATATATATATATATATATACACACATATATATACAGTATATACATATACACACACACACACACACACACACACACACACATCCATTCAGTATATTATACACACACATACACACACAAGAGAGAGAGAGAGCGATTGATAGATGGACATTGTTGATCCTGTGAGGGAAATTATAGTGTTACAGAAGCAGGTTACACAAACAGTAGTAGAGGGAGGGGGAAATCTAATAATGTAATTGTACCGTATATACTGTAAATTAATATAGATGTTAATTGCAGATGCTATATAGAAAAAGACACACACACATACTCTCAAAATAATTATGATGTATATTATATTATATTAATATTATCTATCTATCTATCTATCTATCTATGATACTATTATTATACTGTATATACAGTATATAAAATGTATATCAATAAATTTTGTATTAAAATATTCATACAAGTGTGTATACATTTTACTCTCTCTCTCGTGCCTATGTGTATTATATAAACCTCTAACCCTATTTGTGTTATACATGATAAATCATGTCTCAATGTATCATGTCTGCATTATTGAGAACAAATCATTCACTATTTCCAAACATTTATAAGTAAAACAGCTGTTTTGTTTCACTGAGTGTGCTGGAGGAGATGAGATTTTCTGTTCACTCTTCTGGCACCGCTTCTGTCATACTTGCTTCCTTATAATTTCATGCAAAACCCAGAAAAGCCTACATTAGGTTTTGTGTTTCCATCTAAAAACTGGACTGCCATGTAATGTGTTGCTTTTTTACTTTTTTTTTTTTTTTTACAGCCGTGCAAATATTCTTTTTTAAGGTCATTTTTAACTAGGTATGTTGCAACTAGTGAATGATTTGTACATAGTAATGCAGGCATGACAAATGTATCTAACAAAATCTGTACTAAAGATAATGCCAAAGACAGTACTTTGCACAATACTGTATACTGTATACTAAGTCAGTATTTGGTGTGAAGATCCTATGGGGACCCATTAGTCAGTTTGTGCAGTTTTATAAAAAAGTTAGTTGAAAGTTTTACAGAGCACCCTGCAGAACCACCCACTGTTCTTCTGAGGAATTTGCCTGTCGCACCTGCTTCTTTCTCATACAAAAAACGACAGTTTCACCAATTTGTTTTTGTTGACAAATGTACTGCATCCTTTTATTGCATACATTTGTTTTTCCTGTAACATCTCATTTTGTGTTGGAATACAGATGTTGACAAATCAGAGTTTTTGTTTTTGGAGTCAATAAAATCATCCTAAAATAATTGAAAAAAAATAAAATAAATAATCCACAAGGAAAATAGTACTACAAAACACAGGGCACCTAAGAGTTCTGCACAGGCACGCACACACACACACACACACACACACACACACACACACACACACACACACACACGTTAAATAAGCTACAGTATGAGCTCTAGTCAAACATGAACATAGTTGAAAGTAAAAAGACTTTGTGGCAGTATGCTGTACCGGGAAGTGGGAAGACCAGCTGCCTGCCAAAACCCACATACAAAAGCAGTCACGGAAACTTTTTCGGCACGGGAACACATCTGATAACGTTATCTTAACCACACTCTGCCATCGTTCCGAGTTGCCTCTGAACCGACCATGTCGTGCTTTGATCTTCCATTACTGCTAGTTAATCTGATACCAATTTTTTTTTTCAAAATAATGTCGTCTTATATAATAATATAATCTTTTGAAGCGACGAAGGTTGTGGTAGTAGCACCAGCAAAAACTTTAATCTACTTTTATTCCTGGATCCAGTACTGATGATATCTTTCCTGTTTTTCTTTTTTATCTATCAGAGTGGGCGAGGTTTCAGCACTCCACTGGAGGATCTTGTTGGTGTGATCTGGCAACCCAATTGGTTTCATTGATGCTACAGAACATTAAACATATCTACAAACAGACAGTATTGTTCTTTAATAAAGAAAACGGTTCCAGGCTGGGGAAAATATTTAGCGGTGATTGCTTTTCTATAAGAGAACACCATGTAGTGTTTTACTCCTTACTTAAGTAGATATTTTTTCAATGCATTCATAATCAAATTGAAGTCTTCACAAAGAAGTGACCTCATGCAATGTAAAAACAACGGTATACTCCGGTTTCTGATACCGGAACCACGGATGTACACTATGTAGATGTATTTAGAACATGCAATAATATGAACAGAATCGAGCTCATGAAAATATACAGGATGGAAGAGGAAGGAATCTGTTCTGCACAAGACTGCAGGCGCTCGCTCAGCTCGGCAGCATGCTGAGTCAAAAGATGATGCCCCAGGAGATCCAGAAGCACGTGTTCGCACCACAGGCCATTACAGATGTGATGAAGACGAGAAGATTTCCTCGAGCATCTCCAGTCGAGCCGATATTGAAGAGCTTCAAAAGGTTCCAAAAGCCGCCAGGAGCATGCCTGATATACTGTATATGTTTGAAAAAAGCTATCCATCAGGGCTACAGAAGGAACAGAACTGGATCCAGGGATCTACTGCATTTCCAGTAAAAAGTTTGGACACAACTTTGGATGTATGCTCCATATTCTAGAAGTATACTGGAGATTTCTAAACTATGAAGACCTTTCCAGGAAAGCAAGACCAAAACTGACCTCTGCTGCCGAGGAGAAGTTCATTTAGAGTCACCAGCCTCAGAAATCACCAATTAACCCCTAAACCAGCACCTCAGACTAGAGCCGTTATCAAGAGTTTAGATAGACAGATAGATCCCGAAGGAAGTAGCACACACATCTCCATATACTGTAGCATGATGCTCGGTCCATAAGCCGTTTCTCTGACCGGACACTAGATTGTCTTACTCTGTGCATGTCTTGATTTGTAATTGTGTCCATGTTACTTGGTTTCGGTCGCAAGCGGGTCTGAGGTCTGACCTGGTCGCTGTAACGGTCAGTGGTTGCAACTCTACAACTCTTTACTGCTGTACACGGCGCTGGATACAACCGTTTACAGCCGCTATACTTGATGCCGTACACTTTTATAAACTTGCACGTTTCGGTTTCAGTTTCCGTCACGGTGCGCAAACAACTGCAGTTAACGGCACCAGTTACGGTTACGGGCGGTTTCAGTCTGTCTCTGACACTGAATATGAGCACCCCTCCCCCAATAGTGTGTGTGTGTGGTCCCCCACGGTCTAGGTTCCCGGCTGCAACTAAACTCGTGCTTTCTGAATGATAGTGGCATGAATCAATACAACACTGCTGCACCATTTGCATTTTTGCTGCACCACTCGGAAGCTCGTGCACTGGGAGCAGATTCGGTTCGGTTCGGCATTGCAATCACTGGTTCATCGACTAGTGCATCTCTATTATAAATGCAATAAATCATTTAAAAATCGTTTTTTGGAGTGTGTGTGTGGCGATACGTGAATTGCGATCATTACTGAAACGATTTGTTCTCCCAGCTCTACAACGCAGCATAAATTCTACAACAAAAAAAGAAAAAGGCCGTTTCGCTGTTCTGAGGTTGTATTTGCAATGCTGTGCTGAAGGTCGTTCGTTCTATATTATCTCAAAATCATTTATTAAAATCGTTCTAAATGAAAAAAAAAAACAAACCAAAGAAAAAAAACAACGTCCCGATGGTGCATGCTGTCGCAACTACACACTCATCCAACACTTGAGTTCCTGCTGGCTAAACATGGAGACAGACAGGAGCATGGGTATTTCTTCCATCCCCATGGATCTCGAAAACACATCAACGTCAGTTATTTTTTATTTTTTTATTGCCGCTGTTTTTAGAAGTTCACCTGTAAAGCAGATCAGATTTGGTGGAACCCTCGAAGAACACATTAGACAGGAGCACTTTGCTGAGAGTAGGAGGAGAGAGAAAGAAGGAGTTCGAGAAAAGAGAGAGAGAGAGAGAGAATAGCTATGTGTAACTAGAGCATGGTGTTGGCGGTTCTCTGGAGACGGCGGCGGCCGGCGAGGGTCGGAGTGCCCGCAGACATACCACACAGGCTGCCATCTGTGACAAGTCCTCAGTGCCCCTTAGCGAAGCCGCCCAAGCTGGCGCTCCCCGCTCGGTTTGAGACGCAGCCAATACGAGTCTCTCACATTAGCGCTCTGGCGGGATTTCAGACTCGGCTTTTCTGTGACTGCCGGGTATTGTGAACTCTGTAACCTCGCCTCTGGAAGTATGCGCCGTAGGCACGGGCTCCTTAAAGTCCCATCCTATGAATCGGTTCTTCAGTTTTGAAAGCACGCTATTCGGTAACTACAGTATTTTGCGTTATTTAGGAGCTGGAATAAGACGAATAGGTAAATGATGAGAGGGAGGAATACAGATCTGGTCCTGCCGATGCATCCTGGGAGTTAGATGATAGCATTTGAGGGGCGTTCAAGTCAAACCGGGACTCGTGATGAAATTTCGCACGAATGATGGTGCAAAACCCGAAGACAGAAGACTTCAAGGACAGTACAAGGACGAGACTCGGACAACACTTGAATTGTGCGAACGTTTAAGAGAAGTCTGTGAAGGACCATCCCGGCCGAGATGGCCCACCGCGGTCGTTCCCGTGAACACTCGGCGGGTGGAGAAACGAGGCCATTCTCTCTGAATACGACTTCACATAAATGATATCTCGGCGAATATCTCACAGCTCCGATGCTCGCGGGAATCCAGGCCAGCCGGAGGAATCCAAACACTCGTGATGATTTGGTTTCTCAGACATTTTCCTCTTCGTCCTTATTTGGGTATAAACGGACTTCCTGCTGTAAAAAAGCCTACAGGACGAGGTCATTTGGGGAGTGAAATGAAAAAAAAAGAAAGAAAGAAGAAAACAAGCACACAGCAGTAACGTTCTGCTTAGAAGAACAAAAAGAATTAGTAGCCAGGTTTGTAGGAAATCAAATCAATGCATCCTGTGTTTGGACTGTACATGTTATAAACATCAGAATATGAGTAGATTTTGTCTAAGCATCTGTGCTTATGTGAGTAATTGAAAATGTGTGTATGTGTGTGTGTGTGAGGGCTGAGAATAAGGTTCATCAACATATGGCCTTCAGCTTAACAGATTAGCTCATTAGCAGGTGAGACACACCGGGACACGGATCTACAGTAATGCCATGCGTTCTACAGCAATGAGCCGGATTCACAACCGCGCGACACGTCAGCGTATAGAGACGCTTCCTTTAGACTTTGTGACTCAAGGTCATTTCCAGAGTACAAGGTCAGAAATACAGTATGGAGATTTCCCATCATCAAGCTGGCCAAAAACATGGCATTAAAAAGTTTTCATACATGCGATTTAAATTGCGCTGCAGTTATATAAACGGCTTCTTTTCTTCTCTTCTTCTTTTCTTCTAAACTGTGTTTTGCTTTACTGTCGCAATGGATGTTTTGTTTTGCGCAATTTGTCCCCATTACTCTTGCCCTCTACCCATGAGACACAATTTTGCCGTCATGCATATCGAAATCTCCGCTGAGAGTCTTGCGTCTCTGAGGTGTATCACGATATTTCCTCCCTTCATAATGAGCGCTCACAGGCTCGTTTCGCTTGACCCCCCATTTAATTACTCAAATATTGAGTAACTTCTTGTGTTGTTGATTGTTTAAATGTCAAATCTCATGCAAAGCGATAATCTTTTTTCTCGCTAACCATACTCCAGACCAGTAGGTGGTGCTATTGCCCCAAATGCACATAAAATCAGCAGAAGAAGCGATAGCTTGTGGAAGATGCAATTGAGTTTTGTGAATATTTCTGCAAAAACCTGTGTTAGATTGACCGGTGTTAGGACTTTTGGACTTTGGGACGTTAAACACTGTCCTGCTCAGGACTGGACAGTGCCCACGCACATAATGAGGACTTACTGTTCTCTGTTCATAAATTCACCATGTGGGACATTTCCATTCCAATCATTTAAATTCAGATCTGTCTGCTGTACATAACGTAAACTATACAAGTTTTTTTTTTTTTTTTTACAACTAAATACTGTGTATTTCTATAGGTTGTTTCTATATTTTATATTATAGCATTTTTCTTCTTTTTTTTTTCTTTCTCCCCCTTCCCTATATTTTTATTTTCTACTATAGCTATATTTCCATAGCTAGAGTTATCTTATTAAATTTCTTACTTTATTTCATAACTTATTTTTCGAATGACTGTTTATTCTCTTTAGTGTAAGGTCATGGGAGGTCGTATAAGCATTTCACTGCACATCGTACTGTGTATGACTGAGACAAATAAAATTTTAATTTAGATTTTAAAATAACACAAATTGTAGGCCAATTAACATTTCTGAGTTTATCAAAATAATAATAAAAAAATCGATTCACAATTAAAAAACAAAACAAAACAAAAACTACCCAATTATAGACAAGGATCGATTCAATCTCATAATTGATTCAACTGCATAATCGACTAAATCACACTAAATATGTAGCATAGTCGTTCGACTCTTGATAGTGGCATAACCAGCAATTATATTCACATAATAATAATAAAAAAAATCACAATTGTTTTTCAAATCTGTACTATTAAATTGGTAAGTGTACTAAATGCTTGTACATTTAAGGTGGACACCGGATGTCCATGAGATCTGTAAGAATTTAGTATTTAATCATTTAATCTTTTCTTAATTTCCTACTATATTTCTTTTTTCTTAATTTGCAACGGCGTGAAAGCAACTGTACCTCATGTTATCATATTGCAATATGTTGTACAATACTTCCTTGTAATCCTGGGTGACAGTCAGCCATGTGGTCTTGAGGGTAAACCCCCATACTCTACAGTGTACTGTACTGTGTGATCAGGGTAAATATGTGATATTTCACATTCTATGATATAACGGGCCTGCCTTGTGTTACACTGTAGTGCCTTGCATTGTAGTCTGTTGGATGGGTAACTCGCACCTATGACCAATAAATTCACGTGTCCAAAGTTCATTGCTGTACGTTGAACCTGCATTGCTGAAATCCATAACCTTTTACAAATCCCCAAACGCATGCACGCACACACACACACACACACACACATTCGCACTACACAGGATTACTATTATACAAACCAACATCACCACCACCGATATTGATATTATCACGGTACCCAGGTGCCAATTCAATTCGTATTGCAATTCTCTATGTATCACGAACACAGGATATTGTGCCATGTAAACACACAACCTGCCGGATTATAGAGAAACACCAAAACTTAAAAATGCAAGCAGATATAACCTAGAAATGTATTTTTAAAAGTCGCTTGTGAAGTCAGAGTGGCGATGCATGAATCGGCACACAAAAGAATTGCGATACATGACTAATTCGATACCAACCCCCCCACAAGTGATGGAGCAAAAATGTACAGCCATTCATCATAAAGTATCTACTCTTTTAACCGCTGCGTATGGTCATGGAGGACTGGACCCTATCTCATGAGACCCTATGTAATGATCCTATGCATTCAAACCCCAGCTCTAGAAGCGTGGGGCGACAGCGGAAGAGCTTAACTACTACGCAAGGTCTACTTGGATAATGGTTTGATTTGTTGTCGTGTTCAAAATACATGTATTAAAGTTTACATTCCGTCCATCTCCATCTAGAAACTTCTGTTATCCAATTAAGCCAATTTTGATTACCATTCTATGGTATTAATACCATTCTATTAATACCAGTTGGCCTAACCTGCATGTATTTGGACTGTGGGAGAAAACTGGAGTACCCGGAGCCAAGAACGGGGAGAACATGCAAACTCCACACACACACACACACACACACACACACACACACACACACACACAAAAATCCCGAGGCGGGAATCGAACCTGGACCCAGCAGGTACGAAGCGACAGTACTAAAAGTTTATCTTCCATATAAAAAAAAAAAAGCTCATCTTCCATATCACTTAATCGTGTATACAGGGTCGCCGGAGACCTGGAGGCGGGGTAACCCTGGACGAGGTGCCAATCCATCGCACGGCACATACACAAAACCAGATCACCTGGAGGAAACACGCCAAGCACACCATGCAAACTCCATGCACACAGACTGGGAGGCAGGTGACAAGTGCTAAGGGTTTATGCATCTATATTATAGAGTAAAATGAAAGCATTAGTGCATTCATTAGTGATTTAATGTGTATAAATGCTGCTGCTGATGCAGATGCGTGGTGCACACCTGACAGATAGAATAGATAAAGAGGGTGAAATCAGTGCATCATAGACACTGAGACGTTTCTGTGAGGGTCAGGCAGGTGGACAGGTGAGCTCACCTGGACAAGGCGCAGGAGCAGCAGCTGCAGGGTTCAGGGTTCACGAGCTTACCTTGAGGGAAGGGGTTCGGCTGGACCACGTGCAGGAAGGCTCGCATCATGTTGAACAGCAGGCCGATCGGCCCGGGCTCGTAATACGCGACGGTTTCATAAACTCCTCCCGGTACCGATCCGAAATCTAACGGTGCCGCAGCGGGAGAAGGAGCAGCGGCAGGAGCAGCTCCGAAAACCGAGCTGCAGCACCCGAGCAGGAGCAGCGTCAGGACCGGGCTGCCCATCATCACACCGCGGACACGCACACGCCCACGGGCACGGACAAGACAGGTGCGCGATCACCAGATCCGCTTTAATCGATTAATTAACGCAAACCCGAGCGCGTTCGGATGGAAGCGCGAGAACGCACGCGATAAAAACAAACAAACCAAGCACGCGCGCGTCACGTCGTGGTTTCCGTGCAGAGGCTCATGATGCGCGCGGTGTCCGCCCTGAGCGGCTTCCTCCACAGCACAGGTGTCTCTCTCTCTCTGTCTCTCTCTCTGTCTCTCTCGCCCCTCTCTCTCTCCTCCTCCTCTTTATTCTCCTTTTATTTCTCCATAGCGCAAACAGAGCACTGGAATTACAATCAGGTGCGCCCTCTGGTGGACATCTGGCGGATATGCACCGTGCATGTACACAATACCTCGAATAGATATACTATACAAGTATGTAGTATATTTATGGGGGGGGGACCTGGAGCCTATCCTAGGAGGCTCTGGGCACAAGGCGGGGTACACCTCGGACAGGGCACCAATCCATAGCAGGTCACGCAGACATATATACACACACTACGGACAATTTGGGAACGCTAATTAGCCTAATGCGCATGTCTCTGGACTGTGCGAGGAAACAGGAGCACCCGGAGGAAACCCACCAAGAAACAACACACAGACAATGGAAACCAATGGAAAATGGAAAGAAAAGTGCTAACCACTCCGCCATCATGCCGTCCAAAAACACACACAACCATTCTATATATATATATATATATATAGAGAGAGAGAGAGAGAGAGAGAGAGAGAGTTCATTATTGATTATTATTGCCAATCTTAATGCTTCAGCAAACCAAGACGTTTTAGACAATGTTATGCTTTCAACATTGTGATAACAGTTTGTTGAAGGCCCTTTTCTATGCCAACATGACTGAGCCAAAGTAAGGACTATAAAGACATGGTTTCGATGAGTTCAGTGTGCAAGAACTTGACTGGACTAAACACAGAGCCCTGACCTCAACCCAATCAAGCACCTTTGGGATGAACTGGAGTGGAGATTACGAGTCAGACCTTCTCTTCCAACATCAGTGCCCGACCTCATAAATGCACTACAGAATGAATGGGCACGAATCACTCCAAAATCTTGTGGGCTGCCTTCCAAGAGTTGTGGAAGCTGTTCCAGCATATCTGCAAAAGGAGGACCGAGTCCATATTAAAGTATATGTATTTGGATTTAATGTTTTTGTCCATATAGTGTATATATAGTGAAAGTTGCATCAGATAAAATATCTCTAATAGTGGAATGCAAAACGTGGAATGGAATAAGATTTGAACATGCTCCAATTTCCCACATACCCATGCGGCATTCATTTTGAAATTATACAGTCAAGGGCATCTGGCGTAAAAACCTGCGCCAAGTTGTGCACGGATTGGACGGTCTGATGTGGCGACCTCTCGACGAAAGACTAACGGCAGTATGTTAATTAAATAAAATGAAATAATACTGAATAGCATTGGTTTTAGGATTATGTTTGCCATACAGGAGGCCAGCGTCTGAATCCCAGCCAAGTCCTGCAAACCCAGAGACTGGTTGCAGGACATCCTTAGTGGTGGTCACAAGCCTGGATAAAAAGTGCTAGGTTTCTCCTAAATTTAGTTGTTTAAAATGCTGGTTTCATCAGACTAGAGAATTTTTAAAAAATATTTGTTGATTTATTATTGACTGGAGCCCAATCTGTTTTTATTATGCAGCGTAGAGTATTTGCAAATAGATTTGTGCAGAATTTGAGACTTATACCTTGATGAAGCAAACTCTGGACAACAATAGTATCTCGATTGATTCCATCTGCATGAGAGAGAAAATTCTGCAAAACATTTCTGGTTGGAAGAATAATGAAATCTTTCATTCCTGACTGAAGATAAAGAATTTCTTTGCAGCTTATCCTTCGGCTTCGGGCTGAAAGACGTTGTTGTACAACAGCAGCACACGTCTTCATGGATGCGTGAGCTGAAAAGGTCAAGGACTCGGGCTGTGGTGAAAGCTCTAAAACATGAGCACTGTGTGAAATGGCATCACGGAGAAAGAGAGTAAAAGGGACAGGGAGAGACACGGAGGGAGGTGAAACGGAGAGCCGGCGGAGAGGTTCTCCGTAAGGCGATTAAGCCTCTCAAACCCCAGCAAAGCGCAGCGACGGCTGGAGCTGGATTAAACACACAACCAGTCTGGAGGTCACAGGCGCTCAGCGACGCGTTCAGTCACATGTTCCGGCGGTTAAAAGGTGCAGTCAGCGATTTTGTCTTTCAGGTTAGTTGAAGCTCAGATGGAAAACCATAAAAACCCCTGTTTGGTTTTATCCCTAAACCTGAATAATCATATTGTAAGTGACCGAACTCATAATTCCAATGGGAAAAATGTAACCTTTATGAATTTACATACTGTAAGAATGCTCGCACCTTGTAGTAAAGGATTGGAATAGTTGTAATTGTGTATGCAGCCTATCTCAGGAGACTTAGAGCAGAAGGTGGGGTACACCCAGGACAGTGTGCACACACACAATGAACAATTTGGGAACACCAGTTACCCTAATCAGCAGATCTTCGACTATGAGAGGAAACCAGAGAACCCAAAGGAAACCCACCAAGAACATGCAAACATCACGCACACAGACCCGAGATGGGAATCGAACCCTCAACCCTGGAGGTGCATGGACACAGTGTCACCATGCCTTTTATACAAAAAAAAAAATAAATAAAAAAAACATATATTGGATTTTCCGATTTTCTCCCTAATTTAGTCGTGTCCAATTCCTCCCCGTCACTAGGGGGCTCCCACATTAAGGCTACTACTACCACTCAGCCGGGAGAGCCGAAGTCTATCACGTGTTTCCTCCGAACCACGTGACGCCAGCCGACCGCATCCAACCGTTGGGGGCGGCGTAACACACTCGGAGGACAGCGCTATCCGCTCCCTCCGTTGCGCGAGCTCACAGACGCCCCTGATTGGCTGTAGAGCCGTGATTAATTTGGGAGGACTAAGTACCTCCCCTCTGAGAGAGCTCGGCCAATCAGCTCTCTCTAGACCTCTGGCTGCGAGAGGTTACAGCACCACCCGGGATTCGAACTAGCGATCTCCGGATGATAGGGCGAGCGCTTTAACCACTGCGTCACTCGGAGGCCAAAAAATATTTTTTAAATCAGTTTCGGAGTGTGTGTGTGTGTGTGTGTAAAAACAAAAACCATGAAAAAAAAATCAACTTTTAGTTTTTTCTTCCTTACAGTATAATATATATTATATAATGGCGTGCACCATTCAACTGTCTCATCAGCATGAAAACCTCATCTGCTTTTATCACAAGACTGGTTGATAGTGTGACTTACATTAAGGCATTCGGCTCAACAAAAGAACAAAAAAAAGGTTTCGGTTTGACTTGAACTCACGTTGTATTTTGTTATACTTCATATGTGCTTAGTTTTGTTATTATTTTTTAAAATCTTTTGTATCCGCCCAAAATATGCTTAAAATAAATATTTTCAAATACTTATCTTCCTTGTTTTCTCTAGTTCATTAGGAAATGAATTGTGTGAAACGACCTCAGGCTAAATTTGAAAGCTGAGAGCTAAAGTTTTTAAGATCACCAAAACTAGTGTATTGATGATGCAGCACTGGTAGCTCTCCAGAACAGGACATGTTGCCAAATATTACAAAATATGTTCAAGATGAAAAATCGCTGATTTAACGCCAATGTATGTTAGAGCGATGATGATGAAAAGCCGGATGAAGAGACTGCAGTGTTCTCTCTCTCTCTCTCTCTCACACACACACACACACACAAAGAGTTAAATAAGAAACACTAAACGTAATGACATTAAAAAGTACCTTTATTAATTATTCCAAAATCACACACACACACACACACACACACACAATTACTGAGTCACATCCCTGCACTGCTGGTGTAACGGTGAGCTAAAAAAGAAACATTACTTTAGTGTGAACGAGCACACATTCAGCCTGGACCTGAACTAATAAAATCACCTTTAATACCCGTAGGAATGTTTTTCTCCGAGCCAGACGTGCAGAGCGTGCTTCTACTGTATAGAAAAGTAAAAAAAAAAAAAAAAACGGCCCTCAAGGTTTACTCCCTGAAATCAAATGCGTTAAACGTGCAAAAACCGCCAGAATAAATAACTAGCACGAAATGTGGATTATCTGTATAGTTCCTTCAACAGAGTCTCATTTTATTTGCAAATGGAATGAATGGCTGCACCGAACAGGAAGAAAACAGAAAGAACAGGACAGAATGGACGGAGTAGAAAGCGATGAACGAGGCAGTGTTTCTCCCAGAGCGAGTGTCTTGCACAATTTAAAGCAAACACGAGAGCGTCTAAGCTGCTGCGGTGAATCAGTGCGACGTGACGGGAAAGTGTTTGTGCTGAAATATTTGTGGTGTGTTTGTAGAAGTTATGTCCCGCACTCAATCTGCGCGGTCACTGCAGAGACTCGGGTGAGCTAGTCAGCCATCCCCGCGATGACATCACCGCCAATGTTGAAGCTTTGGACGTTGATGTGTTTCAGCAGGAAGTACTGATGAGCGAGCGATCTGAGCGGGCTACGTCACTAAAGCGCTGCTGCATCGCTCTCGCTCAGTAGAGATGAATTCCTATATGATATCAGCCGGAAGACTAACGGCATTGTAGGTTGTAGGGATGGGAATCACGAGGGATCGTCCGATACGATATTATCACGATACGATTTGATTTATATTGGGAGAAATTTAGGGAGAAAATTTCAACGTCCAAAGCTTCAACATTGGCGGTGATGTCATGTCCAATGATGTCGTGTCCAATTCCTCCCCGTCACTAGGGGGCTCCACATTAAGGCTACTACTACCACTCAGCCGGGTAGTGTTTCCTCCGAACCACGTGATGCCGCATCTTTTCGAACTGCTCGCTCGCGCACCGTTGGGGGCGGCGTAACGCACTTGGAGGGCAGCGCTATCCGCTCCCTCCACTGCGCGAGCTCACAGACGCCCCTGACCGGCTGTAGAGCCGTGATTAATGTCGTAGCACTATGTACCTCTCATCCCTCCCCTCTGAGAGAGCTCGGCCAATCAGCTCTCTCTAGACCTCCGGCTGCGAGAGGTTACAGCACCACCCGGGATTCGAACTAGCGCTTTAACCACTGCGCCATTCGGAGGCCCCGACTTTTATTATTAACACAAATAATTCACTTCAACCAGACTGGGTGCTGTGCTTCCTGCCGAGTGTGTGAACACTTTAGAGTATGCCACCTGTAGGATTTTAGAGGAACTGCAACATGTTAATGACATACAGAAATAAAAACGAAAAATGTCTTTAATGTTATTTTGGAGTCATAAACAGGAATTGCCACACAAAAGAATCACAATACATCACTGAAATCATTTTTCCACTATAAAAATAGCTAACTGTAGATCATGTGTTGTTTATAAAGATCGACAGGCGAATCATTCTGGGTGGATCTGTTTTTCTTCATGGCAAGCATACTGTACATCAGCCTTGTGGTAGATTTTTTAGAAAACCAAACCTTAAACAATTTGGCAAATTAAAGGTTAAAAAAATAAATAGACTACAGTGATTTGGAATGTTAGACGATGATAGTTAGAGAACGCTCATTATGAGCTTCAAGCCTCTTCTCTACTTGGACAAACCTCGTACCAGCCGCGTGACCAGCACCAGAGCTGTGTGAATTAAGTTAGGCACTACCTACGTATCTACGACGTCTGTTAATGATCTGTACTAAACCTGGCTTATTGTGTTATACCGAGATGCAGGTTTATTAGTTATTATGTTGATATATTTATTAAACAAGCAACACAGCGTCTTCATGGGTTCGAGTTGAAAATGCTTTTCTAGTCACGTTAAAAAAATATTTCTTTAAAATGTTCCTTCAATTAATTATAGTCATAAAGGTGTTTCTTCATACTGCAGAATTCTTAAACCTGCCAGATCAGACAGTAAACCTTTAAAATATCAGGTTTATATTCCCATTCTAATACGATATTGTTTCCATAGTAACGGCTAACTTAAAGGGGACTTCTTTAATGGATGCTCCATATAATCTAAACCTCCTTCCATCTATCCATTACTTATACCGATTATGTTTTGTAGGATCACAAGGCGGGGCTGGAGCTTATCCCAGGGATATCCCACACCCTGGATGAGGTGCCACTGCATCTCACACACACACTTCGGACACTTACATCATGCATTACGCTAATAGTGTGTATGTTGGTCTCGTTCAGGAGGAATAAACTCACGGATGAAAACAAGGTAATATTGTTCTTCTTTCCATTTCAGATTTCAGTTCTGTATATTTTGGCGCATACTGTATTATAATTGTAGTGAAGTTTTCTGTTATGGTTATTTAGCAGGTTGTGGAAGGAGTCTGCAGTGTCAGAGTTTTATAAGAATCAGCAGTAAAGATCTATTTTGATGTTTTCCACCAAGGGGGAAAAAAAAGAAAAAAAAAAGAAAAAGGAAAAAAAAAAGAAAGAAAATCGAGGAATCAAGTAATAGGCTCTAGGTGCTTTAACGTAAGAGATAATACAAACTCGTTTCATGGCTGCAGAACTACAAGCCATCTACAACATAAACGGATAAAAACTAAATCTCAGTGTGGCAATTTTTTAAATAAATAAAAATGGATCTGTTGGCACATCGCTGTGGCATAAAAGGTGTAAACATTTCAAAACTTGGTGATATACAGTACTGTTGTACAGCAATTTAAATCATTTCCGGCTTGGACCCTTACGACCACCGGGTTGCCTGTTTATTAGGTACTGTATATAGCGCTGATATATTATAGTTTATCACTTTTTTCGCTATATAGCTAATCATAACATTTAATAACCTCAATCGGCGGATTTTTCACATTGTTCAGGACAGCACAGATCCACTGCACTGAAATTCTGTCTCTCTCTCTCTCTCTCTCTCTACTCCAGTATAAAACCTGGAGAGGACACTGGACCCTCGGTCACATGACTCAGCCAGGCTCCCACAGACAGCGGATTCTCAGTCACTGGAATGTCCGTTGCATTTTCCCCCCGGCTGATTCTCGCGGCCCGTGTATCTTGCGTCCCCCCCCCCCCCCCCCGACCTCCCCTACCCCGGGGACGAGCGTCTCGTGTCTGGGTCTCGTCTCCACGTCGAATCGGAGACGGCTAAAGTATGCGGTTTCCGCACAGGGTGAAGCGATCGATCTCCAGCAGGTCTTTGTTCGGCACTCTGTGTTTGAGCTCAGTGTCGTGAGGAGTCTCGCTGCATTTCTCCTCCTCTGCTTTAGAGGGACTCTCTGGAGCGGGCTCGCTGGTCTCCATGGCGACAGGAGCCGGAGGGAGGAGGTCCGGGGTGCGTGGGGCAGGTTGCTTGGAGATGGAGGTGACGCAGGGGGGCGGATGCTGGGCTTTCGGCTTATCTGAAGAATATACATATAGAGAGAGAGAGAGAGAGAGAGAGAGAGAGAGAGAGAGAAAATAAAAAATTTGAAATATACTGGTTGTGTTTCAATAAACAGTAATCGAAACATGTTATGTTACCTGACGGAGGCGGAGATTTGGCATGGCTGGGGGTTCTGGGGGTCTTTTTCGGAGCTGGGGTGCTGG
Organism: Clarias magur; assembly: GCA_013621035.1. Classification (NCBI taxonomy): domain Eukaryota; kingdom Metazoa; phylum Chordata; class Actinopteri; order Siluriformes; family Clariidae; genus Clarias; species Clarias magur. Next base: position 788,984 of record QNUK01000050.1, on the reverse strand, counting down.
GTTTATCGAACAGCTTCCCCTCCATTTTGGCCTCTTTGACATAGTGACAGGATTTTCCCAGCAGAATGATACTGTTCAGCACTTTCAGCGTGATCATTCTGAACAAAAACAGGGGAAAAATATGCACATGTAAAATGATGCACTAGTGGATGTGAACATAATCACTATATCATCTAAGGAGAGGCGATTACCCGAGGTAGAACAGCAGCAGACTGACAGATGCGAGAGCTCCTTGGATCTTCACAGAACTCATTACGACTCGGATGAGCTGAGAGAGAGACAGAGAGAGAGAGAGACAGAGAGAGAGAGAGTTCATGGTCGAAAGCAGCATCACACATTCCACAGCGGTTCCTCACCATTCTCTACATGCAAGATGAAACTTCTCACCAGAACGGCCAAAGGCAGAGGGATGAAGCCCATTCTCCTGGCCACTGAGTCACTGTAGTCTGTGTACGCCTGCGCAATAAACAAACCAGGAATGCGTGTAAACGAAAACACTTGCCAGCACCATTAGCTTTATTAAAATTATTTGGCGTCAGTGCTCATAAAGAAACACTCACATACTGCTGCCGGCTGCTGACGAGCTCAAGGGCCAAGCTGGCTTTGTATTCTCTGTACACCTACACACAACCACACACACACACACACAACCACACAGACACACGCACCAGAAGGAAAAAAAAAAAAAAAACCTCAATGAATGTATGACGCACGGATCTGTCCAGTGCAAGACGTTTCTGAATACCGTATGCCTCATATTACTGTAAACCTGAAACTGTATTTGTATGTTTTCTTTCTTTCATAAGACTGAAACTTATGCACTCATTACGTCTGCTGTGATGTCGTTGAATTTGGTGATGAACGCATGCTTCACGACGTCCACGGTCACCTCGGAGGCCACCACCATGAGGACGTCTGGCAGCAGCACCCACAGGTGATCTGAAACGGAAATGACATCGCCGACAACGTGAGCGGCTCCAAAAACCAAAGCCGTGAAGATTTTTTATCATTTGTTTTTTTTTTTTTAAATGGAGTTGATAATTGTAATCAGAATCAGTCAGAGCACATGTAGTGTGATCGTGTAAGAGAGAGATGAGATAAACCCCTCCTGGAGTGACGCTGCTACTGTGACTAGACAAGCAAACGGAGTACTGTACATGCAAACTGTTTACTCTGTAAGAAATATAACTGTGGGGAGCTTGAATCCCAAATCCCTCTCTAACCCCTGTACAAGGGCACTACTTGGTGTGTGGAACGAGGAACTCTACAGTACACCCTACATAGGATACGGGCTTTCCTATTTTATTATTATTATGAATTTTTTTTTTTTTTTTACAGTATTTGGGATTCAAACCAGGAGCAGTAAGATTCCCCCTGTACAAGTAAAAATCTAAAACTACTTTCTTCCCTGCCAATCAGCCTGTCTATCTATCTCTATATCTCGGTTAAGTTAAGCCTTTATTTGTCACATATACTGTACATTACAACACAGGGAAATTCTTTCTTCGCGTGTCCCAGCGTAACTGGGGTCAGAGCTCACGGTCAGCACCTGGAGCAGGGAGGGTTAAGGGCCTTGCTCAAGGGCCCAACAATGGCAACCTGGTGGAGCTGGGGAACGAACCGCCGACATTCCGGTCAGTAACTCAGTGCCTTAGCACTCTGAGCCACCACTGCACCCAATTTATAGTCTACCCATTTAACAATCCATTCATCTATCCTCTTGTCAATCAATCTACCATTAATCTATATACTGTACAATCCCTCTAATATACTATCCATCTATCGATCAGTCTACATATCTATGTATATACCGATCTACAGTACCCATTCTCCATCTATCCATCCATCCATCCATCTACACTATATTGCCACAATTATTCGCTAACTTGAGTGACACCCAATTCCTAATCCACAGGGTTCAATAATATGATGTTGGCCCCGCCCCCTTTGCAGATCTAACAGCTTCAACTCTTCTCTGAAGGCTTTCCACAAGCTTTAGGAGCGCGTTTATGGGAATTTCCTACCATTCTTCTAGAAGCGCATTTGTGAGGTCAGACACTGATGTTTAGACGAGAAGGCCTGGCTCTGGGTCTCCACTCCGATTCATCCCAAAGGTGCGGAAGAACGAGACTGGCCTGCACACGTTGAGGTCCTGACCTCAACCTGATAGAACACTTTTGGGATGAGTTACAGTACCCATCTACAAATCTACCAATCCACCATCCATGATCTAACAAACCATCTACATATTAATATAATCCTGTGATTTGCATGACAGTCCGTCAGTGCACCTCTGTGTACGAGCTGTTGCTATAGAAACAATGACATAATCGAAAGCGCACTTTAATATTACAACTACATGTTCTGTTACAGTATACGACCATATCGCGTCCCATTCTTTCATAAACGTCACCGAATCTGACCGATCTCGTATAAACATTCATAGTTTGATAGTAAAACGTGGCTTGAAAGCCGAACAAAGAAAAATAAACACAGTGTTATCCAGTCGTCAAACGCTCTACGGTAGGTTAGGCATGGCGTTCTGTGGTGAGTGATCGAGTTCAGACCTGAGTTCCAGGAGAACTGCTCCATGTTCCTCAGACACACAATCAGCAGCAGGATGCAGTTAGTGAAGCGTTCCTTAATGTCTGCAGGACAGAGCAGCAACAAGACATCATCATCATCAACAACATCATCCTCCTCCTCCTCCTCCTCCACTACTAGGGCTGTCAACCTTTACATGAATGCGCAGTAGTACAACCTGAATAGCTCGTGTATGGCATGAACACAAATTTGTTAGCAGCACGCATGTTAAAGAGCACGCTAGCTAAATGTCAGATTTTAAACACATTACGTTACTTCCACTTTAACTGAGGCAAGTTCTAAAGCCTGCAGTCCTTTAGATGTTGTTCCGGGGCGTCGTTGTGCTCTCGGAGTAATTTTGACAGCCCGGCCACTCCTAGGAAGGTTCACCACCGTTCCAAGTTTTCCCCATTTGTGGATAATGGCTCTCACCGGGGTTCAAACACTCACTTACTCATCATCTATACCGCTTAATCATGTATTCAGATTCACGGGGACCTGGAGCCTGTGGGAGGAAACTGGAGTACCCGGAGGAAACCCACCAAGCATGGGGAGAACATGCAAACTCCATGCACACAGAGACAGGAATCGAGCCTGGCCGGGGATCAAACCCCTACCCTGGCGGTGCAAGGCGACAGTGCTAACCACTACACCACCGTGCCGCCGGGTTCAAACACTGGCCTTAGAAATGGCTTTGTAGACTGATATGTCAGTTATTTTGTTTCTCGTTTGTTTTTAAATTTCTTTAGATCATGTTACTCCCTCCCTCCCCCGATATTTTAGTCGTGTCCAATACCTCCACATCAAGGCTACTACTACCACTCAGTCAGAGGGCCAAAGACCATCACGTGTCTCCTCCAAACCACATGACGCCAGCCAACCGCATCTTTTTGAACTGCTCAGTCACACACCGTTGTGGGCGGCGTAACACACTCAGATCCGCTCCTTCCACTTGCGCGTGTTCACAGACGCCCCTGATTGGCTGTAGAGCCGTGATTAATGTGGGAGCACTAAGTACCTCTCATCCCTCCCCTCTCTAGAGAGCTGATTGGCCAAGCTCTCTCAGAGGGGAGGGCTGCAAGAGGTTACAGCATCACCCGGGAGTCGAACTCACGATCTCCGGAAGATTTTACCACTGCGCCACTCGGAGGCCCAGGCGGGTTCTATTTAAGTGATTTCTTGATTAAACAGGTCTGACAGTAATCTGACCTGCGTGTGGCAAGTTTAATTTAACTTTTCTAAAAGATGTTGTTAATCACAGTTCATTCACGATTTAGCAAGGCGGGGCAATTACTGTTCCAGATAGGGCCAGGTATGTTTGGACAGCTTTTTCCTCATTCATATATGAAATCATCACTTTTTATTTGTCTGGTTATCTTTGTGCAAGATTAAAATCTGTTTGAGGATCTCAATCATTTACGATATTAAACACATTACGGAGGGGACTGCGGATAGAGTTGAAAATCTAATGCAGTTTAGATGCTTAATAATCATCAAAAGAGACAAAGTTGTATACGGAATGCACCAGATTTAGCTCTGACTTACCGCTGTTAGACATCTGAAAGAGGTTGTTTTTCTCAAACTTTTTAAAGACGCTTCCTTTGATCTCAACAAACTGTGACAAACGAGAGAACAGAGACAATAAACACACACACACACACACACAAAACCTCACTGTAACAAACCGCCATCCAATAGATTCTTATAATAATACCTTCTTATACCGATACCACTTCACTTGGACAGTCCATCTACTGTATACACCTGACCGCGATAACATGAAGGACACGTCTATAGATCTACAGTTTCACCACGGACGCTGAATTCTCAATTCTGATTGGTCAAAAATTGTTGATCGATTTTCTTTAACTGTAGTTTCACGCACAATCACGCACGCATTCTAATACATTATCATTCACCATTATGTTAAGACCTGTTATATAGCAGTGCGGGCAAATTCTGCAACCTGATCGGGCCATAAAGAGTGTATTATTTAGATGTAATGTAAACTGATAATTCTATAATTAAACAATATGACCCAAGCTGGAGTGTTGTACTGATTATCAGCACTGATATTCAGTACAACAGCATGACCTCGAGTGTGATATTGATTTTATAAAACAGTTCTACGCTACAGTTACGAACGAGTTCCATTCCAGGAGCACGTTCGTAAATCGGATTTGTTCTTAAGTCGGACAAAGTGAGTCTCGTACACCTTTGACACTATACAATGTAAAGCATACAAATTTGGTCTACGAACATCGATTTGGTCTACGAATCTATGAACGCTCGATGAAGTGCAGTCCGTTTGTATCTGCAGAAATGCATAACTCAAATGCTTGTAAGTCGGAGACTTACTGTATTTACAATCAGTGGATTATGATTTGTTTAATTTAACCAGTTATGTCACGATGATGAGTCACATGACAGGTTATTAACTGTCTACGGATGTTTCAATGACTGCAAATTCTCAGATGTGGGAAGTGTTGCACTAAAAGTGCACCATGTGCGCTCGTGTACGTCTTTGCACGCATGTGTGTTCTTACGTTGTTGGACATCATGATGGTGAGCAGAGACTTGTTGTGCGAGTTGAAGGCCACGTTTAACGTGGAGGCCTGGACCATGATGAGGATGGCATGCAGGACTGCGACACTCTCATGCTCAGGAAAACAACTTCCAGTGTAACTTTAATAGAACACGTTTTTCTGACAAAAACCGTACAAAGCCCGTGTTATCTGTATTCATGACAAACCCTGGTGCACGTGAGAAGGATACAGACGTAGAAGACGGCCATGATGAAATGTGGAATGACTCCTATGTGAGATCTCTTCCTGGATTTCGGCTCGGTGGCGGTCCAATACAGGGCGTCCAGGATGTCCTGGCCAAAGGACGAGAAGAGACGGTCTGCCACCTGAGGAGATAAAAGAGCTTTCCAATACACTATACGGCCTCGTTAAAGGAGAGATATGGAAATTAGAAGCTGCTGTGGAACATACTGTCGTTCTTGCTAAGTTTTGCAGAATTCTTTCAACTTGTTGAGCTTCTGCATAGCTTTGTGGACGGGGCTTTAGGGATCATCCATTGTAATTAATTTGATCGGCATGTAATCAAGGTTAATCAAGGCGGCAAAGTGGTTTAGTGATCAGCACCGTCATCTCACACCTCTAGGGTTGCGGGTCCAAATTTTTTGATTCGAAACTCAGAGTTTCCATGTTCTCATTCTGCTTTGTTTGGTGTCTTTTGTTTTCGCTTCCTCCTAATTTCTGCATGTGCATTTTTTTTATTTATATTTTTGGCATGTAGGAGACGCCCTTATCCAGAGCGATTTACATTTTATATCATTTTACATTTGAGCAGTTGAGGGTTGAGGTGCTTGGGAAGGATGTGAACCGTGAACCGTAGACGATCTGACCAAGGTGACAAGCTAATAAATAAATGTTTTTAAAAATAAATTGCATTTAAGACTTCATGCACCGTCGAAGGCACTGGCAAGGTGGCGCGCAGCAATCAGAGAAAATCACTCTCCGAAACAGAATTCTCTCAAATACCTCCCGTGACTCCCGTGATTGGTTGGGAGAAATATGTGATTAATGAAAGATGGGAGCCTTTTAAATATTAAATTACTATTTGATATTTTACAATCTTGCATAGAGGATACAAATACAATCACACATCTCATCTCATCCTGTATGTTTATATACTGTATATATATCACACTGCTGCTGTCTTAGCCACACACCATGTTCATTACATCATTACTTCTACACTTTAATAGTTTTAAATTTGTATACCTCACAGTTTATACTTTTGTTTTGAACATTTTACATGTTTATATGTTTCTGTGTAACTTATATTTTATATTTTAATTCTATTATATTTTTGTAACCGTTGTAAATTTGTACATCTCTAGTCTGCATTTTAATTTCTTTACATTTTTATTTGATTAAAAATTCTATACAGGTAGTCCCCGACTTACAAACGAGTTGTGTTCCGGGAGCGTGTTCGTAAGTCAGATTAGTTCTTAAATACGGCAATGTGAGACTTATACGCCTTTGACACAATTATACAATTTAAAGCATACCGATCCACATGACTCAATCATTCCTTTCCCCTTACACCATACTGCCATCATGTGGCCAAAAACTGTAACCGAGTCTACGGAAATGAATCTCCTTCCGCTTTCGTGAGCTCACAGACGCCCCTGATTGGCTGTAGAGACGCGATTAATGTGGGAGCACTAAGTACCTCTCATCCCTCCCCTTTGAGAGAGCTCGGCGAACCAGATCTCTAGGCCTCCAGCTCCGAGAGGTTACAGCATCACCGGGGATTCGAACCGGCGATCCCCGGATGATAGGGCGTGCGCTTTACCACTGCGCCACTCGGAGGATATGAAGCTCACAGTTGTGAGTGTTGTCTCTGCGCCTGAAGTGAATATTCTGTTCATTCTGTGACCCCGAAATTCCCGTCATCATCTGTAACTCTCCAATCGTGATATTTTGAGGAATTATTTAACCCGCTAACCATTAGTCAAAATTCAGACTTAAATCCAAATGAGATTGAGACCACATCAAGGGTTAGGATGGCTAATATTTACCTACTGGACAAATTATCAAAAGCTTTACATCACCGCTCTTTTAATTCCATTTCATTCCGATCGGGCCAGATTGCTCAGACAAGCTGCATTTTATTTCTGACTGGTCCGCTATTCCCATTATTATATATCCCATTATAAGCTCTCGACTCGTATCTGTATGTATTACTCATTGGCTGTTACATGATTGGCTGTCTGCATTAACAACAAGGGTGACAGGTGTTCCTATTAAACTGGACAATGAGTTTATCTTGAGGTTATTCATTTTTAATAGTCGAACAGTAGTTTAAAAAACAACACTAGTTTCAAACTAGAAACTGAAACATCCATAATGTTCAGGCTGTGAAACATAAACGTTGCTACAGTGGAACCTTGGATTATGAGTGTAATTCGTTCCAGAAGTGAGCTCGTATATCAAAACACTCCTAAACCAAATCATATTTTCCCATAAGAAATGATGAAAACTCAAATTATTCATCACAGCCCGAAGAAATAAATACATAAAAATAATTCATACAAAATATAAAGTAAAAATAAATTAACCTGCACTTTTCCTTTAAAAATAGTAAAAATAAATCCAGACAGATAAGTGTTTCTGTTTGTGCGTGCAGGCGCTTTGTGTGTGTGTGTGTGTGTGTGTGTGTGTGTGTGTGTGTGTGAGAAGCTAAAGTAAGAGGAGAGGAGGAATGAGCTCCTCCCCTCTCGCCTTACACAGTAACCCTTCCTCCTCTCTTATACGAGTTTCACACACACACAATAAACAAGAAATCTCTCTAATGACACTCAAATGATCGCAGATTAACGGAATCACTGCTGTAAAGTAAAAATAAAACAGATTAACCTGCACTTTATCTTTGAAAAGAATCGCGACAGAGCAGTGTGTGTGAGAAGGCGAGAGGAGGAGGGGTGCGTGTGAAGGGGCACGGTGTCTAATGACGCGTGTGGACACACACATATACAAACACAAAATAAAATATGTTTTATGCACACAGAAGTGGTTACAGTGTTATAGTAAACAGTACACGTGCGCACGGATGTTGATTATACCAGTAAGAGACGAGCACTAAGACCCAGCAGGGGAGACGATTACCCACAATTCCGCAGCGCAAGAGAGAGAAAAACCGTTGGCTCAGTTGTGATCACATGATGCTCGGTGTCAAAACAAGAAGTGCATTCGTGATACTTGGCACTCATAAACCAAGACGTGCTTGTTTTTCAAGTCAAAATTTATTAAAAATCTTTGCTCGTCTTGCGGAACGCTCACAAACCGTGTTACTCGCAATCTGAAGTTCCACTGTACACCAGTGTGATAAATGTGCAAAATAAATATGCATGTAATAAAAAAAAAGTCTATACTTAGAACTGGTGGACACGTACTAGATACACACAGTATAATGTATATAGTGTATATACATTACCAGTTAAAAGTCTTTCCTGATTCGTATTTCTTTCTACACTGTAAATCAAAATATACATCTCCTTTGACCAGCTGATTTACGCCTCTAACCATTAGTCCACCTCGTCAAAATCCAGACTTCAAATTGAGAAACTGAGTTAAAACAATTCTGCAAAGAAGAGTGGGCCAAAATTCCTCCACAGTGATGTGAAAGACTCGATGCCAGACATCACAAACACATGACTGCAGGTGTTTTCCCTTATTAAATGATCTTTTAAAAACTACTCGGGTTATTCTTTGTGTAATATTAAAATGACTTTTAATGATCTTAATCATTTAAGACATGTATGCAAAAAAAAAATAATAATTCAAGAAGGGGCAGATACTTTTTCACAGCATTATAGATGTACTCAAATATTGTGAATTTGCATATTAAGCATCAGTTGATATAGAAACATTGTTGATATGGTTGAACTCAACAAATGAACAAAACCCTTTTCTTTTAAATGTTGCTTCAGAAGCTCCGCCCCTCAAATTCCTGGACAAGCACTGCCAGAGCAGTGAGATTGGGCTAGCTGACAGACATTAATATAAAATATCATCAATTATAGTATAAATCACACCCCCTGCTGTTGACTGGGTGGAACTGTTTTGCAAAACATTTCATTTTTTTAAAGCCCATCTTTACCAAGGGTGCCAATAATTCTGGCTTTGACTGTACATTTGGTATTCTGCCTTGCTAAACGATCACACCAGAACATCCGGACCAGCGCCTACCTCCAGCATGTTATAGATGATGTAGAGTTTGATGACAGACTGTCCTCGGATCAGGTGGTACATCATGGCGTAATCTACATAGTGCATCATGGAGCAGCACAGAACCATGATCAACCCCTTGAGCAGGTCACACACCTGGGCTGGCTGCAGGAACCGAGCGCTGCTGAAAACACACACACACATATAACCATGTTATATAACACAGAGCAGACTCAACACTTGTGTGTGTATGGTTGTATAGAAATGACGCATGGGACGCAGCACAGAACACTACTCTCATGCAGACGACATCACAGACACATCTGGAGAGACAAGACGAGCAGCACACACAGAGCACAAAAGGGCGTGAAGAGGCTTCACATCGGTAGCTCCACTCTGCTCGCTGATCAAACATCAGACAGGAAACAGAGGAGCAGAAGTTTTGCTTTGCTGCTATTTTGGGAGACGAGGTTACACGGCTGAGGAGTCAGATGAGAAGAAGTGTGGAAAAGTCTCTCAGACACTGCAAAACTAAACAAAGCAAAAAAAAAAAAAAAAAACTCTTCTGCTGCAAAGCTGATCACTTGGACCAACAAAATAACTCAACTAAGCATTAAATTAATGAAATATACAGCAAGTCCCCGACTTGTGAACATTCAAGTTACAAATTTCCGCAGATACGAACGGACCGCCGTTCTACAAACATTCGAAGATGTGAACAGATCATTACATACAATATTTTCAGTGTGTAACTGAATGTTGTATAAAATCTCTAAAGTCCGGTATATTGTACTGTACGTGTGTGCGTGTGGGGGTGCGAGAGGAATGATTCCGCCTCCCCGGTTTTAATAATCAGTCCGGGAGCACGATGATAGAAAATGTCTGTTCTGTAAAGCCGTCTTGATGATAAATAATCCTAATTTTGGAAAATCCTCAACAAAACAGAGTTCACAGTCCAAAACAGCAGAAAACAGCTCTGAGGCGAAATGGTGTCCGGGATTCCCCTCGCGATTTAAAGATACAGTCACAACGTTTCATGTGGCGTGCGTACGATTCATTTCCTTAGGCGCGGTTACAGTTTTTGGCCACATGATGGCAGTGTGTGGAAAGAGGACAGCTTGTTAATCAAGTGGATCGGTATGCTGTAGAACGTACCGTTTATCCGTGTCAAGGACTCACTTTGTCGGATTTAAGAACTAATCGGACTTACGAACGAGTTCCGTTCCGGGGACTACCTACCGGGTTTAAAAACGACTCCTGAATACACTCGAGATTTATCTGACTAAAATCATTTCTATTAGAGATTCCAGCGTATCTGTTAACATGTACACTGATCTGATAAGTTTACACACACAAAGCATTCAGTTAGAATGTGTGGTTATACCTGCTATGTAGTGTTAAATCTCCCTAGACTCTATAGACTCCCTCTGCCAGTGCATTGATGAAATTAACATAGCATACCATCATCTCAAAAACATTGCATGAATTAGATGTTTTGTTTCCGATCACGACTTGGAGAAACTTGTCCATGCCTTTATCACCTCACCGTTCTCCTCTCCAGTCGTCCCAAGAAGACCATTAGACAGCTGCAGCTCTTCCAGAACACTGCTGCCAGAATTCTGACTAGAACCAGAAAATCTGGACACATGACACCAGTCCTCAGATCCTTACACTGGCTTCCTGTAACATTTAGGATAGATTTTAAAGTACTTTTACTTTATATGCTCACTGAATATAAACCTATTCTAACTCTAAATGAACTTCTCCTCTGCAGCAGAGGTAAGTTTTGGTCTTGCTTTCCTGGGAAGGTCTTCATCAGAGACAGTTTCATCATGGTGCTTGATGGATTTTGCAAATGCACTTGACACAATACTGTTCTTGCGAGAAGTGTTCCAGAACAGCTGACCTTCATGTCTTCTTGTATTCATGTATTCCAGAACAGTTCTACAACGCTTATCCTGTGTACAGCGTCGTGGGGAATCTGGGAACATAAATGAACCTAATCTGCATTTCTTTAGACTGTGTGAGGAAACCAAAGTACCTAGAGGAAACCCATCAAGCAGTTTTAAAAATCTCCAGTATTGATCTAGAATGTAGAAGATTCATAAAACCAGTAATATATACACAATACAGACCAAAAGTTTGGACACACCTTCTCATTCAGCGAGTTTTCTTTCTTGTGTTCTTTAGCCCAAACGCGTCTCTTCTGCTTGTTGCCTGTCCTTAGCAGTAGTTTCCTAGCAGATCTTCTAGCATGAAGGCCTGATTCACACAGTCTCCTCTTAACAGTTGTTCTAGAGATGTGTCTGCTGCTAGAACTCTGTGTGGCATTGACCTGCTCTCTGATCTGAGCTGCTGTTAACCTGCCATTTCTGAGGCTGGTGACTCGGATGAACTTCTCCTCCGCAGCAGAGGTGACTCTCGGTCTTCCTTTCCTGGGGCGGTCCGCATGTCAGCCAGTTTCTTTGTAGTGCTTGATGGTTTTTGTGACTGCACTCGGGGACACTTTCCAGGTTTTCCCAATTTTTCGGACTGACTGACCTTCATTTCTTAAAGTAATGACGGCCGCTCGTTTTTCTTTACTTAGCTGCTTTTTTCTTGCCATAATACAAATTCAAACTCTTTGAATGAGAAGGTGTGTCCAAACTTTTGGTCTGTACTGTATATCTAAGAACTTAATATATACTCAATTTATATTATTATTTATAAAAACGCAGTAGCATACTAGTTTAGCATGCTTTCCTTGTACACCCTATGTAACGCATTATGTACAGTCTTATGCAAAAGTTTAGGCACCCCTTGATAAATAACAAAAAAAAGAGGATGGCTTCTACGACAGGACAAAATATTTTGCATTATTTTCCATTTCCAAGACAGACTGTGTTAACATCTTTTCAATAATAAAAAAAAAAAAAATCACCAAAATCTGTTATTCATCAAAGGGTGACAAAACTTTTGCACAAGACGATAAGGTTTACTATTGGAATTATTATAACTGAACCTTTTTAAGCATTATGTAACCTGTAATTTTACTGACACTCGACAAGAACTCCTTTCCTTTATTAACTAAACTCTGTAAAACCACTTGGCTGCTTGGTTTAGTCAGAGAAGTGCGTCTAGTGTGTTCTGCACAAGCGGTGTATGGCTCGACACCAGAATAAACATAAGGGTAACAAATACGTAGTGGTGTTTAAATAAGTGTCACGTTGGCTATATGGGGGGGTGGAACACACCAGAGGCTTAAAAACCTGTCACGTGCAGAGCAGCACAGGCTCGGCTCTCCAAGCAGTTCTGTGGGTTTTGCAGCCACACGTCACAACACACCGCATCTACTCAAAAAAAATTTTTTTTTCAAAAGCAGCAGCATGAGGTTTCTGAGCGCTTGTTTACAGCGTGATGTCGATCGCAGCTTTCAGATCATTTCGACTTGTGATTAGGAGCGAGGTGAGGATGATTTTACAAGTCGGAATTTAGAAGCCGAGTGATGGAATGAAATCTTGTGTGCAGGTTTAGGGAAGGAAAAGCAAAAACACTTGAGCAAACTTATGGAGGCAGAGCATGGTCGGTCAATGAATGAATGAATGAATGAATGGATTTGCGGTTTAACATGGCAGCCTACCTGCTCCGTCTGCAATACGGGCACACGTGTGCCCTGAGAAGGAATACAACGGGGAGGGGAGGGATACAAAAAAAGACGAGGTGACAAAGTCGAATAACTGTAGTTGGTTAAAGAGTGCAGGCGTACGCAAGAGGAAACATGAGGAAGAATTGAAGTCTGTGTGAGGGTGTGTGAGTGAATGGGGTGTGTGTTTGTGTGTACCCGAGGCCACAGCAGGGGATGGTCAGCAGTCTCAGGAAGGCGAGCAGGGTTCGGAGGGGCAGTAACGTGAACACGTAGAGGAACGCGTCGAGGCACAGGAAGCAGCCGAACATCATGAGCTGTGTGTGAGAGAAGAACAGAAATCTCACCGTCAGCAAAGTTTTCTTACAGTAGATAGCCGGCTTACACTACACGTCTCCTTTAGGTGTTCTAGAAGTTCAGAATTGCCAAAAAGTGATCGGATTATATTCTGATAAATTTAGAAGCATGTCACAAAGTGTCATGTCAGGAAATAAAACTGATAAAACTGTAGTATAATTTGTTCCGGAAGCGTGCTTGTAATCCAAAGCACTCGTATATAAAAGCAAATTTCCCTTTTAAGAAATAATAGAAACCCGGATGATTCGTTCCACATCTCGGAAATATTTATATAAAAACGATTCATACAAAATATAAAGTAAAAATGAAACACATTAACCTGCAGTTTACCTTTTAAAAGAATTAAAGTTGGTGTGAGAAGAGAGCGGAGGGGGGGTGTTATTGTGTAGGACGACTTTCTCACACACGCGCACATACACACACTAACCGAATCTAAACTGGAATCTGGCTAAACTGGATTTTTTTTCCCGCGTGACTTTTGTGTAACCGCTCTGATAACACTCGCTTTTGCCTCCTTTTGAGGATTTGGCGGGAATGTGACGCTAAACAGGATCCTCTCCCGCACTGCTGCAGGCTTTTTAACCTTTTACTGTATTTCACGAAGGCTGTTGTCGAATGCTTCACACGTGCACACACACACACACACACGTGGTCACGGCGTTATAGTAAACGGTACACGCGTGCACACAGATGTTGGCTACGCAAGTCTGCATGCAAGGTTCTTCTTTAAAAAATAAAAATAAAAAACAGGAAGAAATCCTTAGACCCTTAGGCGGGAAGGATCTGTGCATTTGGGTTTTCTGATACATCACGTAGAACCGAAGTCAAAGAAGCGTGGAAACTATAAATGTTTGCTACTGATTTCAGCCGGGTCAGAAAAAACTGATAAAGTGCCACCATGTTTATTTTCATGGAAAGCTGTAACAAACTCCATTGCTATTGTGTTCATGTGTGTGTGTGTAAGAGAGAGAGAGAGAGAGACTGGACGAATCAATGCTCTGAGAAATTTTACCTATTTAAAAAAATAAAACATAATGAAAATAAATAAAGAAATAAATAATAATAATAGTAATTTTTGGGCACGGTCAAGGTTGATACCATGACGGACCGCCAATAGTTTAAATAAAATTTAATCTGATGGAGAATGTATCTCTAGTCATCATTAATTAGTAATGATTATCGGTTAGAAAGAAAATGCCCATCTTTATTACGTTCAATTATCCAGCATGTTTTTTAAGGCGACACCAGTGTGTTCCTGTGTACAACGGGGCTTTCACTGGCTAATCATTTATGATCATTTCCACCACTTCACCTCTCACACACGTACACACACACACTAACACACTACCCCATTCACTCGGGCGACAACACCGGCCCTGTGTTTAGCAGTTCTGTGCATGTGCCTCGGAACAGATTTCTATGTTGTTGTTGTTGTTGTGTTTTTTAAAAATACAACTCTGAAAAAAAAAAGAGGTTTAAAAACATCTGAGGTTTGAGCGAGATGCGGATCAGCTCTTCCATCTAGCGGTAATAAATAAATACGGATAAATGCTTTCACATCACAGCGCTAGAGTTTTTTTTAATTACCCGACACCGTAGTCTGATACAAGACTTATTATAAAAAAAACAGAAGAACTTTGCCTTGCCAGAGCCTGACGCTCTTTGCATTTATCCTTGTTGCATGTATCCTTGTCTACCAGTTTTGTTCTTATTTTTTTCTTTTTAAAGTGATTTTTAAAAATCTTTTAAAATGTTTTAATCATTTAATCATTGTTTAATCTTTGAGTCTTGGTTCCTGCATGCTTGCTATAACACTCTGTACAGAAATTAGAAGATTTATTTATTTATTTATTTATTTATTTATTTATTTATCACTTTGTGTCCTTTGTCCAGTGGTGAAGAACAAACAAAACGAAACAAAACAAATAAAAAATCTTCTTTCAAGAAACTTAACCCATACCAGTAATCATACATTGTTCATGGTTATACATTCACCTTGGGGTATACAGTATGAACCATCCTCCACGTGTGCGTTACTATAGAAACGACAATGTGTTAGAATAAACACTGTGATATAAACCTGTGCCCTGAACTACATCCAGAAGTTCAGTCAAAGCTGCCTTTAAAGAACGTTTCTCAACACTTTCTGACCAAAATCAAGAATTCGAGAACTCATCAGCCGTGGTTCATTTACGTGATTCGATAAACGCTGCATAAACTGGAAGTAAATTGATACTTTAGAGGTGTTCATTGTTCGTGAACTGACTCTTGATTACACTGAAAACACTAAGGCACAGAGACACTCGCACATGTCGAAATGTCATTAGGAAATCCGTCATGGGTGTGTATCGTTATTTTAAATTCATTTTTTTTTTCTTATTTAATCAACAGATCAAAGAAGGGAGAAAAAAAAAAAAACACAAACAAGCCCCGCCCCTCCCCCAACTGTCAGTTTTCAACTATCACTCTGAGCCAATAATTCTGGGTTTGAAAATACAATAAATAATTGTATTTTCCGCAAACGCACCATGTCATTTTTGAAATGATGTCATGGTTACACAAATCAGGTTCCGGGTACAAATTAGGGACAGTAAGTTGAAGTCAAGGATAAAACTGAGAATGAAAAACATTTTCCTTTTTTTTTTTTTTTTTTGGATTTTTTCCCCGATTTTCTCCCTAATTTAGTCGTGTCCAATTCCTCCCCGTCACTAGGGGGCTCCACATTAAGGCTACTACTACCACTCAGCCGGGAGGGCCGAAGGCTATCATGTGGTTCCTCCGAACCGCGTGACGCCAACCGACCGCATCTTTTCGAACTGCTCGCTCGCGCACCGTTGGGGGCGGCGTAACACACTCGGAGGACAGCGCTATCCGCTCCCTCCGCTGCACGAGCTCACAGACGCCCCTGACTGGCTGTAGAGCCGTGATTAATGTCGGAGCACTATGTACCTCTCATCCCTCCCCTCTGAGAGAGCTCGGCCAATCAGCTCTCTCTAGACCTCCGGCTGCGAGAGATTACAGCACCACCCGGGATTCGAACTAGCGATTGCCGGATGACAGGGCGAGCGCTTTAACCACTGCGCCACTTGGAGGCCGAAAAACATTTTTCTGAACATTTTGTGACACCTGCGTCACTGTGGCTTCTTATGGACGTCAAACAAAAGTTTATCACATGGCCTTGGTAAAGCTTGATTTTGTACACACTGGTCTCTGCTGGTATTTCAACATTTGAAATAAGCATTAATTATTGACCCCTGATAAGGGTTTTGAATAGACACTGAACGTTGTCTCCTGTTACCTGAAAATGAGTGTTAACCTTAGTTCCTTCCTGAATTGCATAATCCTGCCAGCATGACCAACACGACAGTCTTGTGCAAACGTACTTCACGTCATTACAACACTGATTACTCGTCACACACTGTCCACGTTGTGTGTCCACGACCTGAGCTTTCCTGAGCGACAGAGTCAGTCATGGGCAGAACTGTCATAAAACTAAACAGTACACAATGTGTACTTTGTTACAGTGAGTGGAAGAGTGTGGCCAGGTGTGTGTGTGTGTGAGAGAGAGAGCGAGAGAGAAACGCGTGCCTGTGTGTGTGTGTGTGTGTGTGTGTGTATAAGCAGGATAGTGTGAATGCACAAGGCACACCTTCTCGAGCTCTTTAGGGATCCTCATGCATGTGTAGATTCTCTCTCTGCGCTCCGTGTATTTGGCCTCGTTATGCTCCAGGAAGTAGCCTCTGGTCAACTCGGCACACATGAACCTCAGGAGGGACGGCTCGTCCATGACGTCCTCCTCGCCTGAGCGGAGACATATGAAGAATACACAGGACACTCTGAGGAAAACTCAAGTAGTTCAGGTTGAAGGTCAAGTGGAGGAAAAAAAAAATCCCCCAAAACTGTCAAATAATAAGCAAGGACTAATCACTTTGATTTTTAAGCAAATTTAGACATTGGACTGCTCAAGGGTGGAGTATTTATGACAGAATGGGCGTGGTCTATGAAATAGAGATTTATTTAAATAAATAAATGAATAAATAAATAAATCGCCTCGTGCAGAGTTTTTTTTTTCTTCGCGAGAAAGAGATTCCTGTATCGCCACACTGACTCCAAAATTGATCTTTAAAAACCTATTTTCACATCTATGATAGGGTTGAACCAGTCGATCAGCTAGTGACCAGAATTAGCTGGTTTTCGGTTTGATTGGCCGCGACTGGTCATCTCAGACATAATCGATTCTGCACCGAGTGCAGACGCTGCAACAGAAACACATCTTATGGCGTTACAGTATCAAAAACTGCGCGAGTTATAAGCCTCCAATCTGGCCTTTTCTCAAAACTCTGCGAGCAGATTAGTCTCAAACCCACTCTTTACACACACTTACACACCAGTTTCAAAAACACTGCGAACGCTAATTAGTCGCTCATCGTCAAATTGAGTTCTGAGGCATTTGAGGAGGTAAAATGTCGCTTTATCATCCTACACTCTGAACTATTTACACATTTTCATTCCATGTGGGAGGTGGCAAGTTTGTTTAGAAATAATACTTATGGCAGACGACTGAGATATGTGGTGCTCAGTCAAATGTTAAACTCTTGAATTTGTTCTTTTGATTTAGTTTGTATTGAAATGCTGCGCTTAGATTTCTTACTTAAAAAAACAATGTTATAAGGAACAGGCCACATTTAGGTATTCATTAAACTTTTTTTTAAGGTGTGAAAGTTTTAGAAAATCACAAATTTACACCTTAAGAACTGAGATTTTGCAAGAAATTTACCTCGGCAGAACGAAGCGATGCAAGTTTATATATTTTTTTTGTGTGTGTGTGTGTGTGTGTGTGTTTTGTTTTTGTTTTTTTTTGCCAAATTTAGTGAAGACATTGCACCATGGGTCCCAAGAATGTTCTCAAAAACGGCAGCAAGAAGGAAACAGAGCTACATTCAGTTTCTTTTTTAAAGCAGCCGGTGCCAAGAGGACACCTAAATTAAGGTTAAGTGAGGTTTAGTGCATTTATTTCATATCTTACTTAATTTTCATGTCTTTTTCTAAATATTTAGATTGTTTTTCATAAGCAATATAATTATAGTGTTGAAAAATAATATCGGTAATATTTGTGGGTGGCTGAGATGGATTATCTGCATTTACATTACATGAAGTTTCCAACATACTGTATGAACTTTTCTGAAAGCTTGTTCGTAAGTCCAATTTGTTCCCAAGTCCAACAAACATTATCTAGATACTACGATACTAGCACAATTAGCTATACACAGTGTAAAACTAGCATGTTCCACGATCTTGTCCTTACAATTCGGGATAAAATAACAAGCAATGTGCAAACACATGTTCATGTCTTCGAAAGTTTGAATGCTCATATATTGAGGTATTGCTGTATTTATAAAATCTCAATCAACACCGAGGTATCGCGATAACATCGTAGTATCGGGAGGTGACAAGTGATTCCCATCCCTTTATATGAAATAACTGACAGCAGCTGGATCCGATCACAAACAAATATTATCACAAACGTTTCTCAAACTACTTTTCTTAGCTTGATAATATATAGTTGAAACCAAATATTTGCATACATTTCAGAAAAAAAAAAAAAAGACAAAAACTTTTTTTCTTTACTGTCAAACATTAAATCAGAGTAAACTTTTTCGGTTTTAGATCAATAAATATTAACATATTTTTTGCATTTGTTAAATGTCAGAGTTTAGCGAGGGAGAATTTTTATGTATTTTCAGTGTCAGAAGTGTACACTACACTAAGTCTATTGTGTCTTTAAACAAAAAGAAAACTCCAGATGATTCCATTCTGACCTTAAGAAGCGTCTGATAGGTTAATTGATTCCATTTGAGTTAATTAGTGGCGAACCTCTGAATGCATATAGAGGCACACCTCAAACACAGAGCTTCTTTCTTTGACATCATGGGAAAAATCAAGAAACTTTTACCAAGACATCAGGAACAGAATTGTGGACGGCATCCACAATTGAGTCCTGGCTCATCCTTAGGTGCAATTTCCAGATGTCTGAAGGTCCCACGTTCATCCATTCATAGAATAAGACGCAAGTATAAAAACTATGGGAATGTACAACCATCATACTGCTCAGGAAGGAGACAGATTCAGTCCCAGAGACAAACGCTTTTTGGGGCGAAATGTGTGAGTCAACCCCAGGACAACAGCACAAGACCTTGTGAAGATGTTGGCTGAAACTGGTAAGACAGTGTGATTATCCACAGTAAACGAGTCCGGTACCACCATGAGCTGAACGGTTACACCGGGAGGAGAAAGCCGTTACTTCAAAACCACCATCAAAAAGCCAGGCTACAGTTTGGGGACAAAATTCTTAATTTCTGGAGACATGTCCTATGGTCTGATGAAACCTAAATTTAACTGTTCAGCCCAAGTGAAACAGTTTCGGGGCAGTTCTATCAAATACTAAGGAAGTGTATGTAAATTTTTGACGGATAAAAGTAAAGAAAATTTCCATAAAATTCTCCCTCACTCGATTCTGACTCTTAGCAAATGCAAAAAATATGTTTATATTTATTGATCTAAAACAGATAAAGTTTACTCTGATTTAATGTTTGTCAGTAAAGGTAAAAAAAATAAAAAATTCTTAAGTGTACTGTATGTAAATTTCTGGTTTCAACTGTACTTGTTTTGGCCTAAACTACTAGTTTATCGTTTACACGTTTCTCCAAATTATTTGTACTAATAAAACATAAAAATACGGACTATTGCACCTTTAATGTTAATGCAAATAAACACTGCTGTAACGTTCGTGTCTTATAACTGTTAGTGACATTTTGTTTAAATTGACCTTTTCCTAAGGTAACTTAAAGGCGCACAGTAATATAAACCACTTAAAAAAGTGTTTAAACTTTCAGGAAATGTTAATAAGATCATTACAAATAAACCAAATTTAAAGCACAGCTCGATCTGTCTCCAAGGCACTAAAGAGTGCGCGAGCTGTCAGATGCTGAAGCTCACCTGAGCGCTCGCGCCGCTGCTCTTTCCCACACGGTGCATCATAACAGCCCAGAGTTTCCGCCATTTCCGCCTCAGGCACACCTTTATCAATCCCCATCACCAGCTTTCTCCTGGACCGTGTCCCCCGGTCCGATCTATCCCTCTCTGCTGGACCTTTTCTCTCTCTACACGGAGAGTCCGCCATTTTTCATTGTACGAGAGTTTTTTTTTTCAACCTACCTGCATTCCGATCACTTCCGGCTCGTTTTGTCGTTCACGCGAATGACGGCAACGTTTCGTCCAATCAGATCTTGTAAGGCGTTCTGGGGCTGCCCAATCATACATCCGGAGGCGGGATGTGTCAGAAAACGGGTGGCTGCTCCATTCTACGTCATCACGTAACAATATGGAGATAAACAACCTAAATTAACCCCATACGAAACCAAATACAGTTTTAAGGAATAAAACAGCAAAAACAAACAACTTAATATTTAAACTTGTGTGAAAGTGAGAGACACAATGTCTATTATGATTGCTGTAATAACTTGTTCTGTATAAAAACAACCAATAATTTGTATAATAATAATAATAATAATAATAATAATAATAATAATAATAACTGTACCTGACATTTAAGAAACACTTTAAATATTAATTCTGATGTACACAGCCATATTAAACCCCCAACACACACACAAAAATAACATTTGGATTAGTTTATCATTTCATATTTACATGTTGCACAAATGTAATCATTTATTTAATAACTAAACTATTTCATTATTTTTATTCCATTTAATTATTACAAATTAACAAATATTTATCACAAAAATATTAAAATACACTGCAAAAAAAAAGTTGCCATTTCAGAAAGGTCAAATTATTGGGCTGTGTCAAGCAAAGACTACAACTAGGGAGATCGGAAATGACTGGAACTGGCTTTAGAACCCTTTAACACATTACCAAAACCTCGAAGGACAGTGCTGAATTGTCAACTTTGTTAAAGTGAAATGTGGTTGGAAAAAAAAAATCATGAATGAAGATCACTTAAACACTTGGTAAAGTTGCATGGCTAAAAAAATCAACAGCAAAAACAGAGCGATGTTTAATAGTGACACACACACTGTGATGAGAACTCACGGGATTGGGACTAAACAGCCGTGTGTCAGTCATGTGGTCTGATCAGTCCTGATTGTATCTATTCCAGAATGTTTGCGTCAGGGTAAGGCAGGAAGTACATGAACCGATGCACCCATCATGCATAATGGCCACTGTACAAGTCTCTGGAGGCAATGTTATGTTCTGGGGTTGTTTCAGGTTTAACTTTAGCTGACAAACTGAAGGTACTGAATGACCAGGTTATCACCTCTATGGAGGTTTTCTTTCCTGATGGCACGAACATATTCCAGGACTCAGAGTGTGAAAGAGTGCTTCTGAGAGCATGAGGAATCACATTAACCTGCCATCACATTGTGTTCTGTAATCAAAGCCAACAGTGACTGAATGATATCTTAGAGTGTGTGACTTTTTTTTTTTTTTTGGACAGGCAGTGTACTGTATATTAACCTTGACGTACAATAAAGTAAAACCAACCACCAGATGGTGCAAGAGGATCACATGTGGTAGGCAAGTGTTTAACTCTACTCACTTCTAATTTAGTTTATTACTGCACATTTTAGTGTGTCTAGATCAAGCACACATCAGCATATTAACAAGATTTTATGAGATTAAAATGATTCATAAGAACACTTTTATTTGTACAGGTGACAGGCGGATAGAAAAAAAAGATACTATATTCAAAGCATGCAAATCCTACAGATACTCATGGAAGTAATAGTTTTATAAGCAATGTACTGTATGTGCTGAAGCATATTCATGTTCACGCATGGTTGGATTTTAAGCAAATATAGGACAAGAATATTCAATAAGCACATAATTGTGCATGATTGTTACCTGAGATGGCAATTGACTTTGGCCTTATGTCTAAATTCACCTGAATGTTTTTGAAGATGTCTTCTAAGATACCAAAGAACCCAAATGAATCCCACACTGATAATGAAAAAAAAAAAAAATGCACGGCATCTGCAGAGTGACAGCAACCTGCGAGGCAACAATCTGTGAGACAGCAACACTATTCCCTCTACACCTTTACTTTTACACATACAAAAAAGAAGATAAGAGCATTCTGTAGGCCTAAGCACATTTTATTGGCACACAAAAATCGCAAAGCATACATACAAGACTTTGGATATGACACGAAAACACCTCTGCTAAATATTATACAAACAGTGCAGAGTTCTAATAATACAAGATCGGAGTGGAAGAACTCCATCGTGTTGAAACTGGAAATACATTGGGATCTTTGGGAGGGAAAAATAAGCAGTTGTGAAAACTATTAAAGCACAAATGACCAGAACGAAAAGAGATGGCTTGATTGGGCGTATACCAATCGTCATCTTCATCATCATCATCATCTTGAACACTAACACAAAGATACACTTGCTGGAAATTTCACAGAAATAGAAAAAAAACTACAGCTGTAAAATCCTGCAGGTGGAAATGCCATGTTATGGACGGCTAGAGTAACTCAAGTAATCACTCTTTACAACCGTGTTGAGCAGAAACGCATCTCATAAAAGTTTCTTTCCAAGAAGCCAGCCGAGAACAGCAATCTGTGACTGCAGGTTCAACAATCCGGGGCTGGTGAAGATTGTTCAAACACCAGATGATGTTCTGAGATGCTTTTCTGCTTTTCACGGATGTAAAGAGCGATTACTTGAGTTACTCTAGCCTTCCAGTTGAACTGAAGTCCTTACATTCTGGCTGTTGGATCATTTCTGTACATGAATGAGCAGGTACAAAGGTGTTGCTACTGTAGGTTTTAAAATAGGCTGCGAGTGTATATCTCTGTCCTGTCTATGTGTTGTCTAATCTCAAATTAGCTATTTGCATTCTTACTTTTCTCATTCTCGATCGAGTGTGCATTAGTGAGAGAAAAAACGGTATCAATCAAAAGAGCTGCCATCATGGATGAGGATCGGTGGTCTTCTTGATCGGCTGCACCGGAACAGACTGCGTCCGTATGTACAGAGGGACGACCCTGTAAGGTGTTTCTAAAGCAATAAACCGAAAACAACATGGCCTCGGATCGAAATAAAAGAAAAATAAAACAGATTTACAGATTTTAAAAGATCATGCAGTAACAAGTTACAGTCCAGTCTGGTAAGAGGCTCGTTAAAGGGATACAAAGGGAAATACGCTTGTCGTATGTGCCTTCAATTCGATCAGAGATTGTACAAGGAGATCACAGAATATTCACAAATCCTTAAAAATAACACATTTAGACCCAGAAAACAAAATAGCTTTTGGGTAAAATTACAGGTGTAAATATTACATCCAGAGAAACCTGTCCTTCTCTCAGCAATGTCTGTTTTTTATCAGAAGCAGTGGATACATCCTAAGCCTCATACTAGGATGGAAAAGGATGTGATTCAGGACTTAGAAAGTTTGTCGAGTTGGAAATAATGCTCAAAATAAAACAAAAATTTAAAAAAAGTATACAAATGCAAATGTGCATCAGATCTCAGTGGCTTTCCAATGATGGACGAGTAATCTCTTCACCGATTGGTTGTTGTCCAGACAGGAGTCACCATGGACATGTATTGCTACCTCAGCGACCATGTGCAGTTTATCAGCTGAACATCTCAGGCATCAGTCTTCTTTTCTTTTTGTGTGGAAAATGTGCATTTCTGTCATTCGGCTTCTCGGTGCTGTGCAACGCTGGACGCAGCGGAGTCTGTCGTGGAAAATGGACGCCGTGGACGCCAGGAGATAGGAATCTTGAAAGTAAGGTCAGAGACAAAAAGAGGATGAGTGCGAGAGAAAGATGGGACTGGTTACTGTGAGGCTTGCGAGGCCGTGCTCTCGGGTTTGCTGTCCTGGCCCGGAGGCGGCGCCTTAGCCCAGGGTCTGCTGTTGTTGATCCCTGGCGAGCTGGTGAAGTCGTCGTCGTCGTCGAGGCCGTTGGTGGCGTCGTACTGCGTGTTCTCCAGCCGCGTGATCAGCCGCTCGTCCTCGTCGCCAAACTCACCGCCCATCAGAGTGGGCTCGCCCACTACCATCACGTCCTGCCGATCAAACCAAGACAGGGCGAGGTTAAAAGCATTTAAAATGTATATATAAAACGTAAAGCTCTAATGTAATGATAGGATTAAGTAGATTGATTTAGATTGATAACTGATTCATGGTTATAGTTTACACAATAACAGATTGTGTTAGTAGAAATCATTTTATTATTGTAAATCAGCAGGAAACAGCACAGGTCAAAGTAATATTTACTAAAACAAAATCACGTGCATTAATAGAATTCGGGTCTTGAAAGTTGAATCACAATATTGAATCACAAGTGTTGACTCCCTTGGCTCCAGAACGACTCGATGCCATTTTTCTCTCGGAACTACTGTAGACAGTTGGTGAAATTTTGACTAGTGCCTGTTTAGCTGGATATTATTTTTACAAAGAACACATGAACACTTGATCTGATTGTATTTTTCTACAATTTCTTACAAATGATGATACAAAACATGAGCTGATCATGTTGTAAGTTCTGATTCAACAAATACTTGAGGGTGGATACTGTTGATCTACTGTAACCTATCAATATGATGTACTTTATTTGATTTCTGTATTACTTACTGTACTTGTTCTACTCCCACTGATATGACTAGCATACGTAGACTTTAATATTCTGTTGAATTCTTGAGTCAGATCGGTCAGAAGGTGATTAATAGTCTAAGAAACAGATCTGAAAGCAGTTCAGGGGTTTAGTATATAGTAATATATTGTATAATATAATATATACATATATATTGTGCTTGTTCTATTACATTGTTGTTTCTACAGTAACAAATCATCCACTGGAACTCACACATTGGAATTTGGTAAAAGTTTTTGGTAAGGAGATGTTTACTTAAAATTCATGGAAGGAGTCTCCAATGTCAGAATTGTTTAATCTGCCAAGTTTGAGTTTAAAGGACATTAAATGTAGCCATAAATGGTTATAGAGGACTGAATGACATGACAGAGTTATTGTCACATCCCCTGTACAATCCTGACCTCGCTTCAAGCCATTTCCACATGTTTGGGCCAGTAAAGGAGTTCCTGGGAGGCCAGTGTTTCAGACTTGAATCCGGCAGTCTGATCATGGCTGAGGCGCACTGAGAAAACTTTTTACCTTGATGGTATCCAAGCATTAGTGAAACACTGGGATAAATGCAGTGGATTATATAGAAAAATAAAAGTACAGTAGCTCCACTTCATGCCAGACTGCATCGCTGATTATTTTCTTGTATTAGCAGCTTCTGAAGTGTTTTTCTTCCTTCCATACATCACTTTGCTGATGAAGTGTCAGCACCCGCTAATCTCCTAATCTGGTAAATACAACTGCTCAGTTGGGTAGGGGGATGAGGCAGGGGTACGCTGATGCCATCAATTATGCAGAAAACATTAATTTACCAAAACACTGTGAAATAATTCTTAATCAAATCACTATCCGTTATAAACGTCTCGTCTCCCTCTTGCTCTCCTTCACACTCTCTCTCCGTGTCTCCCGGCGGGTTACGAGGCCTCACGCGCGGACCGCTGAGCTCCCGCGCCTCCTCTTCAATCCGTAATTACACTCATTCATTAAGGTGGGCTTTTGGACTAAATCACAATATCCACATGCTGATTTGTCAATTTACATAGCTAATTAACTCATTAGCAGAGATGTTAGTGATGGGGGGAAAAAAAACGACCGCTGCTTGCCAACGAGCCTTGAATTCGCCATCTGTTTTTGAACGGCAACTGTCGCCCTCCTCTCAGGGTGTGAAACCAGGGGCCAAACACACACACACACACACACACACACACACACACACACACACACACACACACACACACACACACACACTCTCTCAAACAGTGTTGCATCTCACAGGTTCCAGCTGATGTTCTAATTGCTACTGAATAAGAAGCGTGTTCTGCGTACTCATCTCATTAGCTTTAGCTTGTGGATAGACATAAGCATTAAAAAATGAAAAGGTTCTTTAAAGTATACTGATCCAGAATCAGCTCTTCTGTCCTGAGCTGTGAACAAAAAGCAAGAACGCAAAGTAACTATAAATGGAAAAAAGATGCAACAGAGCATGTAGGAAAACAATCAACAATGCGAAATAGTTTTCTGACTTGACACAAAGCGGCATAGTTACCTCCCATATATATTCTTCATCCAATAAAGTCACTACAAATTTTCAATAATAATAATAATAATAATAATAATAATTGTCAAGTAACGATGATCAGGCACAAGCACCTGTACCAGCACCGCCTCGGCTGACCAGAAAGACAGAGGGCACATGCATTTAACTTGGGGGACATACCAATACCATTCTGACAATTTTAGAATCCTGAAATTCTTTTGTTAAGACCTCCAAAAAGCCCAGGGCCCGTATTCACAAAGCTTCTTAGAATTCTCTCAAAGAGCTCCTATCTTAGCCTAAAAATTCCTACCTGGGAGTCTTAGAATAAAAGTGATTTAGAAAACTTCTTAGAGCGACTCTGAGTAAGGAAAGTAAAAAAACTTTTATCTTATTGAGGGGGTGTGGTCGACCCAGTTGCTAGGGATGATGCAGCAATTCAAGGACTGTGATTGGTTGATAAAAAAATAACCTCTGACCTCTGCAAAGGTCTTGAAATGTGTTCTTTGTAAAAATAGACTATATGATAATAGAACAGACAGTAAAATCATATTGTTTGTATATAATGAAATTGTATAATCATGACTACAGACTACTTTATGCAAAGTGTCTGTTATAGGCTAGTTATCTTATAAGATAATTAAACAGTCAAATGTTAAAAATGTGTCTACTTTTGAAACAACCAATTTCCACACAGTAATTACTATATTTAAGTTCTCACATTTATTTACTAAACTGATTTTATTACTTTTAATCCATTTCAGATTGATGGGAGCAAATGGCTCAACTTTTACTAATTTACATGATTGCAGGAGAGTCTGTTGCACTTTTGGATGGTTTGTAGTCAACAATTCAAAAGAGATGGAAGAAAGTAAAAGAACAAGAAAACCAAATTGGACAGAAGAGCAGTGTTTACTTTTAGCTTTACGTTCAGTGTTTGGAGAATATTTCTTCTTTCCGCCAATTTGTCCTCTGCTATAGAAACTCTTAAGCCTCTTAAAAGTCCTCCTCTCTACTCTGTTTTGTGAATCATTTTTATCTTTACTAAGATTTAATCCTAAATTTAAGGGAAAATTCTAAGAAAATGCCCTAATTCTAAGATTTTTCTTAGAATTACCCACTTTTATTGGTATAAATTTAAGGCACCGTCACGACTGCACTGTGTGTGATATCAAAAATCCCTTCGCAATTTTGCATCCTCAATGTCTTGAGATTGCCGTGGCCAGGTTTGTTGGCAATCGTATATATCCCCTAGGAGGAGTATATCAAAAGGCACTGGGTGCATTTGAAATTTTCCTGTTGAGTAGAGCCCACTATGAATGTTGTTCAGTTTAGCAAGATATAAATGTGTTTCGCATGTTTACATGCAAGTGTGTATGAGCTATGAGGCAAAATCTCGTGTGACGGCCATGGCCCACACCCAGGAGTCCTAATGGCACAAGATTCCAACCTATGAGCTGACTTTTTGAGCATGTGAAGATCACCAAAAAATGCTAGGGGGTGAAAATTCTTTGAAGAACAACACACTATGAAGCAATAGGGTTGATATCATAGTGCTTGGGCCCAAATAATAATAATACCCCAAATAATGAAAACATTTTTTTACCTCACTTTTTTTTCAGCTAAGTAGTAAAAAGTGCTTCTAAACTTCCAAACTGTATTCTTTTTTAAATAATTTTAGTAATTATCAGCTGAAAGTTTATATAAAAAAGAGAAAGCATTCACGTCTTTGCTGAATTCATAATTACCAGATAAAAAATGTGGATTTCCAGTAATATAACGTTGGAAGCCAACATGAAGTAAGAACTGGCCGTGGCCTCCATACCATAGTGTGGACACTAATAAAATTAGGCTAGGCTGTCCATTTGGAGGAATGCTTTAATATTCCCTGTAGCAAGCAGAACCTTCTTTATGGATGCTAAGAAACCTTAGTTATCAAACGCGTCCATAAAGAACCATTTTTTTCCTAGAGCATAATATCAGAATGTACAGTATCTTTACTTTTAAAACATAAGCACTATGTTGTTTTATTAAATTCTGGGACCATTTAGTTTAAAAAATCTCTAAACCATCATCACTTAAGTCATTAATGAAATACATTTAATAAAGTCAAGTTGTAGGAGGAGAAAAATAAAGTGCAAGCTTTATTTACAGATTTTCCGTATAGAAAATTTGATTACAGGAGTTCGTGTTTCCCCCTGCTGTTGTTTGAATAAAGAGAAAATGCCAGTGAGATTTGAAATACAGCCGTGAATAAGTTAGTGTAATAAAACAGTTTAATTATCTCTACTATTACTAAGAGATCTGCCAAGACTTATTTAACATCAGAGTACCATTCATTCAATCATCTTATATACTGCTTATCCTGTGTACAGGGTCGCGGGAGCCTATCCCGGGAGACTTCAGGCACAAGACCTGGACAGATTGCAATCCATTACAGGGTACACACACACACACACACACACACACACACACACACACACACACACACACACACACACACACACACACACACACACACACACTACAGGCAATTTGGGAACACCAATTAACATAATCTATACTGTGAGAGAAAACCAAAGTACTGAAGGAAACCCACCAAGCATATGCAAATCACTATGCAACTGCTGTTCGTATTCATAGATCACTCAAAAATGGGACAAAGGGAAAAAAATCTATACTTTTTTGGATAGGGCCGGGGATTTCGGATCTCCTCGAATCCCCGTTCCCTCACATTTCTCAAGAGACTCATTTAGCCTCCCTGAGTTCTGTGATGGGAAACTTAACAAGCTTACGTAACGGGCTAGCCTCATACACTTAACATTGGGCAACTACTGTACATGGTGGCTCAAAAGTCTGGCTCCATAGACAACTGCTTTTCATTCTGAATTAGAAATTACAGCAGCTGCTGTAAAAATATGTGTAAATTCTGAATACAAGAACACTGAAAGTGTCTTAACTCCGATTTCCTCCCACAGTCCAAGGACCTGCAGATTAGGCTAATTGGTGTTGTGTGAATGAGTGTGTGAGTGTGTGTATGTGTGTGCCCTGCGATGGACTGACACCCTGTCCAGGGTGTACCCTGCCTCGAGCCCTAAGTCTCCTGGGATAGGCTCCAGGCCCCCCGCAACCCTGAATACAGGATAACGCGGTACAGACAATGAATGAGTGAGTGAGTGAAAGTGTGCAGTGAAGATGATCCTTTAGAAGATTGTTCTGGGCTGATTCTTTTACTGACTTCAAAAACAGTGATGATATTTTGGGATTAAAAATGTGTTTGGCTGAAAATCGGCACTTATGTACCTAAAAGATTAAGCGTTAAAATGACATGTCAGATGTAAAACAAATAACTTTAATATTGAAAAGAATTTGAAGGGGAATAAAGAAACTTAGACAGCTAATTTGTAAAAGGATTATATTGGAAGTTTGCTGAAGTGTATTATTATTATTATTATTATTATTATTATTATTATTATTATATTCAAGACAAACTGGGATTTCTGATGAAATGTCTTATGAATGAAGGTGTAAAACTGACATTCACAGAAGACTTCAAGCACAGTACGATGATGAGACTGTTAGCCACAGTAAAACATTTGAATAGTGAAAACGTTTTAAAGGCCGAGGTGGTTTGGAGCTCACTGCAGTCGTTCCTGTGAATATTCAGCGAGTGGAATGCCTGATACGTGAAAATCGATAGATAACTTGTCACTAACTGTTCATCAAGTTACACGTTACACATAATCATTTACCCCCACCACTTGTACATTACAGGAACTGAGCTGGGATTTCCATTTCCACATGTTTGGGCAATTAATGGAGGTCCTGGGAGGCCGTGGGTTTCAGACGTGGAACAGGGAGTTTCATCCCGAGTTCAGCGTACTGAGGAAAAGTTCTACATTGACGGTATCCAAGCACTAGTGAAACTCTAGGATAAGTGCATTAGTGTAGCTGGGGATTATATAGAGAAATAAAGGGAGTTTTTATTCTGCAAAATCAAATGTCCCAGGGTGACTTGAACCCTTTCATATATGATTTAAAAGCATTGAACTGCTGCCAGGGTTTTATATGGTAACCATATCAAAATACATTGCTAAACTCGCCCCTGTTCTCCATAAACCTGAAACAGTTGAAATGATCATTCTTTTCAGTTCTGGATGATTAAATGTATTATTGCAAAAAAAAAAAAAGTGGGGAAAAAAAGAGAGAATCAATATTACAGAAGCCTATCTATGATGATTAAAAAAAAACAAGAAAATTAAGAAATTTATATTTTAGATTTTAAATGGCCCATTTGTATAACATTACTACAATTGTGTCAGGCTTTTAAATATTAATCTTATTTAAATATAGGTTGATAATTTCTCCTCAGAGCAAAGCCTTCTCTTTCCCTATAAGCCTGGACATTTGCATAATCATGCTTCATCCATCTTAAAAGAACAAATGAGGATGGACAGGTGACTGTCAGGATGATAAAAGACAGGGCTTTCATAATCATTCACACTGCTGTGATGTACTTTTAGCAGTAGGGGGCACTGTTGTAGCAGCGCCTGTTACGTGGCCGCCTCGCACCGCTCCACCGACGATCACATGACCGCCTCATTGTGATAGGGCTCACGTCGGAGAGTGCTCATTGCTGTACAACTGCACAGACAAAACCGAACGGCCGCGCTACATATGTAAGCAGCATGTTCTTCTCCACAGAGCGTGGCTCGGCTCCACAGGCTCCGTGTTCTGCTTTAAGATGGAGGGGGCCAAGCGTTCAGTGACACACACACACTTCAGATATATATATACGATAACGAGAGGTGGCACCGAGTCAGTGGCTCACACTAACACTTTTCTCACAGTGTGTGTGTGTGTGCGTGTGTGTGTGTGTGTGTGTGATGTATGTGTGTGTGCATGTTCCTTTCAGAGCAAGTATGAATTCTCGCAATTAAAGTCGTTCCTAGTGAGAGGGGGAAACAAAGCTCAAAGGGTAAAAAAAACAGTCAGGCGTTGGTGTAAATTAACGTCAGATGTTTCATATGTTTCATGTTTCGTTATTATTGCTAGCCAACAGATTAGCTAGTGCTTTTACACAAAGTTGCTAGCTGCTATATCCTAATAAACTGTAATTCAGTGTCACCGGTGCGTGTGTTCATTAAAGAAAAACTTGTGTTCTCCGTTTGAAGTTTTATCTGGATTAAAGTTAATGAAAATGTATGTCTGTTTTGTTGCTGCGTAAGTTATTCACAGCGTACAGCCGTTAAGCCTATGCAAAACAGCCAGGGGTGCTCTTTGTGATTTTAGAACTGTTTCCAGATTTATAATGATCTTTATTTTTATACAAATTTTTTTTGCTGATTTGTAGTATAACTGTGTACGGCATATCAATTTAGCAGGAGCTTAATTTTTCAGTCTCTGAAATAAAAATAGACACAAAAGAAAAAGGTCTAATCAGTTTTATCCGTGCACATGCAATACTCGAGGCAGACAGCAGAGGGAGAACACTTTAGCTAACACTAGCAGATACACTATACTACAGGTACATTATTATAGCTACTAGTTAATCATATGTCTTAGGATCATGTTTTATTGATCGATTTAATTGATACAACTATGTTGTAGCCAGTATAAACAGACATTTTTTTCAGCCAAATAAAAATTACACACTTGTACACACTTCAGGAAAAGTTCCTTTTGCCGATAAAAAAATAAACAATGCAGCTTGTCATGTTAGCAAGATTCCACCGATCCCTTCAAAATTTCCCGTGTTGGAAAAGTGAAGGTACGCTGTTACGAAGCGCTGAATCACTGGAGGATTCTTCCAAAAACAAACCAACCAACCAACCAACCAAACAAACAAACAAAAAAATCCTTATTGCTATACAGATTTCTCCAAATTAGCTGTTACTATAGCAACGATAAGCTATTAAAGTGTATTTAAATTCATAAAGCACCAATTAATCAATATCTCCTGACCAATCAGATTTGAGAATTCAGTACTGCTGTAGAGCAGTATAACACAGAATATTATAGGGCCATGCCTCCGGCACACATACAGTACATGTTATGTACCACATGAAGTGTGTGCGCACACATGCACACACACAAACACAGTGAAGGATGCCATAAAGATTAAAAATGAATGCAATGCACATGCACACACTCACTCACTCACTCACCATCTATACCGCTTATTCCTGTATTCAGGGTCACGGGGGCCTGGAGCCTATCCCAGTAGACTTGGGGCACATGGCAGGGTACACCCTGGACAGGGTGCCAATCCATCGCAGGGCACAGACACACACACACACACATACACTCACTCATTCACACACTACGGGCAATTT
The DNA here is from genome assembly GCA_013621035.1 of Clarias magur. Taxonomy (NCBI): domain Eukaryota; kingdom Metazoa; phylum Chordata; class Actinopteri; order Siluriformes; family Clariidae; genus Clarias; species Clarias magur. The sequence goes on along the minus strand of QNUK01000050.1, from coordinate 756,133 downwards.
TGGGAATGCCAATTAACCTAACCTGCATGTCTTTGGACTGTGGGAGGAAACTCACCAAACCCGGGGAGAACATGCAAACTCCATGCACACAGAGACGGGAATCGAGCCTGGCCGGGGATCGAACCCGGACCCTGGCGGTGCAAGGCGACAGTGCTAACCACTACACCACCGACATGCACACACAAGCAAAATAAAAAATAAAATAAAAAACACACTAAAAATTGTCACAAGATAAAAATTTCTCACAAACCATTCAGTAATTACACACCAACTCACACACACAGTATCAACCTGATGAGACTCTCAGCCCTTAAAATTCTCATCTTTTAGTATGCAAAATAAGAACGTTATTACAAATCAGTTCCTTATGATATTGGATATACATACAATGTTCACCTAGGACAATTAAATTATTTAAATTTCTAATTTTATAAAATAATTCTAAGTATAATATTGTTAATATTTATAATTAAGCATTATTTTACTGTACATAGAATCCTACTTTTTATCCTAAAACATCCATAAATTATACAAAAAAAAAAATTATATATATATATATATATATATATATATATATTTTTTTTTTTTTTTAACCTATCTGAGTTTACTAGTAACCTTCAGCACAGTGTGCAAAAACGTGAAGAGCTCGAATGCGCTCCAAATCCACACTAATCCCCCAGTCAGCATTCGCAGTTCCTATTGTGTGCCGTGACTCTGGGGAACAGCTACGTACTACAAATCCCATCAGCCATTTGCAAATAAATGCAGCCCTGCTTCCCGCTATTGCTCCCTTGGTGAAAGCTGTAACACTTGTGGGTTGAAGTGTGCGTTTGACCCGGGGGCTGAGCGAGACTCACCAGGGACGAGAAGCCTGGGGATAAAAAGGCACTTGAGGATAAACGCCTCGGGGTTAACCGTTAACACTCGTGCTCTGTTCGCTACATACATTTATAGCAAAATATAATACTTCTATATAATATCATAGTTTTATAAGATAACTAATAGCTTTGTCTCAATTATTAATGCAAAGTTTTCATAACCCTGAGGCCAAAAATAAAATGCATACCTAGAGGATATGCAGTGTGATAGGTTTCAAAATAAAAAAAACACCACCACCGCCAACAACAACAACAACAACAACAATAACAACAAAAAATGCCAATCATGTTATCATGTTAGTCTTGTTAATAAAAATAAGAAAAGAAAAAAACTATCAGTTTAAAGTTTGATTCTTTCTTTTTAAAAGTCGTATACTTTTTACTGTAGGCATTTCCCTCAATATTCACGTTTTTAAATATTTTTTCCAATTCAAATTCAGACCGTTATAGAGCTTTTAACAATACACATTTTCAAAAAAACAGCATTTTTTGTTTCATGTTTGACATAAAAACTGTTATATTTTCCTGATCAATTGTATAACTGAGCTTCATTTTACTGTCTCCATTCACAAAATCATGAGGGTGTTCAAACTTCTGCAAATGACTGAATATACATTTATGTTCTAGTTCAAAATCAGTCAACTTTGCAGAAATCAACTTTGCAGATATTTTTTTGCATCAAATTTCAATGAGGTTTATCCTATTCCCAGTTGGCCCATGCATAATATAAAGTTATAAAAAAAAATTATTGCATTTAATTTAAAGCTTTATAATTTAAATTAAGTATGTTTAAACTTGAAAATGTTCTTTTTAGGTGAGAAATCATCTTTTTCCTTTTAGGAAAATCATAAACTGCCCGGTCAAAAAAAAAAAAGAAAAAAGATTGAACCTTTAGCTTTGATTCCGCTTCCACAATTTGAATCCTGAAATATGTCCCATGCCATCAGGGAACAAAACCCCTTCATAGATGTGATAACCTGGTCATTCAGTACATTCAAGTCGTCAGCTGACTTTATATTTTTGCCACATCACGTTACGGAGTCTGGACCTGAGCAACTGAAGCAACCCCACATCATAACACTGCCTCCAGAGGCTTGTACAGTGGACACTGTGCACCACTTCATCACTTTCCTTCTTACCCTGACACGCCCATCACTATGTAATAGGGTCAATCTGAATTCATCAAGTCTTGGCCAATCTTTACACTCCTTTGCACGGTCCTGGAATGGATGGTCCAGCACTAGCCTTCCGGGTTTTAATAATGTACCAGTCAGTTCTTGACCCAATTCTAGTCATTTCAAATCTCCTTAATATTCGGTGCTTGATGAAAACCAATAATAATTTGAACTTCTTGAAGTGGTGACATTTTTATTTTTGGCCCAGAAGTGTATTTATCTACTGAGTGGACATAGTACATAGTCTCTATGAGTTTTCAGACGATTATACGTCTTACCATAATGCACTACTACCATATGTTCTATCAAGACGGGTTAAAGCGGATGACTCCCCGTGAACTCGGCTCACATTACAGTTGTGCTCTGTTTGGCTTCCGCTTACCACTAAAGCTCCATAAAACAATACGAAGGAGTTGTGTCAAGTCGCTACAAATGCAAGCTGGACTTGTATAATTAATGCCGTAAAAGCTTTTACCACAGAACTACTAAGCGAACAAAGTGCTGAAGCATAAGAGAGAGCATGTGGATGAGAAAATATAAAGAATATAATAGGTGATTTTCTGGTAGATACAGTACTGTATTACTGAAAACCGCTGGGTTTCTCTGTTGTTGCTTTTATATCTCAGATATCAGGTTTAAAATATGTTAAAAAAAATTGTGAGACAATTGACAATTGACTTTTACAGTTTACAGCAATTTACTTTCTTCATTATCACCTGTTTTACGTTAGCCATTGATTAATTTGTCTTTTGAAGCATTATTTTTTATGTACCTTCATGAGGTTTTGCCAATTGGTATGATGCTCATGTCACTAAAACTGTTTTCTAATCGTATTTCCTTAGGTGTCCTGATCCTGATCTCTTGATCATGTTGATTCTCATCTCTTGGCAGGATCCAGACCGTCTGTTTCTTAAATTGGATTCTTTTTTTGGGGGGGGATTTTTCCCCGATTTTCTCCCTAATTTAGTCGTGTCCAATTCCTCCCCGTCACTAGGGGGCTCCCACATTAAGGCTACTACTACCACTCAGCCGGGAGGGCCCGGCTGAGTTTCCTCCGAACCACGTGGTTTCCTCCGAACCACGTGACGCCAGCCGACCGCATCTTTTCGAACTGCTCGCTCGCGCACCGTTGGGGGCGGCGTAACACACTTGGAGGACAGCGCTATCCGCTCACAGACGCCCCTGACTGGCTGTAGAGCCGTGATTAATGTCGGAGCACTACGTACCTCTCATCCCTCCCCTCGGCCAATCAGCTCTCTCTAGACCTCCGGCTGCGAGAGGTTACAGCACCACCCGGGATTCGAACTAGCGATCTCCAGATGATAGGGCGAGCGCTTTAACCACTGCGCCACTCGGAGGCCTTAAATCGGATTCTAACACAACACAGTCTACTCAAAGATTCAACCTGGACCCATTTTAAAACTCATTAATAAATAAAAAACTGAGCTGTTGAGATGAAATTTACAGACACATCCCTTAATATTGATCAAGATCGTCAAAGTACGACGTACTTCAACGTTCACGTCAAACCGGGACTTTTTGTCTGATTGTGCATACTTGATCCCCTGGCCTCCCGGGAACTCCAGAGCATGTGAAAATATCTTGAAGCAGGGGTCGGGACTGTACGGGTGAGGTGGGGGAGGGGCATTCAAGTTCCTGTAATATGCAAGTGGTGCTTGTGAATGACTGTGTACACAATCATCAAGTTTTCACATGAAGATGAGAGAGATTTTTTTGCTGAATGTTCAATGTACTGGAAATCGTCTGTAAATGTTAATCATGTTTATATCTTCACATTCATGAGAAATTTCATTACAAGTCCCAGTTTGACTTGAACAAACAATTTTGATTAAAAACTGATGATAGCAGCAAGGCCAGGGTCGAGCAATGCTTGTGACTGAAACGAGGAGTCAGAGAGAACGAGTCGGTAATGAGTGAAACCATATAACTGTATGCTGTTAAAGAATAATTAATAAATAAATAAATAAATAAATAAATAAACGCACAATGTCACTCTTTCTCTGACACCACCACCACCAATTTTACAGAATTAATTCTCAGAGAAACATCTAGACCTGGAGCATCCCCACATATACAGCACATATCTGTGTGTGTTTGTGTGTGTAGGTGTACAGTATGTATACTGTATGTACAGTATGCTATATGACTCTAATACATTTATAATAGCTTTTCTTTTTCTTGCAGGTGCCCATGTTGTGATCTGCTCATGTTTTTATGTGTGCATTCATAGTTCCATGTGTGTGTGTGTGTGTGTGCGTGTGCGTGTGCGTGTGTGGGTGCGTAAACGGAGGAACTCGGATGCTTACAGGTACCTGGCTGCTCAGGTTGAAACTGTTGGCCGGACTGCGTTTCTTGCTGCCTGTGCTGTTGCCAAGGCTGCTGTTAGACGTGCTGCTGGCCGAGTTCTTCCTCTTCCTTCTCTTTGTTGTGGTCTGTCGAGTAGGCTCTGAGCAGACGCACACGCGCACACACACACACACACACACACGCACACACGCACACACACACACACACACACAGACACACACACACACACACAGACACGCACTTAGAAACAGGCTTACTTTGTAAAAAAGATAAAATGTACATACACAAGCAGAAACCAGGGAGTAATGCACCTATTAAGAGGAAACCTGTTATACTCTATACGTAGCTATATACAGTAAATGTGTGTTATATGCACGTGTAATTAACATAAATACTGTTTACTGCATTGAAGAAAAGCACTATTCATTCATAATAAAATAATATTTCATATGTTGTTGTTAATCAAACAACATATGAAACAACAGCTAAATGCTTTTTAGCAGGTTCAAGGGCGTTCAGGTCAAACAGGGCCTTTTGAATGGACAGAATAACAGAACACAATTAGGAGAGTAAAATCTCCTTTTATTTCTTTATATAACCCCCTGCTACACTAATGCACTTATTCCAGTATTTCACTAGTGCTATGGATACCATCAGGGTAGAAAGGTTTCTCAGTACGCCGGAGCCATGATCAGACTGCCTGCTTCTAGTCTGAAACGCCGGCCTCCCAGGAACTCCTTTAATTTTCATATGGAAATGGCTTGGAGCAAGGTCAGGACTGTACGGTGGATGTGGCAACAACTCCCAGCATTACAGATGCTGTAATGTGCAAATGGAGTTAGTGAACGATTGTGTGTATGTACAGTTCTCACAGATAGATTCGTCTCTTCTGCATATGGGCACAAGTTATCTGTTGATATTCAAGGATCAGGCGCTGTACTCCTCGAATGTTCACTGCACTGGGCTCCGAGCCACCTCGGCCTGACGTACTGCCTTCGCTAAAACGTTCCCATTACCGTACTGTCCTTGAAGTCTTCTGTAAATGTCAATCAGTTTTATGCCTTCATTCAGCAAAAATTTCATCACAAGTCCCAGTTTGACTCAAATGCCCTGCATACTGTGTATATATATATAAATAACACCTATGTTCGTGTTAATAATGCTTTAAATATTAAAGTATTGATTTGAAATACTTACTAATCAGTATATTTATCTCAACTTGTAAATACAGAGATAAGCATTTTTATTGTATATACTAAATGCATACACGTTCATCTGTAAAAAAGGTATTCAGTGCCTTTTTTTCTTTTTTTTTTTTTTTACATAATATTAGGACCACTTTTAGCTGATACCAGACCCTGATCCAAAAGTAAATACAGTACTGTACAGTATATTTAGAGAACAACAGTGTGTATGTGGTGCTGGCAGCGGTATGCAACTTTTAAAACCCTTTTACTTTTTGTGAATGCAATTGAAAATGCGATTCATTTGCTGACACGCCCCTGTTGCTAAAACTAAATATTTCTCAGAAGTTGCCTTTTTCAAAAAAAAAAAAAAAGCAGAATTGTTGCTGTTGGAGATAAATGTGTTTTCTGTTCCATTGCATACCCATTTCATTGTAATATTGTAATTGACTTTTTTTTCTTCAAAATTATAGAAATAGTGGGCATAAATTCATAAATTAAAAGGGAATTGAATTGTGAAAAAGATCAAATAATTATTTCAATTCAAATCCAAATTATCCAGTGATTCGGTTCTCATCACTATACTTTAAAAAATGTAATTCTTCAAGTAAATTTAGACTTTGTTTTTGCTGTTATATTAATTGATCTACACTTTTTATTGTTTTTTTTTTTGTTTACCTTAATATTTAATAGACTTTTGAAGGGAAAACTTTTTTGAAGCATTCAGTCATTGTAAGAAGCAGAACAAGTACCTTTCTTGTGATTTGTGGGGAAGATTTCCGTTTTGAAGTTCTGCGGATGTCCCGCTGAAAACCACAAAGTCAAAAAATACAATGAGTTTAACGCGATTATGCGAACAGAGGCGTAAAGTACGGTCAATCCAAACTCGGAATGAGAAAAAGGATCATTCTAATGAACAATGAATTTTTTTAAAAATTGTGTACATAATATGATGATTGAAATTATGTAATAGAAAAAACTATGATAAAAAAAAAAAAAAAACTTTTTGAAAGATATATGAAAGTCATATTATGAAAGTCATAAATCTATTATTCAGAAAGCTGTGTGAATTTTTTAAAGGGCTTCATATGAATTATTAGCAAATATAGGCTTGCATAAGTATTCACACCCCATTCTCACAGCCTGTGAAATTTTCAACATTTTGCAGGGTTACATTTTGATTTCCACAGTATGGTGCTAAGTATAATATTTATTTAAGGGCAAAACTGTGATGGTTAACTTAACTATTCACTTCCTGTGCTGATGCTTGGTGAGACTATCTATGTTTGCAATTAGGATATGTCTGTTTCATCTTCGCACATCTGGATCCTGGTGTTTTCTGCACATTGTTCTTGGTGACGTGTTGCTGAACGTGTTGCAATTTCCTTGCTACAGACTCTCGATCGGGTTCTTAACACATTCTCGGTGTTGACCCAGGCCTCCCCTTGTGTTGTGTGCCAGTGTGCTTAGAGACTCTGTCTTATTTTAGGCGGTAAAAACTATGTTTCTTATGGGTTATTTTGTAAAGGTTCATGACATAAAAATACCTCTTGACTAAAATAATAGACCAATAAACAAATCATTTCAGTTCTTGGTTATGATGTAAATTCGCAGAGTGAATACTTATGCATGCTACTGTACTGTAGAACCAAATGCTACTATTCTAGTTGGCATTCTGACAATTTAAACATAAAAACAACGCTCCACCTGAGGAAATGTTCATCGTTCACTTCAGTTTTATGGGTAAAGACAATAAGAAAAGATAACAATGTTATCATATCCACAACTACAATAGTCAAAAACCTGCCGTACAGACGAAATCCAGACAATTCTGGCTCCTGGCGTGTTTACCAGTGAGGGTGTGTGTGTGTGTGAATGACGCACGGAAACAGCACAAAAAAGGACTTATCAGTGTATAAACGTGGCCGTCCTTCCTTCCTGCCCTCGACTTGGACCGTGTTTCAGCAGAATTGGAGGAAAAGAAGGAGACGCGGCTCGGACGGAAACGGCCGTTACAGAGGATTCACAGCGCGGAGCGGGAGTGTGACGGAGGCCAGACGCCATTCAGGAGCGGAAGTAGAGGAAAATCCCACAAATTAATACCAGGTTCACTGACAGCTTCACAAATGCTAATTTTGCAAAGTCTGCCACAGTGACATGGGGTTTAACTTCTGAAAGAATAATCAAAATGGACCACCAGACAAAACAACCTGGGGTCATGAACATGTGTGGAAATTCTAATGAGAAACAGTGAATTTGTCCTTAATTTCCAGCTACTTTAAAAATCAAAATCTTTGAATATTTAAAAAAATCACTTTTTTTAATGTACTATGTACGTTTCAAATTTTTTAAAAAGAAGTGGTGTCTGTATCATTTCTTCGAAGACTGCTATTTGATCTTTACTAAAGTTTTATTTCATGTCAGCAAAACCGTTTATGCTAATCAGTATGATTAGCTGAAAAAGTGAAAAGGAAACAAAAAATGTTTTCCACAAACTGGATAAATATGAGTAAAGCTTCGGCCTCATGGACTCTCGTGTTTGTCAGTCGGTTAAATCAGGATGTGTTCAAGCAAGCCATATTCAAGTTTCGCATTCGTTCCGCACTGCTTGTAATGAACTTCGCATCGCTGAGCACCGCACTGAGACACGTCCCCTATAAATTCCCACTATGCATCCACACTGTGTGAGCACCGCTCCTCCCTAACACGCTTTAAAGATCTATAACCAGCATCTCTCCTCACTCGGAGTGTTCATGTCCTAATGCAGAAGTGTTTCCTGAACTGGAAAGCAAAAAAAAAAAAAAAGGGGGTCTGGCTGGGATTGGTTTCGGAAATTACTTAGTTATGTATATATTCTGTTAGCATAACGCATACAAATGATGTATACAATGGCTCAGCGTGTGTGTGTTTGTGTGTGTGTGTGTGTGTGTGTGTGTGTGTGTGTGTGTGTGTAGGTGTGTGTGTGTGTACATATACCTGGAGGTGCCACCATACGCTGCCATTTCTGAAAGAGGCACGTCTTCAGACAATCTCTGGGACTGAGACTGTACGTCTTGTGTCTGGACATGAGCTCCTGCATGGGCTCTAGGATCACACACAGCTACACACACACACACACACACACACACACACACACACACACACACACACACACACATAGAACACAGACACAGGAAAGTCAGGCAAAATACTAGATATACTACATGTATATCTATTTATATATCTATATAAATCCACATATGTAACATATACTCACACAGTATACCCACACACACAAACTGTTTATACACTATGTACAGTACACACACACACACACACACACACACACACACACACACACACACACACACAAACATTATATATATATAACTTTAAAATGCCCTTGATTAGACAGAAACATAAGTGGATAATGCCATTATATGTTATTTCTGGCTTTTAATAATTTAATAATAATAATTTAATAATAATAAGATTTTGGATGAAAAACAAGACATAAAACAAGAATTGTCTTTGTCCACTAATAGAGATATTCATCATTTTACATGTTTTAGGCAGCAGGTAGATAAAGCAGTTTCACACGCATGCACGCACACACAGTATCCGTTTGATTTTCATGGTGCTGCACTCGAACATGGCCTCATCCACTCACACTTCCACCGTTTCTGGTGAACAATCCCTGGCCCGGGGCCGAGGCAGCGCAGCTATTTCCAGCATGAATGTGAGGAAACCCGCGGCCTTCCTCGGCCGCAGCACCTCATCCGTCCTAGCTCAGGAAACAGAGCTCGAGTGGAGCTGCTGATAACCTCGAACGTGCGCACTACACTAAGGAGCCCCATTTACAGGGTATTTTTACCCCAATTTGAAGGTAGGAAACCATAAGAGAAATGACCATGAGTAGCAAAAAATGAGACTCAATAGTGTTATCAGGAATCAGTCCAAGGTGCGACATCCCACTGAATGCTCCTGTGTGCAATATACAATTATTATATTTCATGCAGGGAAAGGCGGTGGAGGCCTGGGTACCTGGCAGTGTTAGAGATAAAGATATGGGATTGGTTGCTTACAGTCTTGTTTAAGGAGACATGGACTTAATTATGTATTTATGAAGGTGTGGCCTTGGTGCCCATCGGTCTTAGCTGAGGAGGCGTGGCCTCTGTACCTGTCAGTCCCAGTGCCTTTAGTGTCTATCAGTGCCACCATAGGAGGTCAGACGTCTGAGCCTATCATTCCCTGTAAGGTACGCATTGCCTTAATTATCATATTTTAATATAAACGAAGGACATGTGGCTTTGGGACTTGTCAGTCTTAGTAAAGTAGAAATCGTCCCTATGCCTCTATCAGTCCTGATAAAGGAGGTGTGGTTTCTGTCCCCATCAGTCCTATCACTATAAAGACACAGATGTGGTGTCTTTATAGTGAATGAGCCATAGTCTCAGTGCCTGTCAGGCTCAGTTAAGCAGCTATGGCTGTTGTGCCTGTCAGTACCACTTACGTAGGTGTGGTCTGCCTGCCTGTCAATCTTAGGTAAGTAGCTGTGGCCTGAGTGTCTGTCAGTCTTGGAAAAATAGGCGTGGCCTGTCTGCCTGTCTGTCTTAGTTAAGTAGGTGTGGCCGCTGTGTCTGTTGGTATTAGGTAAGTGGGTGTGGCCTCTGTACCTGTCTGTCTTAGTTAAGTAGGTGTAGTCTCTGTATCTGTTGGTCTTAAAGTAAAGTAGGTGTGGCATCTGTGCCTGTCAGTCTTATTTAAGTAGGTGTGGTCTCTGTGCCTGTCCGTCTTATTTAAGTAGGTGTGGTCTCTGTGCCTGTCCGTCTTATTTAAGTAGATGTGGTCTCTCTGCCTGTCCGTATTAGTTAAGTGGGTGTGGCCTCTGTGCCTGTCAGTCTTATTTAAGTAGGTGTGGTCTCTCTGCCTGTCCGTATTAGTTAAGTGGGTGTGGCCTCTGTGCCTGTCAGTCCTATTTAAGTAGGTGTGGTCTCTCTGCCTGTCCGTGTTAGTTAAGTGGGTGTGGCCTCTGTGCCTGTCAGTCTTAGTTAAGTAGGTGTGGTCTCTGTGCCTGTCCGTATTAGTTAAGTGGGTGTGGCTTCGGTGCCTGTCAGTCTTATTTTAGTAGATGTGGCCTCTGTGCCTGTCAGTCTTAGTTAAGTAGGTGTGGTCTCTGTGCCTGTCCGTATTAGTTAAGTGGGTGTGGCCTCGGTGCCTGTCAGTCTTATTTTAGTAGATAATACTGATAGGCACAGAGACCACACCTACTTCCCTAAGACTGACAGGCACAGAGGCCACGCCTGTCAGTCTTAGGTAAGTAGGTGTGGTCTCTGTGCCTGTCAGTATTAGTTCAATAGGTGTGGTCTATGTGCCTAACCCGCTTAGGTGAGTAGGTGGGCCTCTGTACCTGTCAGTCTTAGGTAAGTGTGTGAGGTCTCAGTGTCTGTCAGTATTAGTTAAGCAGATATGCCCTTTCTGCCTGCCTGTCTTTAGTCTTTATCTAAGTAGGAGTATCTCTGTCCCGATCAGTTCTAGCTAAGGAGTAAGCAATGTGCCTTTAAGTCTTAGTATAGTTATGACTCAAAAAGATGCATGGTTTAAGTGAAAATCAGTTCTAGTAAAGTAGGTGTGGCCACTCTGCCTGTCAGTCCAAGTAATGAATGTAAGATCCAATACTTTTCAAAGCCAATAAAAACAACACTGAAACATATACAAGTGTGTGAGTCTCCATTATTGCACAGACGGTATAAGCGAGCACGGTGCTGTTTCTTCTCCTCATTCCTGCCGTGAAGCTGCATAGATAAAGACATGTAAAGCCAAACATGGGATTGTTTGCAAAAACATCTGGCATGCTAAACAGCTGCAGCAGAGGCACTGGATCAGGAGCTCTGAGATGAAGAGAGCCGAACCATATTCTAATTTAATTCCAAATTCAGCTTAGACTTTGCTACGTTTTTCTTTTGCACCGTGCTTTATAATAACATGTCTGTGTGCTCAACATGCAGCAGAATGGAGCTGGTTCCAGGTTGATTAAAAAAAAAAAAACTGCCCTTTTAAAATTTCTCCTCATTTCTTTTACCTTTAAAAGAAACACAACAGTGTCTGGGTGAGCGGGAGTGGGGCGTCGAGACCCACAATGCCTTGCTTCAGCACAGAACGCTCATTAATGTTATGCTAATTTTCCCCATCCAATTAATTTTCTCTCCTCATCTAGTTCTCCTGTTTTGCAAATCAGAGCTGTCACTCATGCTGAACTCGAACGAATAAACAAAGAGACTGTAGAATAAACGCTATGGCATGGGTGCAGGTCGGTGTATGGATTCACACACACACACACACACACACACACACACACACACACACACACACACACACACACACACACACACACAATGCAAAAATAAAAGGGGGATGCTTTTTAAATATATGTTCATTTGTCATCTTTGTGTGTGCGTGTGTGTGCGTGTGTGTGCGTGTGTGTGCGTGTGTGTGTGTGTGTGTGTGTGTGTATGAATGAGACTTACCCTGAGGTAGTTGAGCGTGAAGTTAGTCAGACCCATTCGGGTGATGTTTTTGGAGAGCTGCTCCAGAACCTGAGGGTCTTGAGCCTGTAGGGGGAGAAGGGCAGCCGTCATGACAACCTTACTTCAATAATCAATTCAACTTAATCTCTCTTTACCACGTCTGTATAATATGTGCATTTTATGGTATGTGCAAACGCCACGAACAGAACGTTTCCTCTCAAATTTTCTCCTCAATTTGGTCCCAAACACCTGTCTCACTCTGTCATACTGCAGATACCAACTGGTTATAATGAAGCCTGGGGATAATGTGCTGCCTCTGAGACACGTGAAGCCAGTCATTGTCATAGTTCCAAACTGCTGCATTATATAGCAACTATCCTGAAAAAGGGCTACCTGCCCTCTTCCACATACATTAGCTTAGAGATGCTTGTGATTGGCTAGTGTTGCTGTGATTGACAGGGGACCAAAAGTACACCTCCAAAGGCATCCAAACATCCGACATCACAAAAAAACGATATGAACATTACACAAGTATTCACTCACACATTTCTTGGTAGTGAGAAATAACAACAACAACAACAACAACAACAACAACAACAACAACAAAAACTTAACATAAATGTACTGGTAAATGTATGTAATCTAAATAAAATGTTCAAATAAAAGATCAAACAAATTCAACAATCTAAATTGACTATATTTACTTCTATATAAAATATATATCATATATATTTATTGAGGCAATCTATCTTCAGGAACATACAGTATCTATCCTGGTTATGATGGATCAGGAGTCCATCTCGGGTTGGGAACACTACATTCCGGAAGGGACTCCAGTCTGTCCTTAGGCACCATGCATATACTGTACTGGACATACATGTTAATACAGTACACTTGTTCATACCCAGAGGAAATTTTAGCATAACCAGTCCCACACACCTTGGCGCTACAGTAAATTTTACGCATAACTTTCTGATTTCTTGCTGATTTCTTCGAAGCAGCTTAATACATAAAAAAATACCAGTGATAGTATTTGGCCAATGGACCATTTCTCATCACACCATTGAGTTTGGCATGATTGGTATGAGAACGGCTGGTGACCTCCGTGTCACGAAAACCATCCAAACGACCATCATGACATGTGGTGAGAAACAGATGATCAACAGACAATGGGAAACACCTGAGCTGTTTACAGACTACAACGTCGACCGATATGTTTACAGAGTGTAATAAAGTATTCTGTGTGTGTATTCTTAGCTCAGTGTTGTACCGAGTTTCGATTTCCTCCTTCTCATTACTTTCTTTATGGGCTGAATCGTTTAAAATGGGAGAGACGGCTGTGCTATCAGGTTTTACAAAATAACTGTGACTTGCCGGCTCTTTAGCGTCTGCGTTACGGCTCCGAAACAAGTCAGAAAATCACATTTTTCCACCATTTGAGTGTCTCATTTTTACATTGGGTTAAAGAGTGAAATTACATGAAAGCAAACAGACAGTAGCAAATCGACTTTATTTTTTAATTTCTTGTCTCCTATTTGGATTTCAAGAGCAACAGAAACCAAGTTGACGCGTGGTGCCGGAAGGCCGGAACGGGACTCGGGCCAGTGCTTCAATTACACTGAATATGTATTTGATTCAGGGTTTGGGGCGCTATATGTGGAGTGCACTCAAACTGCTAATAAATATTGATAGAGATGGCTGAAAATTTGAATTTGGCCACAGCCCAGGGGATTACCTCAAGAAAAAGAAAAAAAAAAAAAACCTGCAGCTCAGCTGCATTCACACTATGGCGAGCAATCCATGTGACTTAAGAGAAACCCGCAGAGATAAAGCGGGAATGGAACGAGTTCAGAGACAGCATGACGGCAGGAAAGAGCCGTGTGAGCGTGAGCCTGTGTGTGTTTGTGAGACAAAAGTGCCAGAGCTGTGCTGGACGGGATTTACATTTCTCGAGGCAACACTGAAATAAGATTTTAAGATGAGCTTTAAAGTAAGGAGTAGAGGAGACAATGCGACTGTAGGTCTTAGCCATTATAGGCTAAATGAGATATGATGACATCACACGCACATAAAGAAATCATTTTAAAAAGTGTTTGTTTTTTTAAAATACCAAAGTCTAAAGACATAACAAAGAAAAGAATCATGCGATTAGGTTTTTGCATTTAAGATTTCATTTATAGGACTGTCTACACTACTGAAACATTAGTATTTTATATCTCTATAACATTCAGCTTTTTAAAATATAGTTGTAATTGTCTTCCAATCTTATAAATTATGATAGCTTCCTGTAATTCTTTTTTTATTTTAGTTATTTTTATAATTTTTTTTTTTTTTTACAAATTATGCAGTCTAATTTATATCAATGTAATTTTCACACAGAGATTTAATAACAGCGATGTCATGTTAGAATGATAACTTGAAAAAAAGCAATCCAAAACAAATACACTAAATTAATAGAAATAAGAATAAATATTTAATCAGAACAAACTGACACAAGCTCTCTTTTACCATTTAGCTGTCATTTTGCGGTATTCAGCTCTCCGCAAGCTTTGCCTTTTATGTAGTTTTGTGGGTGTTGCTACATAAAAAAATAAACAAAAAAAAAATCTGCTGCCCCCTGAATGTTTATCAATATATACTGTACATGTAAGTATGTAGAAAAGGTTGCATTGAGAAACTTTTTTAAATCTGGCAGGAAATTATATCTCAGTTTGGTCTACAAAAACATTTTTGAATAACTTAAATTAGCATAAATTCCTCATTGTCTGAACCTCCTTGTTTTTTTTTTTTGTTTGTTTTTTTTTGGATAAATGAAGCAAAAGTGTGACCTAAACGGTCCCTCTAACTGCATTTCAGCAGGAACCCTAACGCTGGATGAGCTTCGTAATTTGGTTGTAATGATGCTGTGATGACTTTCACCGTCGGGACAATGTTGTTTCAGAATTACTTTGATAAAAGGATGTTGAGATAAAGTTGAATGACTGACCCGAACGCAATGTTGCAAATACAACCTCAAAATAACTGTCTGTAACCTGTATTTGGAGCATACATGTCTAATAACATCCATTCGCACAACGTCCGAGCACATCCATGGTCCCTTAATTTAATAACGGGGTTTAGAATTTCAAACAGAGATTTGAAAGGATACAACAGCTTTCCTTATTTTTTTTAGCGGTTTTAAAAAAATTAAACACGTTTAAGCCGCCTTAAAAACATTTTTAAAGACATGTTAGAACTTCGCGGAACGTTGGCCGGGCAGTCGCGGCGGCTCACGGGGGCTAACACCACATCTCACTGCTGTATGCATTTAAAAAATAAAAGTTTATTTTTCTAAAAAGAAAACCAATTAATCTTCGTTTCTCTCATATATTTTAC
Source organism: Clarias magur (assembly GCA_013621035.1). Classification (NCBI taxonomy): domain Eukaryota; kingdom Metazoa; phylum Chordata; class Actinopteri; order Siluriformes; family Clariidae; genus Clarias; species Clarias magur. The sequence continues at coordinate 740,687 of QNUK01000050.1, read as the reverse complement.
ATTGCTATTTAATTAAGCAAAAGTACATTTATCCGATTACTCGATTAACGGATTAATTTTTTGGTAGAATACTCAACTGCTAAAATATTCAATAGCTACAGCTCTATTTCAAGCCCCTTCAAATGTGGTAAATTTTATATTTCTACAAAATTCTTAGCTTATTGCGCCAAAATTCGTTAAAAATCTATGGGATCTTTTGGGTGGTAAATTGGGGCAATTTACTCCCACTCCTTAGGAAACTTGGGTGCTAAAGCTCGTTTCAGAATAAGCAGCATGATTTGACTCCTCTGTAACGGGTCTACGAACCAGCGCGGGACTGGTTACACGCCAAAGTTCGTACTGAAGAATAATAAAAATTAAAAAAGTTTAAATTAAATAATTTTAAAAAGCCTGCAACACAAGATAACACAAGTGATGCTTTGCTTCGCAAGCACCAGTAATAACTAAGAATCAAGGTAGGTGTAGCTATATGTGTCACTCAACAGAGCTAATCAGCGTTATAGTTTACTATGTATGGTCAGAGTGTTGGCATGGCTTACTCCAAGAAAAAGGAAGCAGACTATGAAAACTGAAACTTCAAAGATGAATGGACAGATCAACAAAATTCCTGCTGCTATATACAGTATATCAGGTAACCCGTCTGTGCCAAAATGGTCTGGAAACACCAATAGATGTGATATGAATGTGAGTTTTTATGGACCAGTTTAGAAACATCCATTTAACATCGATTTATTGATTCAACTCTTAAGATCAATAATATCTGATACTTATTCTACACTCCAACCAGTTTGGATGTGGGAAGACATCAGTCAGAATTAAGTCATTTTCAAGCGCCACATACAAGGAGCACGATAAAGTAGGGATACCTCTCTGAATGCATGTGTAGTTTTAGCAAAAAGCTAGCCAGGCTAAAAAATTAGTGATCATGATTCTGTGACGCATTCAGTTTCTCAAAAGCTGGAAAGCTATTGTATCTACTGTATGTCTAGCAATCTAAAGTAAATCCTACTAAATAGTGAAGTGAAGAATAGTATTTACTGTTGATGGGGTGAGGGCAATGAGTTGTGAGTTAGCATGAACTCATAAACTCTGGCTTGTGGATACTTTTCATACACGGAGCTTTTTTGCCTTTTCTCCTTTAAGTCGATCGAGCGCCGCATTCGCAGCGGACAGGCCCATACCTTGTAAAATGTTTATTTTTGAGAATAAACGTGGAAGATGTTGAATAGCCCGAAGTGACTTTTCACTCCTTCTTTTAATCCCAAGTTTTAAACAAGTTTAGTTTCACTTTTACTGTCGGTGCCACTCGTCCCTGTGTGCATTAGTGAATGCGTGTGGATATGTGTGTGTGTGTGTGTGTGTGTGTGTGTGTGTGTGGGTGTGTGTGAGTGCTGATCAAATACACTGCAGTAATGTTAAAACCACCCTTCTCCTGCAGGGAACCCCTCCTCTTCTCTCCCCTAGCTCTCGCTCTCTCTCTCTCTGTCTTCCTAAGATCTCTCTCTCTCTTTCTTCCAGTACGGCTGATATACCCACAGGGCCCAATTTAAGACTATGTGAATTTCACATGAACACAGCAGGGATGGAGCGTGTGCAAACTTTCTAATGTTGCATAGCCTGAAATGTACCAAGAGAAAAGTAAAAAAAAAAAAAAACCACACCTGTAAAAATCTGCTACACCAGCCAAAATAGCAACGAGAGACTGAAAGCTATCACTCGTTTGAATGGCGAGTCTGTGGGAGCGAGTTGAATGCTGTAGTTTGCCTCATTTCCTTCATGTTAGGCGAGTTCGTTACACTGTGGAATTAACCAGATTACTCATTTGACCTTGTTATTATTCCTTTTTGCTTTGCTTTAGACAAGGCTTTCTTTCATCTAAGGCTGTCTTTGATGTTTCTAATGAAATTGTTTTTTTTTTTTCTTCTTTTTTAATTTAATCTCCCACAAGGAAAAAAAGTTTTTCACACTTCTGTGAAAAATCGGAGATGTGATTCAGGCGAGCTGGAGGCACACTGAGAAGGAAAGTGTGTGTTACATCTGAGTACAGTGTACTGTATGTTATGTGAGCAAGATTTAGGTCCACTGGTCATCCGAAATGAATAATGACCTCGTTATGGTAGTCTTCAAATTATGTTGTGATTTTTTTCAGCAATTTGGAATGTACAGTTATGTACAATATAAGAAAAGACTACAATATTGAGACTGGCGATTTAATACATTTCGCAATTTATTAAATAAAATGTTGATTGATTCGGTTAATTAAATCGATTACGCAATTCTTTAAAACTATTTAGGTAAACGTTCAAATGTTTAATTAAAGTTTGCAACTATTTAAAGTTAATTAAAGATTTCCATATCACCACCTACTGGAATGAAGTGTGGCGCAGAAGACAGGAAAAACGGAATATCGCTTCAAGCAAACAACAACACAAGTTACACAGTGTTTCGATGCATGTTACATACTTTTTCATACTTTAAAACCTGTTAAAATTATATCTCTCTTAGGCAGACTTTGGGGCAGTGGTGGCTCAGAGGGCTAAGGCACTGAGTTACTGATCGGAAGATTGGTGGTTCGATTCCCAGCTCATCCAGGTTGCCATTGTTGGGCTCTTGAGCCAGGCCCTCAACCCTATCTGCTCCAGGGGCGCTGTATCATTTCTGACCCCAGTTACGCTGGGATATGCAAAGAAGGAATTTCACTGTGCTGTAATGTATATGTGACAAATAAAGGCTTTACTTACTTAATAAGGCAGGATACGTTAATAGTAATGAATCAAAAATCATAATTGAATCAACAGTCTGCCAATGATTCACAGCTCTAATAAAGACACTTATTCAGCACTCCATTTAGTTATTCATTTTTAAATTATATTGTATAGTGTTTTTAGTACAGTATGTGCATGTATGTATATTCCCACACACAGACACACGGAGTGACATGTAGAGTACCGTGCCGTATTAGTATGGATGTTGTTATATGTCCATCATGTCTTTATTATTATGTAAAAAAAATGGATTTTGCTATTTCCAAGCATACTGTACCTTCAAAATTAGCAAATAAATAACATTAGAGAAGAATATTTGCTTGTCCGTAAAGAAAGCAACACATTACATGACAGATCAGTTTTCACATGGAAAGAAAAAATAAAAAAACTAATGTAGGCTCCTAAGTTTTGCATGAAATTGTAAAAGAGCGAGTGTGACAAAGTTACCGGAAGAATGCATACTCACCAGCACGCTCAGTAAAACCTAACAGCTGTTTTACTTATAAAACTATGCAACAGTCCTTGAACCAAACAAAACAATGTTATAAGCTAAGATGCCTTGAACACAGTCAGTATGTCGCGTGAAATAAATCTTTGCTTAAAAATAATTAGTAGTGCTAGATAAAGATTTGTGCAGTTTTATAATGAAAACAGCTGGATGTTTTAATGAGCATGCTGAATATGCCAGAGTTCTTCTGATAATTTTGTCACACTTTCTATGTTCATGCATAACTGAGGGACCAACTGTATATTAAGTTTTTTTTTTTTTTTTTTTGCTTTAGAAAACTGGTCTAAACTTTCTTTACGTTTCATGCAAACGTTCTCATGTAATGTTATTTATTCACAATTTACACAATAATTCATAAATTATAAACATATATAATAAACTTTGTGGATAATTTAAAGATACTATGGTGCCTAAGTCCTTTGAATAATACATTATTCACTATTATTATTATTATTATTATTATTATTATTATTTAATGGAATTCTATTTTGAAATAATTACCTTTTTTATAAGGTCACTGGGCCGTACACAAACGTAGTGTAAAGTGCATTTATGTGCATTTATCCTAAATGTACTTTTGAAAAAATGTAACACTTTAACACACACAGTATATCAGAATAGACCATCCCATCCCATCAGTAGAAATCCCATTTTCTAAGTGATATTAGTGTCAGTGATGATGTCGCACTCACGTGCATGGCGAGGACGCTGCGTGGGATGAGCTCGCGGTACTGCCTGATGGTGAAGTGCCACGTCTTGATCCGCATCAGATCGTCGAAGGCGAACTCTAGGATCAGACGTCCCTCTGTGCACACCTACACAACCGGGAGGGAGAGACATGTGAGAGAGCGTGGTCGGTGTGGAGCTCAGTCCGGCATTTAATGATCTTCATGCTGCGAAGCTTTTGGAAAAACCCAGATTTATTTGGAGTTGAATATTTCAATGACAAATGCTAAAAGGGATATTAGAGGTTTGAGTAGATAAGTTAAAGACATCCTTTACTTACAGTAGTAGTGAACAGAACAAGAAACAAGGACTGGTCAAAGAGTGCAATTATTTTTAAGAAAGATTATGAAAAAAAAAATCCAAATAGGTTTAATAAAATCCAAAAATAATGTTCTCTATTAACATTAATGCACAGTGCTTTAACTTGTGTTTTTATGTTTGTTTAACTGTTGGAACTAGAGGGAAATCTCCAGTTCCTACAGTTTGCAGTTTGAGTCTAACGTGGGAATGGCAAAAACATGCTGAAGTTGCTGGAATGACCACTAGGAGCTGTCGCCAAAGGTGAGTCAATCCCCACAGACCCCCCCCCATGGTAAACTTTTCGTCTCCATAGCTACAGTAGGTTTCTCGTTCATGACAACAGAACATGAGTGCATTTTTAGTCAGTTAAAATAACATTAAGCCAGAAAATTATACATAATTATGGGTGTGGCTGATTTGAGTGACAGCTGCATCAAAGGAGTCAAACAGCTAGCTGTCTGCCGTGCATCATTTTAGCTAAATCATGAGATGATGTGTGGGGTATGGATGACGGAGTGTTAATCAAATGCAAAGCAACGCTAGCATATAAATTAATGTTATCCTCCTTAGCATTTTAGCTAGGCTAAAGCTAAGCTAGCTAGCTTGTGGTAACTGAGTAGGCATGTCTAAAACAACAGCCAGGCTCTGTTTGTTCTGCCTATTTGCCCATTTATGGATTAATGGCTCTCACAGTAGAGATTCATAGTGACCTGGTGGACATTGATTGATGTCTGACACAATATCAAACAGCAAAGTGAATTGTGGGTATTTGGATGATATCTTATTGTGGTGCATTGTGGGATTTCATAAGTTCAATGGACATCTGCTATGCTTCGGTTGTTCCTAAAAAGCCAAAAGACTAAGAGAAGTACACCTAAAAAAGTGCTTGCCCATAGAGATTATTTAATTATGTACCGTTATTGCAAAATCAATTGTTCCAAAATTGTTGCAGTTCCTCTAAAATCCTACAGGTGGTGCTAACTAAACTATTTAAACATTGGCAGGCAGCACAGCATTCTGTTTTGCAGGAGCAAATTACGAATTGCTAATTATGTTTAGTAACAAAAAAAGTCTATTAGGATACGGTACTTTGGTATCGTGATAATATCGTATCAAACGGTCCTTGGTGATTCCTATTCCTAACTGCTTATTTTTCTAAAATCGCTGAAATTAATTTTACATGTACTATATAGTGAATAAGGCAGATGGTCAGACCTGCAGCTTCTGTATTCTGTGTAGCTTCCTCCCCTCCCCATGGTTATTCTGTAGCTTTTAGTGGTGCATCATATGGACGTTAACCTGTATCATCAGTGTGTCACTGCAGGATGTCATGAACACACTGGATATTCTGAACCGTGCTTTAGGCTTGGAATGAAAGTGAGTAGGGTGCGAATTTGGGACTAGCAGATCGCACAGCTGTGCTCTAGATGACTCGAAAAATGTAATGAAACCATCAATGACCAGGAACTTATTAAATATTAATTAACTTCAGAAACCGTGTTGACAGAGCAGTAAAAATGTCAGCGTCCGTTAAAAAAATAAATAAAAGTTGTTTATCGATCAGCCCTGAAATGAATCTGTCAGTGTGACAGAACATCCTGTCTGTCAGTTTAGACTTAGTTGTGTTAGAAATGAAGCCTGGCGCCTCCAACCCCGAGACTAAACACCAGCCAAGCACCAAAACAACAACAACAGCAAAAAATAAATAAATAAATAAATAAAAAACGGGTCCGAGGCCTGAGCTCAGAAAAACACAGCCAATTAAGAGAAAAATAAAAGGAAGAAAAACATCGCTGAATTTGACGCCGGGCTTCTCTGAGCGCCGATGTTCCGTTGCTCCGGCAACTAGAAGGAGGAGAGGAAGGAGGAGGGGGGCAACAGCTGATTAGTTGGCATGGCAACAGCAAAGATGTAATCCCAGCAGAGCGGCTCTAATCAATGCCCCCGGCACACACGAGCTCAGGAGGATCGGCAAAAAAAAAAGAAAAACACAGCACTGTCACGTGACATATTCTACATTTCTCTCTCTCTCTCACTCTATCTCTCCTTCCTCATCTTTCTCTTTACTTTCTCTGGCCAGTTCTTTTGCCCCACAGACAAAGCGAGGCTAAAAAAAAAAATCTACCTTTCGCCTTCCATTACATCTATTTCCCTTGGGTGCGAAAGCAAAGCTGACTTAATTTTTCTCTTTATCTTTTCATTCTTTTTATTGTTCTCTCATTTTCTCCTGTTTTTCATGCTCCTGCCAGGCTTTCTTCCCAAAAGAAAAAAAAAAAAAAACACGCCACTTTCACCTTCTCTCTTCCCCGACACTCGTTCGCTCTATCCCTCTCTTGTTGTTCATATCCTTGCTAACTCTTTGCGCTTTTCATTTGGGTTCCAGAAAGTCCGAACAGTGACGAATATGTAAAAAAAAAAAAAGAAAAGAAAAAGGTTTCATAGTTCTGTGTAAGGTTCCTTCCCTCCACAAACCCTCTTTTTCCATTTTCCTTCTTCAGAAATCCGGCATAAAATGCAAAGCAATGCTGTTCATACACTCTCTTTTTTTCTCTCTCTCTCTTTCACTCCCATCTCTCACCTTCCTCCCCCGTCTCCCTCGCTCTCTTACTTTCTCTTGCCACTTATTTTTGCTCCATACCAAACCACAAAAAAGGAAAGAAAAAGCAAAGCAAAGCAAAGCTAAAAAAAAAAAATGTTAAAAAAATCTCCCCCTTCTTTCCCGCCTTCAAATGCAAATTCATCTAAGCTTTATTGGCATGATACGGGGGGAAAAAAATCGATATTGTCAACGCTTGCCTGGTTTATGTGGAATTGAGTTACCGCTAATTTAGAAATACATAAATCAAAATGGGACACAAAAAATGGAGAAAAAAAATCTGAAGGTTTGAAGTGTAAGTGTTGTTATTGGTGGGGGGGAAAAACAAACCCTGAGATTATTTGGAACCCACACGCTTGTTTTAGCGCTCGGTGCAGAACCCGTTTAGAAAGAATAGGGAATGCAGTTCTCTATGAAATGATGGGAAAAAAAGATCCTATTTTGGCTTGTTGGTCTGTAATAAATCATATTATGTATTAAATACGATGCATGAATTTAACTCTTTCTTTGGAAAATCATATAGGAAAAAACACTGATAACTTAAAATTCAACCATCTACTGTATATGAATTAAAGAAAGAGAAAGGTTTTGTCTGTACATTGGTCAGAACTCGCTCTTTCAATCATATATTCGCGTTTCATACACTGGAGGACACGAAACCAGTCTCTGTTTGTCTGTATGTCTGTATGTCTGTCCAGCCGAATTTATCACAGCATCACGCAAAACTGGATTTAATGAAACCTGTTTTCCTTTGCCTGATCTTAAACCTGTGTCATAAATGAAATCAAATAGTTTACTGTAAATTCACATTTGAGTATTTCAAGACACAGAAACAACCGCTACGCACCTACAAGTGAGAATAAAAAACAGGCACGTGGATCGCCTCTAGGAGATAAAACACGGGTCGTCAGAGCGAACACATCCGCAGCAGTCTGAGGTGAGGGCTCGCAAAATCCCCGAACTGAGAGCACTAAATGTCATGCGCTAAAATCAAAAGGTTGAATAAAAGTTGATGTTATGAACAGTTATGTGCTGGATGTAATAATCTACATTAAACAGGGATGGTATTTAGCTGATGATGAAAGAAGATTGCTTTAATTTGTTTGCTTTCTCCAGGAATTCACCGTTTCTGAAGTACAGTAAGCTAACAAATGATAAAGATTTAGAGCTCGGTTTCCAAATACGCTTAGCCTTCAAATGTTAGCGGGATTTTGCATGAGATCAGGTTGTGTGTGTGTGTGCTAATAATCCGATGCGCTCGCTGAGTTCAGTGCAGGATCTGGCCCCGGTAGGGTCAGCCTGCATTAACGGATAGAATCTTTGGGAACAGCAGGATCACTGAGAGATAAAGATGTTCGGTTAAGGCAGAGATTACCAGCAGCTACGAGGTCAAAGGGCAGTAAATCTGTATAGTGAACTGCAGGACGGTTTACTCTCAGTCTGGCTACACCACCAAAGAGGGTCCTTACTTCATTAGCTGTACAAACGTCATATACACTGTGTATTCTATAGTAATTACACGTGAAGTTGGATAATTTAAGCCTTTTTTTTTTTGTTTGAAGCTTAGGACTTACAGCTCATGAAAAATGAAAAACTCCAGTATCAAAAAAAATAAATAAATAAATAAATAAATCTAGTTTGAGTAAAGTACTATTCATACAAAATGCTAAAACGGGAATCAAGATCATAATTCTCGCAAATTATTAAAAAATTTTTCAACCAAAATATTTATTGTACTCAAGTTAAAAATAAAAAGCTGTCTACACAGGACCTTTAACACTTGAAGGAAAATTTATATTTTTTTCTTATTTTAGAAGCTTTAAAGTTAATAACTTAAAAGCTGCTGAACTTGAATTGAATGCTAACAATAATAATCATTATCTGCTTTTCGGACACTCAGTTAAGTACAGTACTTCATCATTGCACACGTTAGGTTATATACAGTAATTATTATTTTTATCAGCATAAGGTAAATGCCACAGAGTTTGATATAGAGTTTTAAATTAAATGCACAGTTTACACTACACAATTTATTGTTGTCAAAGGTTTTATTGCTTAATATTCACGTACTCCTTGTATAATTATCTGTAGCTTTCAATCCGTTGTCAGAGGCTCTGAGGATCAATACGTCAGGTGTAATTAACAAGAACAGTAAGTTATATCCCAATTTGAAGCCTGTCTATGGTTTTAGTGTGTGTGTGTGTGTGTGTGTGTGTGTGAGTGTGTGTGTGTGTGTGAGGTCATGTATTTCCTCCATCCCTTCTGTTTCTGATTGGCTGGTACAGTCCCTCCTGTAGTCTCTGATTGGCTCGAATTAAGCAAGTGATCATTTTGATAGAGCGAACAAAAATTTTAGCAAAAAAAAAAAGTTTACTCAACTTTTTTGCCATAAAAAAAAGAAAAAAAAAAAATATATATATATATATATATATATATATATATATATATATATATATATATATGAACTGTAATCAGTAATCAGTAAATTTGAAACAGAGAAAAGGCTTTAAATGTTTTACTTTTTTGTGTAATCAATCTTGAGCAGCACTTTTTGAATTCAGTTAAAAAAAAAAAAAAAAATTGTCCATAAAATTGTAATATCATATTCTTGCTAAATTGTTCATGCAAATAAATACACTACTTAATTAACTTAAATATGGATTAAGTCCATGACAGGACGGGGAAAATAATGACTGGATTGTTTCCCAATAACAGCACATCCCAAGGTGTTTTATTCTTCTTACACGACATCTATTGATTTATTAATAGTTTATTAATTGCTTTATTAATGATAGACACATTGTGTTTTTGAGCATCCAGAAAATCAAACCAGAAATACACGGAGAGGGGAACAATGAAGCAGTAGGGCTTTAATAAAAAAAACTAATCAAAGGGGCAGATGAAAACTGGGGAGTACAAACGTGGTACAGTAGGAAGATAAACCAAAGACAAGACAGGGGTGGAGACAGGACATAAATCGAGACGAGACACACACATTGTGTGGCAAAAAGAAAAATAGAGACCCATAAAACATGTAAGCAACACTGTTCATGCTGGAACCCGGAGAGCATGCTGGGAGGGGGAATCTGTGACAGCTCCTTAACCAGTCATAGTTACTGTATATATAATGAAGTAGAATGTCCAAAAGTTATGGTTACATTACAGTAACCATAAACAATGACTGTTCCATCACCAGTCGCGCTCTCTCTCTCTCTCTTGAAGTTAATATGACCAAAATGCACAAGTCTTCATTTTAAGAAAAACCTAGAAAGCAAAACCTCATCTGCCCGAGTGACGGAAAACTCACTGATTTTTACAAAGTTCTGACGCTGGAGACTCCTTCCCTCTTAAACGTCAACTTACAATAAAATTATCATAACATGTCATTGATGAGGAAACGTTTTTCATACACTTTTTAAAAAATGTCCTGATTTATTAATTATTATCATCCTTAGATTATGGACCTCAAGTCCCTTGTAGTTGCTTTGGAAATGATTAAAACCAATCCTGTTGGATTTGAGGATTTTTTAAATTATTTTTTTATTGTTTATATTTTCACTTACTCTTTAAAGGACAAATCTTATTAAATTTATGTTCTGTTCAGGTTGTACACAAAATCTATACTCAGGTACAAAAATATTGTCATTCTTCAAAAGCCTGGGCAGAAACGTGCAATCACCAAATTCACACGTATTAAATGTAAATTGGTACATTTACTATATATTTACATTTACTATATGGGACATCCACAAAACATTTGGCTTTTCAATTAAATAAAAAATTTTTTTTATTAACGAATGACACATCCTGCTTTTCAAATGTTTATATTTACAATTAAGTCATGGAACATCTATGAGACAAGTTACATCCTGTTTCGACAGCGCAGTCTGACTGGATGAGAGCCAATCAGATTGGAGAGCAGCTGCTTGCTAAAACGAAGCATTCAAAATCAGACACAGGGGGCACTTGGAGCACAAAAAACATATGATGACTTAAACAACACCTATGAACCGTCTGCGTTGTTCTGTTCACGGCTAATACAAGGTTCCGACACAAGCCTCTATCACTGACCCCTCTCTAAGGGGAAAGCGAATCTATGGCGGTGGTGGGTCAAACGGTTAAGACTGTAGGTTACTGAGTTTCTGATTGGAAGTTCAGGGGTTCGTGACCCAGCGCTGCCTCTGTTGAGACCTTGAGCAAAGCCCTTAACCCTTAAGTCTGCTGTATCCTGGCTGACCCTGCGCGCTGATGAAATGTGACGAATAATTTAATCGTGTCTCTAACCCCTGCTCTGGAACAATGGAGTGTATACCCTTATACGTAGTGCACTAGCTTTCCCTTTAACACTATTCAGGAACCCGAAAGTTAAACTAGCTGAGAAATTTACAAGATTCAATTACAATTTAATTATAATTTAATTATTTAAACTTCCGGTTAGTTATTTCAACTAGGAATGTAAGAACAAAAGTGGAACAAATTTCTATTCTAACTGACATTCCAAACTTTGTGTATATACATTACGTTAAAGTTTTTTTTTTTTTTTTTTTTTTTTTTTCTTAGCTTGTTTTAACTATAAATCTGCCTAGTACCGAAATATGAGGTTGTGTTTAACTACTGCTGCCTTGTAAATTTTCCTAAACTGTGTTTTTGTGAATGAATGAAGTCTTAAATTCCATATTAACAAATAAAAGTCTTCATTCTTTTAGTTACTAAACCACATATAAGTAACCGTATTTAACAAAATGTATTTAACTCTGTAAATATTGAATATATACTAATTATAAGAATCATAGAATCATAGAAATCATCACTGTTCAATGCAGTGAAATATATATTTACTATATTTACTGTGTATATTATAAACTTTAGCACTTCTATCAGAGTATGTACAATTTTACGCGCGCAGATTTTTTTGAATGCACTTTCTAAATAAACACTTGACTCCCCTCCGATGTTGATCAAATAGCAGAGATGGGTGTTTTTTTCACTTCTTTTTGCTTCTGCATGATTCCAATATTTCAAGTGTGTAATATTCAGCCCATCTATGCATTCAGAATTTATGACGAGACCTTTTTTCATATTTGCTCTTGAAATATTGAAGCGCTCTCGCTGCAAACATGGCTTTTGCCAAAGGAAGCGAGGCGTGAGGTCGGGGGGGGAAAAAAAAAGATAGAGGCGGGTTCTGGATGAATGAAAGTACCGAGGGGAAGGAGTGAAGCGAAGGGTTTCTAAGTACATATGAGCCGTTTCGCTGTGGGATTCCTAATGACGCTTGATGATAAACAAATATAGAATAATGGAAGTGATTAAGGCGGGGACTGAGTGCGTGTGCGGTGCGTTCATGAGTCTGTTTGATGTATTAGTTTGTTTACTGTCTCGTACAGGCCGGCTCATATGAGGGTATGACAAACACGGCAGACGCAGGCATGTACGCGCACGTGTGCACACACACACACACACACACACACACACACACACACACACACACACACACACACACACGTGTCATACTATCCTTATTAGAGTTTAGCTTAACCTTAAACTCATTCACAATATTAAAAAAAAGACACACGCTTTGCTACATACAGTAGACACCAACCAAATGCAAAATTTATTTACTGTACAGTGTTTTTTCATGAATTTGTACTTACTTTTCTGTAATACTTTTTTCTTCTTCTTGTAATTTTCTGTATTTTACTGTATATTACTCATTGTATTTTAAACAAAGACTTTTTAGATGACTACGACAGCGGGATTAGACCCGGCAAACACCCGGGATTCACACACCGAGTCTGACTCTCAGGGAGAGGTATGCCGACCAGTCATCAACCCCGAAGTGACCGTGAGAAAGAAAACAGAAACAGAATAATTCCACCAATCCAAGTTTACAGAAAATGACTGGCAGGCCATTATGAAAGCACGGATTGGTTACCTGGACAACAATCCTGCCCCTTGGTCTCATGGCTGGCTATTTTTTTTCAAGCGCCTTGAACGGACTCACTTGTTAAAGTATGAGGTTGAGTCAAAAATGAACTCCCTTGAAATAAAACTACAAGCACGTCAGAGCAGCTCCTTGCATCACTGTAATGTGTCTCGTTTTTATCCGTAAAATTCACCAGTGCTGACGGTATTCTAGAACATTCTAGTAGTACATTACATAAAACATTCTAGTAGTAAGCTGCTTTGTCTAGAAGTGTATGCGGTGTTCGTCCCTGCCAGGTCTAAACCAAGCAGTGAAATAATTCATATCACTTGTGTTTAAATTTTTTAAATAAATTGGCGTAAAACATTTTATTTCTTGTAATGCCTACAAGGTTTCACAAACCCGTAAAGCATCTGAACACAGTCGATTCATTTTAGATTTTTAAAAAAAAATTTTATCATTAATGTGTACTTTCGTTCTGGTAAAAAATGAAAAATTTTTGATTTTTGCAGAAAACAAATCTCTACTAGACTCGCACATTCATGTTATCAACTCATCAACTCCAAATGTGTTTAAAATACTTTAAAATGCTGTTTAGTTTAAATGAGTTCAATTAAAATTCTGTCTAAATGAGTCTGAGAAATATCCAGATTTTTTTTTTCTTAAATTCGCAATGTCTTTGTTGGGTGTTTGTACTTTTGTAAAGTTTAGACCATGTACTAAGTACTAGTACACTGTGCAAAAGTCTGAGGTACGTGCAAATACCTGCTGTAGAGCAAGGATATCCTCAAAAACGTTTCGACATAAAAAATACTATAAAAAGCAGTAAACAGTAATTAATGAAACAAAGTCAATAATTGGTGTGATGATTGTTTGTTTAAAATATAATCTCAGGTACAATTTGTTCAGTTTTTTTAATGAAAATTAGCTGCTTAGTTTTCCGGAGCGTCCTGCAGAACCAGATTCAGTTCTTCTGTCTTTGTCGCTCCTGCTTCTTTTTCCATGAAACTCTTTCCAGAAACTTTTTTTTCTTCCTTTCTTTTTTGCCTGAAAATAATTTTTATAATATGCTTTTTTTGTTTTTGGCCTACAAATATTTCCCTGTAAGATCGATTTTGTGAAATACGGTACTAATATTTGGAAATATATTATTTGGAATTTTTTTTTTTTGTAAAATAAACATATATAAGAGAGTTTTTACAACTGATGTTTGATTTGGACATACAGTATTATTTCCTGATGAGGTGGTCACTGTGTGGTTAAAAAACAAGAAATCATACCTATTCAAAAATGTAATTAAAAACATAAAAACAAATATTTGCTTTAGCTTGTTAGTGTCTTTGTGACGGGTAAACTTTAGTGAACTTTCATAGCCATGTTACATTTATCAGGAGATTGAAGACTTTGGCTACTTTCACATTACCAGCTTGAAGTGACTCAAATGTGATTTTTTTCATCCTAATGTGACACATAAAAAATGTGCCGTGAAAAAGTTTTTGCCCCACACTTCAGATCATTGAACAAAGATAACCCGAGTAAATACAAAATGCAGTTTTTAAATGATGAATTCATTTATTAAGGGAACAAAGCTGTCCAAATCTGCCTGGCGCTATGTGCGATATGTGCAATATGTGCGCTATGTGCATAACCCAAACGCACTTAAGCTTGAGATCACAAACTGATGGCCGGACATTCTCCTTCAGGATTTTCTGGTAAACCACAGAAGTCATGGCTCCATCAATTATGGCAGATCGTCCAGGTCCTGAAGCTGCAAAGCCCCAGACCATCACACTATCATCACCATGTTTGATTGTTGGTATGATGTTCTTTTTATGAAATGCTGTGTTAGATTTATGCCAGATGTAATAGGATGCACACCTTCCAAAAAGTTAAACTTTTGTCTCAAATATTTGGCCTAAATTCTTGTGGATAATCAAGATATTTTTGGCAAAGGTGAGAAGAGCCTTTGTGTTCCTTTTGGTCAGTAGTAGTTTTCATCTTGGAACTCTCCCATGGAAGCCATTTTTGCCCAGTCTCCTTATTATTGTTGAATCATGAACACTGACTTTAACTGGGGCAAGTGTGGCCTGCAGTTCTTTAGATGCTGTTCTGGGTTCTTTTATGAGCTCCTGGACGAATTGTCGTTGTGCTCTTGGAGTAATTTTGGTAGGACGGCCACTCCTGGGAAGGTTCACCACTGTTCCGAGTTCTTGCCTTTTGCGGATAATGGCTCTCACTGTGGTTCGCTGCAGTCTCAAAGGCTTAGAAATGGCTTGGTAACCCTTTCCAGACTTATAAATGTCAGAATTACTTTGCTTCTCAGCTGTTCTTGAAGTTTTTAGATCTATTAACATGCTTCCCTTTGTCAGACACATTGTATTTAAGTGATTTCTTGATTCAACGGGCCTGGCAGTAATCAGACCTGGGAATGGAAGTGAAATGTATTTCGTTCATGATTTAGTAAGAGAGGCCATTACTTTTTCACACAGGGACAGGTAGGTTTAGATGACATTTTCTCCCTTAATAAATGAAACCATCATTTAAAACTGCATTTTCTATTTACTCAGGATATCTTTGTGAAGACTTCAGGGGCAAATACTTTTTCATGGCACTGTATCGCATTTTTTTAAGGGCTATTTGAACGCACTAATCTAAGTCACTTTCATACGTGGTCCTAGATCGGATATATATAGTCAATAAAATATATAGAGTCAATAAAAATGACATGTTTTAACCGTCGTTTAAGAGGACAGAAATGTCCACATAAGAATCAGATAAAATTCACTTATAATTATAAATGTGAAATCTAATCTGATTAAAAAAATGTTTTTAAATCAGAATTAAACAATGGTCCTAACTGATGTCACATTAGAGCTGCTGCAGGGGCAATGTGTGAACGCACAGCATCAGTTCTAACAAATGAGATGTTAGCCAATCAGATTTCAGTGCCACCCCAAAGTCACGCCCCCATCCCCCAGTGCCACTAATTCTCCCTCTTTCATTCATAAACTACATGTCGGTCACCTTCAGCAACCTTAACCTTTTAGTCTGCATATATTCTGCTCCAGCTGGATCTAATTAAGATTATAACGTGTAATTCAACACTGAGAATTTTTATGTGCACAACCATAACCTCACACACACGCACGCACACACACACACACACACACACACACACACACACACACACACACACACACACACACACACACACAGTTCCTAGTTACCTTGGTGAACATGGGCTTGCCGTGCTGCGTGACCATGGTGCACTGGTCGCAGTCGACGGTGATGCAGGAGTTGTGGAACGACTCTTTGGAGTGTTTGAGGATGTAGTAGAGGTCTGTCACTCCTCCCTCAAACACCGTGCTGAAGTAGCGAGGGATCAGGGTCCGGCCGATCGCTGACAAACACACACACAGTGGACACATTGAGTCTGCAGTACAACTTGATATCAGTCATGTATTAGAGAAATGTCCTCAAATATCTTGATATATATTTTTTTTATATCACCCAGACATACTTCTAACTTATAAGATGACAGGGTGGGGCCAGGGCTTTTCCTTGGTGCTTTAATTTACCTCTTCGTCTGATACAATTTTCGTGGGTTATTCATCTTCTAGAAAAGATGACATTTTTTGGAGTCAGACTGTTTGGCCAAAAAAAAGAAAGAAAAAAGAAAAAGAAGGCGAAATACGGCTAATATGCTTTGTAACAGGCTGCTGAGGCTGGGGTGTAGATCATAAACCAAACCCAAACCAGTGACGGTAATACCAGCCAGTGTGTTCAGCATGACCGTGCAAGTGAGATAGAATAAAAAGAGAGCTGACTTGGTCAGTTTGTGTTTTTTTTCCGCACAGGAGAGAGTTTCAGCACAGACCGAGTTTGTAAGAGGAGATTTTAAGCGCAGCCGGCAGGGAGGATCTAATACCTGATTAAATGAGCTTTTCATACACCGCTGGACACTCCACTTCTGCAACTTCCACCACACTGCGCATACCTTCTCTTTCACATCATGCTCTGTTTTCTTCCATCCCATCCGATTCCGTTCCGGTCCATTCAGTTCCAATCACTTCGAATTCGATTCTATAATCTAATCTAATAACCGTCTAATTCTATTCTTATTATACTTTATTCGAATCGCCTCATATTGTTTTTCTATTCAAGTCTATTTTAATTTAATAGCTGCATTTTTGATTCTACCACATTCCATTCCAGTTTATTATACAGTATATTCTATTCTGTTCCTTGTTTAGAGTTGCGGGAAGCCCGGAGCCTTAAGTATCCCAGAGGTCTCGAGGCACTAGGGCGGGGTGCCAATCCATCGGAGGTCACAAGCAGGCACATACTTGGAGACTATAAGGGATTTTGAAACGGCAATTAGCATAACGTGCATGTCTTTGGACTGTTGGAGGAAACCGGAGTACCCCACTGAGCACGGAGAGAACATGCAACATGCACGCACAGACCCGAGGCTGGGATCAAACCCCTGACTCTGGATGTGCAAGACCACAGTGCCTCTTCCTATTCAACTGTGTTATATTCTATGACATTCTGTTTAATACTTTATCACACTATTCCATTCCATTCTACTCTTTCCAATCACATTTTATTCAAGTTTATCATACCCAGTCTATTCTACTGTGTTCTCTCCTATTCTGTTCTATCCTTTTCTATTCCATTTTTGTCATATTCTATTTCATTACATCCACTGTATTTTATCACCACCCATTCCATTCCATCCTATTATATCATCCTGTTTTATAACCTCCTATGTTTTTTACTCTATTTTATTTTGTTCTTTCCTACATTCTTCTGTATATATATATATTTTTTGTGTTTGTTTTTATTCTCTGCATTCTAGAACTATACAATTTATTTTTTTAGTTTATCTATGAAATATGGAATTAGGTAATTATGTAACAACAACACTAACAGTCAGTTGTTATTTTAAGACATGAAGGTCAGCTGTTCTGGAACAGTTCTCGCAAGAACAGTATTGCATTTGCAAAACCCATCAAGCTCCATGATGAAACTGTCTCTCATGAAGACCTTCATGAAAGCAAGACCAAAACGTACCTCTGCTGCAGAGGAGAAGTTCATTTAGAGTCACCAGCCTCAGAAATCACCAATTAACAAACAGCACCTCAGATTAGAGCCGTTATGAAGCTTTACAGAGCAGAAGTAGCAGACACATCTCAATATCAACTGTTGTGTTGAAATGTTGTGTATTTTGGATAAACGCCTTCTGTATTGTTTTACAGTGTAGAAAGAAATACAAATCAGGAACGACCGTGTGTCCAAACAATTTCACCAGTTTTATAAGGAAATTAGCTGCTTAGTATTACTGAACATACAGTGCTGTGACTGTACTGTATATATTATATATCTATATACACTGTGTATGTACAGTATAGCCATAATATATTCACACTGGGTATCAATTATATACCAGTAACCTGGTGACACGATCATGGGCACTGAAGGCTCACCCGTGCCTGGGGGACTAAAAGCCAGTCTGTCTGGTCTGATTCCATAGAAAAGCCAATGCAACATAAATCACAAAAGAAAGGCACAGAGTGCATCACAGCCAACCATGTACGGGGCGCAGCAGGCTGCGAGCACAAGGCCGCCGACCTGTCCTCCAAATTCCCCAGATCCCAATCCGATTGAGCACCCATGAGATGCGGCAGACAAAAACAAACACGATCCATGGAGGCCCCACCCCGCAACCCACAGCACCCAAATGCCAATGGCCTGTTACCAGACACCACAGCACACCCCAGAGGCCCAGTGGAGCCTCGTAATTAGTTCACCAGGACACACACGGTGTCATTTGGATACATTCGTTGTCGTTGATATCCACAGCCACTTGGTGATTCTACAGCGTAAGTATATCACATCCAGACATCATTACGGCTTTGTTTTGTCTGCTGAGCGAGCAGGACTCATTACTGTGCTGCAAACACATTTCCATATCGTGCAGCCATATCGTGCGCCTATATGAACAACTGTTTCACTGGAAACCATTCTGGCACCAATATAAAATAATAAAATAAAAAAAATAAATAAAAAAACTCCACACACTTTACACGCATGCTCATATATGCAACTTTCGAGCTGCTGTGCTGCGTCAACTTATCATTTTAATTTTGATGCCGGACGGACTGGCAGTCTGATCCAGCTCTGCGTCTGAGTTCAAGCAGAAATAATCCATCTCGCAGTCAAACTCCCCTCTGAGAGAAATTACGAGTGTGCCGTCAGCCCTGAGGGAGCACACAGAGGGGGGAGAGAATGAGAGAAAAGGGGGAGAGAGAGAGAGAGAGAGAGAGAGAGAGAGAGAGAGAGAGAGAGAGAGAGAGAGAAAGAGAACTTCATTTAGAGAGTCTCCCTGAAGACAGGCGCCGCTGCTTAGAGCCACGCAGCCGAACGGAGAAAATCAAACGGCTGCAAACGGCCTGTTCCTTAAATTGGCTAAAGTGCGGCATGACTAAATGAACGAGCAAATACTTTAGAAAAGGCAAGAGGCTAAAAAACAGAGGGACTGATGGAGGGAGGGAGAGAGGGAGGGAGAGAAGGAAGAGGAGGAGGCAGGGCGCATAAGCGAAGGTCTCCCCAGTGGTTAGGACACGACAGGAGCTGACTGCTAATGAGGAAGGAGGAGGAGGGGGGTGGGGGTGGAGGGTTGGGGTATGAGTGAAAATAAATATGAAATGGTTATGAATGAGAAAATGGCATGGCGAGATGAAGAATGAAAAAACGACAGAGAGAGAGAGAGAGTGTGTGTGTGTGTGTGTGTGTGTGTGTGTGTGTGTGTGTGTGTGTGTGTGTGTGTGTGTGTGTCTGAGAGAAAGAGAAAAGGGTGATGAAAAGAGTTTTTTTTTTTAAAGAAAGGATCCCCTGATGACCTGTTTGGCTTCTCCAGCTCTGTAGCATGGCGACCTTTTTCTTACCCGCACGCACTAGTGAGGACGAACGCACGTGCCAGTTGCTGCCGACACAACGCTGCCATCTTTCTGAAATAATAAACAGTGAAATGTGTGCGGCTCGTACGTTTTAAGGAATCTGAATAAAAAACTTTAAATCGAAAAGCCTGCCATCATCCAGGACACACTGTCCAACGAACTAAAATAACACAAATAAACACATCTCAGCGAGTGGAGAAACACGCGTCCTCCTTTCAGTGAGCAAGTGAAAATTGCTACATTTTGTAATTACAGTGAAGCTACATGAGAATGAAATTCAATGGAAACAAGCAAATGGTCAGTTGTAATCTGTCATTAATGCAGCACAATCACACCAGACACGTGATCGTTATATTTAAGCTTGAATTTGGCGGGAAAAGCATCAAATATCCAGTAATCCTCAATCAGTAACAACTGCATTACTAACACATGAATCACTGACACATTAATCATTACACATCTGAATCACTTACACACCCAAATCATTTACACACCCGAATCATTTACACACCCGAATCACTTACACACCCAAATCATTTACACACCCGAATCATTTACACACCCATATCACATACACACTTTAATCACTTACATACCCAAATCATTTACACACCCAAATCATTTACACACCCAAATCACTTACATACCCGAATCATTTACACACCCAAATCATTTACACACCCAAATCATTTACACACCCAAATCACTTACACACCCATATCACATACACACCCATATCACATACACACTTTAATCGCTTACATACCCGAAATCATTTACACACCCGAATCGCTTACACACACCCAAATCATTTACACACCTGAATCATTTACACACCCATATCACATACACACTTTAATCACTTACATACCCGAATCATTTACACACCCGAATCACTTACACACCCGAATCACATACACACCCGAATCACATACACACCCGAATCACATACACACCCGATTTACTTACACACCTTAATCACTTAGACACCCGAATCACTTAGACACCCGAATCACTTAGACACCCGAATCACTTAGACACCCGATTCACTTACACATACCCGATTCACTTACACACACCCGCATCACTTACACACAGCCGCATCACTTACACACAGCCGCATCATTTACACACTCGAATCACTTACACACCCGAATTACTTACACACCTTAATCACTTACACACCCGAATCACTTAGACACCCGAATCACTTAGACACCCGAATCACTTAGACACCCGAATCGCTTACACATACCCGATTCACTTACACACACCTGCATCACTTACACACAGCCGCATCACTTACACACAGCCGCATCATTTACACACTCGAATCACTTACACACCCGAATTACTTACACACCCAAATCATTTATACACCCGAATCACAAACAAACAAATTACTAATGCCTGAATCATTTACAAACCTGAATCACAAATGTCTGAATTAATTACACAACTGAATCAATAACACAACTGAATCATTTACACACCTGAATCACTTATACACTCTATTACTAACAAACTAATTCCTGAATCACTTATGCATTAATAAAAATAAATATCTTTACAAAATAGCAAATTAAGGAACAAGACACACAAATTTCCTAATCTCACATTTTTCACAATATACAGCTTTTGAAATAAACACCTACTGTAGGTGACATATGTATGTTTGAACAGTGAAACTATTTCCTGTGTAAGATTTACTGTATATTCAGTCGCCCTTCAAATGACTCAGCAGAAAAGAACATTAGAACATGTGTACAAGAGTCTCACTGAACCATAAACTGTGTCCAACAGAACAAATGTAAGAAAATTATATATTATATATTATTTATGTTTATTTATCTATCTATGTTTATTTGCTAATTATATACGTTAAGATTGCAACATTAAATAAAACAGCTAAACTAACCGCCACACGTTTGCTTCACTGTTGAAGACAACCCGACCCCCCCCCCCCTCTTCTGTGTGGTCATGTGACTACATGTGGTTATTGTTATTGCGGCTGATTGGTCAAACAGAGTCATGTGATCATTGTTGATAAGTCTGATTGGTGAAACACAGTCACATGGTATATCCACCGGCTGCATTTCTCTGGCAAACACAACGAATATCTAAAATGTCGAATAAAAGCAATTCACAAATCTACTCAAGTAAAAGTGAAAAATATGGTGCAGTAAAACTACACATAGAAGTATTTTTTTTTTTCAAAAAGTTACTCAAGTAAATGTAACTCGTTATTTATTATCCACCTCTGCCCGTGTATCACATACACACCTGAAACACCAACAATCAAATTCCTACTATCTGAATCACTAACACACCTGAATCACTACCAGACCTGAATCATTAAGAAACCTGAATCCCTAACACACCAGACTAAAGATGACATAATGAAAGATAGAAATGATTCAGAAATGAAAACGCTGCTAGTTTGTCCATCTGCTCTCCACCCAGGGATCTGTCAGTCCTCAGCACTTTTACAATCCACCAAATCCTGTCATGATCAGACAACATCACAATCATGTCCGAGAGCCTCTTTATTCAGTGTGTACATCTCGCTCTCTCTCTCTCTCTCTCTCTCTCTCAGTCGTATCTGAGGGCCTGCGCACTGATTGGCCCATCACACAGCGCCGCACTCCAGAGATGGCATTATGCACCCACTTGTTTCGGCTAACACGCTGCACAACATATGCTTCTCAAGTAATGTGTACCCAAACACGCAATTTACAAATAATTAACGCGGTGTTAATTAGGCACATTAATTCACGCAGCGCGTGGGCCTCAGGAAGGATGCCAACACTCACAGGCAAAAAGATGAGAGCGAGGAATTCAGCTCGGAGTGATGAGGGTGTGTGTGGAGGAGAGAGAGAGAAAGAGAGAGAGAGACAGAGGGACAGCAGACTGTCTGGGACACAGGAAAAAAAGGGAAAAGTCAGAAAGACAGATGGACGAGAAAGTAGTAAAAACCAAATTTATACAAAGGGGAAAAAAAATCAGAAAGACTGACAGACATTAGGAGACATGCATTTTAGGGTATTTTGGGGTGAAAAAATAAAATAGAGGGAAAGAAAAAAATGAAAAAAAATGGAGACAGACAAAAAGAAAGAAAAAAATGTACAGAAAGAGAGAGAATGGGAAAGACAGATAAAGAGAGGAAAACAGAGAGAGAAAGAGGAAGGAACAAAATATGATAGAAAGACAGTTGAAAGACAGTATGGCACACATAAAGAAAGAAAAACACAGACACAGAATGAGGAGGAGACAGAAATAGAAAGAAAGAGAATGGAAGAGAGACATGCGGAGACGTTTAAAAATAGAGAGCGAGACGGACAGAAAGAAGACAGAGACAAGAAGGAGCGATAGAAAAAAAGAGACAGGAGAGTGTGAGAGAGACAGAGAGAGTGGGAGAGAGTGAGAGACAGTGGGACAGAAGCCGAGAGGTGAAACAGTGAGATAATGAGAGGACGGAGAGAGACATACAGAAATATAGAAAGATGAAGTGTGGAGGGAGTGAAGAGAGAGAGAGAGAGAGAGCGACAGAGAAAAAGAAGTAAAGACAGACAGAGAATGACCAGGATTAAGGCAAAACAAAACAAAGAGCATAAAAGTTGAAAGACACACCGGAAAAGACAAAAAGACTGAGAGAGGAAGACGAGAAAGACAGCTAGGAAGACGTGACAGAAGGACAGACAGGTAGAAACAGAATGAAGAGATCAGTAGAGACAACAGACAAAACTAATGGTAATGAGTATACAAATCAACACTGAAGCAACACACACACATGCACAGACAAGGAGGGGGAGGAAGAGGAGGAGGAAGAGGAGAAGGAGGAGGAGGGCAGCGTATGCTGGAGAAAGCTGGCCGCACTTTGGTGTGATTATGCAGCTGATGCAGTGTTCTTTCTGCAGTGCAATGCATGCTGGGAAGAGAGAGAGAGAGCAGACTGGAGCAGGGTGTGAAATGGAGGCGCTCCTGCACCCAGACTCCCGTTTACCTCATAAACTCCGCGTTGTTTATACCAGTGATGAAAGAACCGTGAAATCCTTCAGATCACGGGGCAAAAACATGGGGCACAAGTTTATTGATTTGAACTCGTTAAAGTGTTAAAGCGCTAAACATGTGGAACATTTTGCCGTGTTTTACTTTATTCGATTTAACATTCGATATTCTTGTGACCTGAAAGCTCTCTCTCTCTCTCTTTATTTATATATATATATATATATATATATATATATATATATATATATATATTTGTACATGCAGTGCATCTCAAAAAAATTTTATTGTAAAAGTTTTATATATTCTAGATTTATTACATATAAAGTAAAATATTTTAAGCCTTTTTTATTTTGGAAAATCATTTTCCTCATATTATTAGAATATTTCCTAAAAATCAATAAAAAAAATTCTATTAATTTATGCACACAGTACTTTAGCTTGAATTCCTGTATCAGTGTGACGGTTGCTTTGATAACAGCCTTCAGCTCGTCTGTATATTTGGGTCTGTGTTTTTCCCCTTCCTCTTGACAATACCTCATATACTCTGTGGGGTTCAGATCACCTGAGTCAAGCACAGTAATATTACCGTCAGCAAAGCAGTTAGTAGTAGTCTTGGTCATATAGATTGTTGGTGACATGGTGGCTTGTTGGACGCGATGAAACACAGTGGACCAACACCAGGAGATGACATGGCACCCCACTCTACACTGGATTTCAAGCAGTGTGAATTCCTCCGCCTCTCCAAATTTCCTCCAGACTCTGGCACGTTAAATTCCAAATGAATTGCAAAATTAACTTTCATCTGAAAAGAGAACTTTGGACAACCTAGCAACAGTGCAGTTCTTTTACTCCTTAGCCCAGCTAAAACGCTTCTGACATGGTCTCTGGTTCAGGAGTTGCTTGAGATTAGGAATGCAACAGTTGCGGCCAATGTCCTGGAGACGCCTGTGTGTGGTGCTCTTGATACACTGACACCAGCCTCATTCCCACTCCTTGTGAAGATCACCCAAGATCTCGAACTGGATTTGCCTGACAATCTTCCTAAGCTCGCGGTCATCCCTGTTGCTCGTGGACCTTTTCATACCACACTATTCCCTTCCAGTCCACTTTCCATTAATATACTTCGATACAGCTCTCGGCAAACAGCCAGCCCTTTCAACAATGACCTTCTGTGACTTATCCTCCTTGTGGACGGTGTCGATGATCGTCTTCTGGACAACTGTCAGAGTCAGCAGTCTTCCCCATGTGTGTACTGAACTAGAATGAATAGTAATTTCCTGAAACTCAAAATTTTGAGATACTGGATTTCGGATTTTCATAGCCGTAATCATTAAAATTGCAATAAAAATGCGTGCAGTATTTCACTTTGTGTGTAATGAAGCGAGAATACGAGTTTCACTTTTTAAAAACTAAATTAAAATTTTTTTTTCAAGATGACCTGTATGTCTGTAAAAACATGTGACACCGGTTTACTACAGGAAGGGGGTGGAGCTTACAGAATATGAAGCATTCTTAATTTGAACATTCATATTGTCTGCATTTCATAATGAATTTAACACTACAGTCACTTCTGGGTTTTTTTTCCCTCTGTGGAGCCACCACAGCTTTTGATTCAACATTAAAAGCATTTTGTAGTCTTCAAAACAACTTTTTTTTTTTTTTTCACTTTTACTTTTTTCCCCATGTAGACATTCATAGTTTCTGCTTTGAGCAAAGCACAAAACAGATGAGAAAAGACAGAGAAAAACAAAGAAAAGCTTGCGCACTGCCCGTCCTCATCAGTAATTAACTCTCTGGGGACTAAAACACACACACACACACACACACACACACACACACACACACACACACACACACACACACACACACACACACACACACAAAAGCAGATCAGTGTTACTAGACGCTGCTTGTCCTCCAGCAGGACTGTGGTCAGGAGTAAACACTGAATTTTAAACAGACACCGATGATTATCTATCAGTTCAAACAGGGCACAGCACTTCTATCAGCAGAGACGAGATCCTGCAAAATCCTGCGCTTCCTCGTGCTCTCGTGTGGGATTTCACCAAAGTTAAAACCCAACAGAATCCCTAAATCAAGAACATGCCAGGACAGCTATTTCTAGTTTCTAATGCTATCCTAGACCTGAGAATTTTATAAAAAGTAAACAAAGGAAATTTGTTATGAATTTGCCATTATATAACTTTACATTAGGTACATTTGAATTTCCTGTGGTTGGGATCAACAATAATTACAAAAAAAATTATGAAAAATAACATATAAATCCACTAGTCATTTTAGACATTCATTTTTGATGTGTATGAACGATGATTTTTTTCTTTTCCATTCCTGTATCGTTCGAGTTTAAACAAGCCAATTACATTTTTAACACTATTGTGACCTCACAGAAGATGATACTCCTCACCTGGGTTGTTTCTCATCTCTACTGTTCTCTGGAGCGACATGGCTCAGCAGTAGCTCATTAACAAAAGCGATTTTAAGAAACAGTACATACATTTTAAGAAAATATACATAATTTGTTATAGACAAGTACATACAGTAATCTTCTTTCTATTTAATACACTTTGTACATCTTCAGCTCTTCATTAAGCGTCTCACTGCAACAAGCACTTTTGATTGTTGAACCTTTTCACTGATAATTTTCCAGTACTGGCCCTTGAGATTCTCAGAAAACGGTAAGCATCGATAAATTTTCCAGCATATGGTCGACTTTTGAACTTTTTCTCGGTCGATTGAGGATGTTTCCGTTCCATACTCTGCCGTTTATACTCAGGCTCATCTGTGTCTCGTCACCAGTAATGATTCTCTTTAGGAAACTTTCACCTTCCTTTCAGTGTCGCTCCAAATTTTGTTTGCAGATACACTTCTTTTTATTCCCCTACCAGGTGCAGCCTCAGACCACAAAAAACTAATCTCTTCATGCTGCTTTTCTTTTCCATATAAATCACAAGTCAGTTATGCATTTTTGATCACACCACAGTTACAAATGAACCTGATGTAACAAGTTCACACCTGCACAGCAGTAACTGGGGAGACAGTTACCATGGAATTGCTGGTAAGACACTGGAGCCAACAAAAGTTTTAATATAACCGGAGTGCGCATCATTTTTGACTCACCCTCGTACCTAGACAGTTAAGAGGATGTACAGTAATAAAGGGAGATTTACCTTAGGGTATCTGAGGGGTATTTCGGCAGGAGCATTAACAGGCACATGCTGTGGGGAGCTTTGAGATTTTTGTTAACTTGTTAAATAAATAGTAAAATACGGGACCTTTAATACTCCTTCTCCTGCTAATACAATATTACTACTAGTTATTAATTTTCAGATACTGTAAGTGTATGGAACCTTTGCCAAGTTCATGCTAAAAATTGCAACAATATTGTGTATATTTACACTTTATTAAACACCCCACAATCGACAGGATGTAAAAAGATATTTATATAAGGACCATTTGACATGATAAATCATCTCATCTCACACAGCCCACAAAAGACACATTTCATATAAATAAATAAATAAATAAATAAATAAATAAAGGCAGCCGTTTGAAATGCTTAAGGCCCTCTGCTGCTTTTGGCGAAAAATACAATTTTAACATTGACAAGTCGCCTCTTTGACCGCAACTGACCAGATGACCTTATGAGTTCCCTTTTAATAAAAAGAGGCAAAAGTTTGGGGTGGAGCTTATTTCAACTTCAGAAAAGTGGAAATAGACGCCTGAAACTAAGAAAGTGAGGCTTACTGGAGTGAAATAAAGCCTAGGGCGATTTTTGGACCTTTAAGAATGTCACAGAGCGTTAACATGATTTGTAAAGATGGGGGGGGGGGGGAGCGATTCAGTGATGTATCGTGATTCTTTTGTGTGGCGATTTATATATCATGACTTTTAAAAAAATACATATTATTATGTTTTTATTTACATGTTTGCGTTTGAAGTTATCAATGTTTTCATTGATGTTGCACACGGATGTTGAACATACGAGTGACGCACGCGCTTGGAAGACGATTATCCATAATCCCACAGCGCGAGAGAGAGAAGAATAATTGGCTCAGTTGTGATCACATGACACCCGGCAGACACATGCATACTACTCGTGTGTCAAGTTAATCAAGTTAAATTTTCTTTAAAAAAACTTAGGGCACTTGGCAGTGTACACCCTGGACAGGGTGCCAATCCATCGCAGGGCACAGACACACAAACATACACTCACTCATTCACACACTACGGGCAATTTGGGAACGCCAATTAGCCTAACCTACATGTCTTTGTAGAGGAAACCAAAGTACCTGGAGGAAACCCACCAAGCACGGGGAGAACATGCAAACTCCATGCACACAGAGTCGGAAATCGAGCCTGGTCGGGGATCGAACCCGGACCCTGGAGGTGCAAGGCGACAGTGCTAACCACTACACCACCGTGCCGCCTATTATAGACTACATTATAAATTAAATGTAAATATACTGAAGATAGGATTTTAAGTATAAAGATTAATATACAAGTCATTTAGAGTTAAGAATTAATATTCAGAATTGTGAATTCTTTTTCTTTTCAGTGAATTCTGCCTTGTGAACTGCTTTTTCTGTTAGCATCGCTGGTTAGGAAAGAGTTAAATATGCATCTCTCTCTCACACACACAGAGAGCTTTTTCCATTTGTGTTGGTGGAGGCCTGCACAACCTTGACCCGCTCGCCTCACCAATAACAAACAACTTTTAGTCTCCTCCTTTAGCTTTAGCAGAGATGCAGAGAGGAAAAAACCTAGATGGTACAAATGGAACAGAATAAAAAATAAAAAAGAGAAAAATAAAAAATAATGCTTTGGTGAGTTACAGAAAGATACACACTGATGGAAATAAAATGAGCCAGACTCATTTTAAAAGGGCCATCTTAAAATGCCAGCATCAACTGCAAAAAACCAAACCACCTTTAATACCTTTTCAGTAAAAAGCATCAGTGTTTCATATATATATATATATATATATATATATATATATATATATATATATACACACACACACACATATATATATATATATATATATATATATATATATATATATATATATATATATATATATTTATATTTATAAAATGAAACACTGATGCTTTATAATGAATATAAACTGTATATAATGTATAAGTTTATATAATGTATAAACCATAAATATGGTTTATATACGTATATACAATATGTAGGGTTTATACTTTATTCATACTGTGCATTTTGTGTACTCCAGTACTAAAAGTACAACCATGCACTGTACCAAAGACAGACACATTAAAGCCTCACCCTGCACAATTATAGCGTCTGTGTGTAATGGTCAGAGACTGTGGAATATACGGTTTTCTGTTTAATATGCAAGTTATATCGAATATTGCTTTGTGAGTTGTGATGAACCCATTTCTCATCTCCTTGGTTTTTACAGCCCCTGCATAGTCTCATCTAATTTCTAAACAAAATAGCAAAGACTGGCTCTAGTAAGTTAAAAAATAATAATTGGTAATAAAAGGTAGCGTGCTAATAAATATTATTGTTATTGACAACAATAATGATGCTGACAAATTGATTATTGATGGATGGATGGGTGATGCATGGTTAGATACTGTATATGGATGATAACAGATAGATAGTGGATAGCTGGCTGGCTGGTTGGCTGGGGCATGGATGAATGGATGAATGGATAGAGAGACAGGTAATTAATTAATGGCTAGCTTAATGCACAGTGACAAATAGTGGCTGGACGTTGGATGAACAATGACAGAATATGAATGAATGAATGAATGGACAGATGGGTCGATGGCCAGACTATGAATGCTTGATGTATGAATGGATAGAGGAATGAATGAAAGAAGAGATGAATAGATGGTCAGACTTCTGGATGGACAGACTTATGGATACATAATAGATGATGACATGTGATAATAGAGAGATGGATTTTTGGATGGATAAATAATGACCAGATGGATAATCGCTGATAGTCACTAGATAAATGGATGGATGACTGGATGGATGACTGGATGGATGGATGGATGGATAGATGGATACATCAAATGATAAATATAAAATAAATGGATGGATGGAAGAAGGGATGAATGGAAGGATGGAATAACAATGCTAGATGGGTGTACGGTGATGAACTTTGAGTGGCTAGCTGGAAAAAAAATTATGAATGGAGGTATAAATTAAGGCATGGGTGGACAATATATGCATAATGACAACAGATTAAAAGGTGGATACTGGATTTAGGGTGGATGAGGACCAGATGGATGGTCTGGCAAACTGGGTGGTTAGATAGATGGAAAAAGAGGAATGATAAACATAAACAAATCGATGGAAGATGGATGGATTAATGGATGGACAGACAGACCAGATTAATGAATACTGGTACACAATAAATTAATGGATGGATGGATGGATGAATGGATGGATGGATGGGCTACAAATGCTTGATGAATGAATGTTCATAATGACCAATGGGTGGCTGGCTAGCTAGTATGAATGAATGAATGGAAGGAGAGATGGGTAAATGGAGAATAATGACATAGATAGATGGATGATGATCATATAGATGAATACTGGCAGACAGTAGATGGATGAATAAATCGATTGATCAATAAACAAGGACAAATGGTGACAAACAAGGACTGGCAAATGGTGATTTATTTTAATATAAAACAGAATAATGTTGCGATAAAACTTTTTACTGCAGATTGAGCTGCCATATTCTGATACTTCACACCCACCTTCTAAACCTGAAGCTGTATATGAGTTTTAAATAAGCAGAATACAACAACTGTCCTTCGATGTGCATTAAGTTTTGAGTCAAAAGATTTTGTTCTTTTCCGCAGTACAAGGAAACGTGTTAAAACTCTTGTTTATTCTAATCACACATACCCCACACATACAGAGAGAGAGAGAGAGCGAGAGAGAGAGAAAGGGGAAGATATTGTGGTAAAAACGTGCTTTTATAGTTGATAATTTTGCTTTACTCACCACACTGAGGTAATTTGTAATAGTAACTAGCATGATAGTGCTGACTCATAGTTAGCATCTTTATTGTTACTACTAGCAGCTCAATGTCATATGTTGCTAACTCACTCTGAATTAGCTGATACACAAAGAAGGACTGTTTATAGCCTTGTGTATCACATCTGTCTTTTTTTTATATAGAAAAGGACAATCTCTTTGTTATTTTCTTACAATTCATGGTTAGTAAATTAATTTAGAAAATAAATTTCTGGGAAATATTTTAGATCTCAAAGTTGTGAGGTAAAATATGCTCTTACATGGGGTTTGGGCTAACATACGCTACATCTTTTCAAGCATCAACATAAAAGTCTCATAAAATCTCTCTCTCTCTCTCTCTCTCTCTCTCTCTCTCTCTCTCTCTCACACACACACACACACACACACACACACACACACACTGAATTTCACACACAAACAAATGCTAGATTGTGGAATTCAGAACCCAGTATATGAAATATTCATCAGTCATAAAACTTTAATTCAATCTCTCTCTCTTTCTTTCTCTCACTCACTCCCTCACCCTCTCCACTCCTCCCCACCTCTCTCACTCTCTCTCTCTCACTGTATGTGTGTCTTTCGCAAACTTTTTGTCAAAGCACACAGCTCTGTGAAGTCAAACTACTCGGTGCGAAGCGAAAATAATTGATAGGAGAGACGGGATGAAATGGTGGCGCGTGCAAGTGCTGTATGAACATTCTGCATACGGAATTCATATCAGAAATCTGACAGTAAACATATGGATAATAGAACAAAAGTAAAAATAATAATACAACAACAACCAATGACATTATAGCCAATAAAGTGAAGAAGGATTCACTTATTTCTGCAAAATCTCAAGTTTTTATTCCTAGTGTTGGTGTTGTTGAGGGAAACGTTTGCTGAGAGAGAGAGAGAGAGAGAGAGAGAGAGAGAGAGAGAGAGAGAGAGAGAGAGTGTGTGTGTGTGTGTGTGTGTGTGTGTGTGAGGAGGGAGAGATACTGAGAGATAGATGCTATGAGAGAGAGATCCTGAGAGAGATCCTGAGAGATATCCTGAGATAAAGAGAGATGCTGAGGGGAAGATACAGAGAGAGGGAGAGATACAGTTCGGGAGAGAACTGAGAAATATATAGAATGAGAGATAATGATGGAGTTAAAGATAGAGAAATAGCGAGATACTAAGAGAGAGATACAGATCGCGAACTAATGAGAGATACTGAGAGAGACACACAGAGATACTGAGAGAGATACTGAGAAAGACTTAAAGAGAGGTATTGAGAGAAAGATACTGAGAGAGACAGAGAGAGATACTGAGAGAGACAAAACAGAGGGATACTGTAAGAAAGACACAGAGAGATATTGAGAGAGACACAGAGAGAGACACAGAGGGATACTGTAAGAAAGACATTGAGAGGTACTGAGAGAGAGATACAGAGAGAGGTACTGAGAGAGATACTGAGAAAGACTTAAAAAGAGGTATTGAGAGATACTGAGAGAGACACACAGAGATACTGTAAGAAAGACACAGAGAGAGATACTGAGAGAGACACCGAGAGATAGACACAGCGAGAGATACTAAGAGAGACACACAGAGATACTGTAAGAAAGACACGGAGAGAGATACTGAGAGAGACACACACAGAGAGATAGACACAGCGAGAGATACTAAGAGAGACACACAGAGATACTGTAAGAAAGACACAGAGAGAGATACTGAGAGAGACACACACAGAGAGATAGACACAGTGAGAGATACTGAGAGAGAGATAATGAGAGAAATAAAGATTGATAGATTAAGAGAGAGAGACTCAGAGAGATACCAAGAGAGTTATAATTAGAGAGATACCAAGAGAGATACAGATTGAGAGATAATGAGAAAGATACTGATTGAGAAATACATAGAAAGATATTGAGAGAGACACTAAGAGAGAGATTGAGAAATAATCAGAGAGAGTGAGAGACCTTAAAAGAGAGGTACAGATAGTGAGATAATTTGAGGGACAGACACTGAGAGATATACATGGAAAAAGAGACATATACAGAGTTTCCGGGTGAAAGAGAAACTCTGAAAGAAATAAAGAGAAACAAGTAAAGGTTGAGCATGAAGTGGTTAGTGTGATAGATTATTCTCTCTCTCTCTATTTTGCTCTCTCCAATGTTAATCCCCAAAGACAAGCCGAAAAAGAGAGAGAGACCGAGCTGAGCCTCACTGACACGCAGCCACCTCTCACACGCCTCGCTTCACACCACCGCCTCACACACACACTCACACTCTCTGTCTGCATGTGTATGTGTGTGTGTGAGCGAGAGAGAAAAAGAGAGAGCGAGAGAGAGAGAGAGAGAGATGCTGTGTATTCACTAATAGGTTATGTGATTTGCTTTGTGAGTTTTTGTCAGACTGTTTGACTGTGAAAGCCACGTTGCGTGTGTGTGTGTGTGTGTGTCTGTCTGCGTTTCCCATGGGTCCACCGCCCCTTCACCCCATCCATAATTCAGCAGACAGTCGCTCTCTCCCCTCTCTCCCCTGATGCCCGTGGGGTGAAGCGCACACTCAAGAGTGCGCACAAATACCATCAGTGTGTCCACTTCAGGACGAAGGTCTGTTCACTGTCTCCATTTCATCAGCTAGCAAACTCTAGTGCATTTCACTCATCTAATATCAAAAAGATGCACAATTTAAAAATTTAACTCTGGACTCCATTTTTGTCTTCTTTACTTTATTTGAAGTAGCACGCAAGAGAGCTGTGATAGAGGAGATAATAGAGGTTTCACAATATTTGAAGACATTTTCTACAAATGGACAGATCATGATCATGTTGGCGTTCAACTGGCTAGCTTCAGTATTTGAAAACCTGAGGATTTCCTGAGATTTTCGGGTGGGAAAAACAAAAACATCCACTAACTGAAGGTCAAGGGAGAATGGCTAGTCAGGACTGAGCAGACAGTAAAACAAATAACACATCTGTGGTGAGCAGAAAAGCATCTTAAAATGCACAACACCACAAATCTGAGGCAGACTGCATGCAAAAAGGAAATGAATGACAGATCGTGTTCCTTTAAAGAAAAAAATATACTGGACCGTTCAATTCAAACTGGGACTGGTGATGAAATTTCTGATGAATGAAGGCATAAGAGCGATTGACATTTACAGAAGACTTTAAGCACTGACTAGTGCAAACGTTTTGAAGATGACCGTACATCCGTCAAGGACTATCCCGGGCGATGTGGCTCAAAGCAAACTGTTTCCGTGAACATTCTGCGAGTGAAACGCCCGATTCTTGAAAATTGGTAGATAACTTGTCACCAACTTGCTGAAAAGACACACCTCTCTGCGGGAACTGTCTACACAATCATTCCCCAACACCACTTGCACATTACAGGAACTCAGCTGGGAGTTATTGCCACATCCCCCGTACAGTCCTGACCTCGTTCCAAGCCATTTCTACATCTTTGGACCGTTAAAGGAGTTCCTGGGAGGCCAGAGTTTCAGACATGAAGCAGGCAGTCTGATCATGGCTCCTGTGGACTGAGAAAACGTTCTTCCTTCATGGTATCAAAGCACTAGTGAAACTTTGGGATAAGTTTTTACTCTCATAAGTGTGTTCTGTTATTCTGCACAAACAAAAGTCCTGGTTTGACTTGAACACCCCATGTATAATATAAGTGAACCAAACTTAAGCAAATTAAATAAAATCAGTTTGTTGCTTTTCTGCAGTGATCAGCTCTTTAAACGCACACACACAGTTCTCTACACGCACTCATGTTCCTTTGTGAGATATGATCAGATCATGTCTGGACATTAACTTTGTGTGTATGTGTGTGTGTGTGTGTGTGTGTATTTGTGTGGCTTAGAGCTTAAAAATCCCCCGCTGTCATGCTAGTGTACGCTCACTAAAATCAGCCGCGCCTCACCGCGGGACGCTCCCTGATGTTTATTGATACGGCCTCGTTCAAGTCAAGTCTCACACACTCAGGTAATTCCTCTCTTTGTGCTGCGATCAATTCAGTCCCTGCTCGGCGCACCTCCTTTATTCCTCCTGAGTGAATTAGGAGAGACGAGAGAAGGGTTCCCGCTGGGTCAGTTTAGATAACCTCTCACTCACAAACACGTGCACATACACACGCGCACACACACACACACACACACACACACACACACACACACACACACACACACACACACACACACACACACACACACACACACACACACATAAACACGCAGAGAACCGATGCTAGGGGACAGCACCTCACCACAAAGAAAAGGACAGAGAGACAGATGGAAAAAACACACATAGAGAAAAAGGGATCATTAGAGATAAAAAAGCCTTTCAAATATAGAAGGGAAGATAGACTAAAGGTAGGGAAGAACTGATCATTAGAGGGCAAGAAAATAATGGAGAGTCTGAGAATGAGAGCGAGAGAAACGGGGGTTAGAAATGGAGCGAGAAATTAAGAGGTTGAGGGACTTTGAGAAAGAGAGAAGAACGAGAGGCTGCGAGACCAAAAGAGAAAAAAGAAAAGAACGGGTAGAGCGAGTGGACCAGAGAAACAAGACGAGATGGAGAGAAGGATAGCAACGGAGAGAGAAAGAGAACATTTGGAGAGCATGATGGAGAGGGAAACAAGTCATAAGGAAAGACAGAGAGGAATAAAAAGGAACATTAGAGATCGGAGTGAACATTAGAGAATGAGGAAGAGAGAGAGAGAGAAAAGAAGGGCTAAACATAAGGGAATGGAAGAGAATGTGAATGAGAAAAGAAAAAGAAAGAAAACGAGAGAGAGGGAATAGTGTGACGGATCATTAGAAAGGGGAGTGATACAAAAATAGACAAAAATAAAGAACGAGAGACAAGAATTTCTTAACTACTAAAAATTCTAATTAAGCATCACTTCAGTTGAAACATTTGAGAAAATAGAAAACTGAAAATATGAATCATCTCCCTGAAAGAAGAAGAGAAATGATTATAACAGGAGCCAACATTTTCAGTCGCGTGTTATTTATTGCTCTATTGTCGGGTGATCGCGAGTTCGAATCGCGATGATGGCTCAGGGGTCAAGAGAACAAATGTAGCTGTGCTGTCTGAATTGAAAGGGTTCTATTACTTTATGTCCTGTCTATCACAGAGGCACTAACCAATCCCTGGCATCCGTGAGCTCATGTATGTAGAAGAGTGCAGACAGTGCTGATTGCTAGCTGATGTGTGTTAGGTAGTGGGTGAGAACTGGCATTGATACAAAAATACTGTAAATATAGGTTAGTAAATAACAGATGACTGAGAACGAAAGAACAAAGCAGGCAGAGCAAAAGAAAAAAAAACAACATCTGAAGAAAGTAACAGAATGAACATATAAAGAGAGTGAGATATTGAACAAAGACGGAAAAACATAAGACAGAGAGAGAGAGGAAAAGATTTTTAAAGGGTGAGAAAGAGAGAGAATGATAAGGGAGAGAGGGATGAGGAGGCAGAGAGAGAGAGAGAGAGAGAGGGAGAGAGAAGGGTCATTAGAGGCAGAGGGGAAATGATCATTAGAGGGCAAAAGAAAGCCACAGAGAATAAGAAAGGGAAAAATACTGAGGGACAGGAAAGGGAGGAAAGACAGATAAAGAGGATAAGGGGGACAAGAAGGAAAAACATATGAAGAGGATGAGAGAAGATGGAGGAAAGACACGCAGAGAGGATACAGAGGGATAAGAAGAAACAAATGAACAACAGCCTGGGAGACACAGAAAGAGGTGGAGGGAAAGGCAAGTGTAAAGGACACAGCGAGGAAAGATGGTTCGAGGGGAATCACAGAATCAGGCAGAAAAGACAGCTTGAGAAGACAGAGAGACGGAGGAAAGACAAAGGCACAGACAACAAAGATGGGTGGAGAGCATACAAAGAGACAGAAAGAAAAGGCCACATAATGACAAAGGACAGAGAGATTCACAGGACATTGAGTCAGGGAGAAGAGACGGATAAGGAGGACAATGATTCAGGGAGGAGAGGCAAATGAGAAGGACACTGGGTCATGGAGAAGAGACAGATGAGGAGGACACTGGGTCAGGGAGGACAAACCAATGGAGAAGACACTGGATCCAGAAGAAAAGACAGATAAGTAGGATACTGGAACAAGGAGAAAAGACAGATGAGGAGGACATTGGGTCAGGGAAGACAAACAGATCAAGAAGACAATGGGTCAGTGAGAAGAGACAGATGAGGAGGACATTGGGTCAGGGAGGACAAACCAATGGAGAAGACACTGGATCCGGAAGAAAAGACAGATAAGTAGGATACTGGAACAAGGAGAAAAGACAGATGAGGAGGACACTGGGTCAGGAAGGAGAGACAGATGACAAAGACACTGGGTCAAGGTGGAGAGAGATGAAGAGGACACTGGGTCAAGGAGGAGAGACAGATTAAGAAGACAATGGGTCAGGGAGAAAAGACAAATAAAGAAGCCACTGGGTCAGAGAGGAAAGATGATGGGGACACTGGGTCAGGGAGAAAGGATAGATTAAGAGGACACTGGGTCAGGGAGAAGAGAAAGATGACGAGGACACTGGGTCAGGGAGGACAAACAGATGGAGAAGACACTGCTTCAGGGAGCAGAGACAGAGGAAGAGGACTCAACAGCAAGAGATAGCTACATAAAGATTTAATAAAGACAAAGTGCACACACACACACACACACACACACACACACACACACACACACACACACACACACACTACAAAATATAAGGCACTGCATGTTTTATCTACAAAGCTAATTTCTCTATATGTGCATTTTGTTCAGTTCCTAGTTGAAAGGGGGCGTGTCCATCATTAATTATGTATATGATGGGCATGGCGCTTCTTCATTATGCATGAGATGGGCGTTTCCTAAATCCATTTTTAATAAGATGCATGGAGGCTGTTGACTTTCTCGAAGCTTCTCAGCACACTGACCTTCATTAGCTGTGACCCCTTATATACAACACACACACACACACACACACACACACACACACACACACACACACACACACACACACACGCACACAATCATAACTTAATTATATAAATTACAGGTAATCGTTATTCAAATATATTTGAATATTAAATATTTGAAAATAAATATATTTAAATAATGAAGGTTCTTTTATAACTAAAAAAAAATAATGAAAGTCCAACACTCTCTCTGACACACACACACACACACATGCACCTTTTTTGTTTGAGACAGAGGGTTTTGAGAGATGAGAGAAGGCGAGATTAAGAAGAGAGAGAGAGAGAGAGAGAGAGAGAGAGAGAGAGAGAGAGAGAGAGAGAAAAGAGCGAATATGAGAAAAGCAGGAAACACAGAAACAGGTCCATTTTATCATCCCTTCCCACAGCTGTTCTTTCTTCCTGTTGCCTCCCCCCAAACACACACACACACACACACACACACACACACATACACACACACATACACACACACACACAGAGCGTTGCTGTATTGAGACCGGTCCTGTCACTCATGTGAGAGTGGTGTGTATTTAACAGAGCTGAGCTGCAGCTGAGACGAAACTCCTCATCCCGTCAATCATCTCTCTCTCTCACTCTCGGGTCACTGTCAAACTGTCAATACACACACATCCAAACCTAAACTTCTGGTACGTAAACAGAAAGTGAACATTTGAAACATTTCACAGTAATGTGTGATAATAAATACAAAAAATTAAATAAAGAACAGTCAGCGTTGTAAAACTCTGCTGCCATAAACATGCAATAATGTTTGATAACTGTGCTACTGATCAATACACTGTTCATAACCGTGCTATAACTTAATCTTAATGAGCGATCAGGTTAACTGGAATGTACAATGATATAAATTCACAGCACAGAGTGTTGTAGTGGTTAGCACTGTCGTCTTGTACCTCCAGAGTCCATGTTCGATCTCTGCCTTGAGGTCTGACCAATTGACATTTTCAAATTAGCCGTAGTGTGCGAGTGAGCCTGATGAGTGTGTTTATGCCCTGTGATGAATTGGCACATGTGCCCATCCTGTGTCGGGTCGTGGTTTGGCTGGAGGGACTCCCAGTGAACCTTTCCAACACGAGACATTCCTGTACCTTGAATGTCCGTACACCTTTGTAAATGTAGTATCACATGGGCACAAACGGTATCCCGCTATTTAATCACCATAGTAACGACAAGTGGTAACAGAGATGCCCTGAAACCTGACACTGGGTATCGCTTTATATCGATCCCAATCTGATACTCTGTCCGCGATGTAAACGATTAGAAGACGAGCAACGATATTAGTCCCTGATACTCAGCATGAGGTATGGATGAGTTCATGTGTTTCACATTTCCTGTAGTCCTCCGTTGTTAGTCTTTTATCAGCGGGAGGTTTAACGCAGGACTGTTGCAGCGGCGTTACATCATGCGAGCAAACTTCCATCCCATCATCCCCCAAACAAGGTGAAGATACGATTTAAACCCCCTCCAACAATAATGAGCTCATATCAAGGGCAAACACACTGCACGGGAAAACACTTCTTTCCCAAGACTCAGCACGTTGCACTGTAACACTGACTCTGACTTACTGCGATATAAGACTATACGTCTGTCTTATATAGGGATTAATTTAAATTGCACGTAATTATGCGTGATTCATTGTGTCTTGTGCATAACGCGTTGAGCTGAGAGTGTGAAGAGAGAGAGAGAGAGAGAGAGAGAGAGAGAGAGAGAGAGAAAATGACCAGTGGAGAGAGAGAGAGAGAAAAAAAGAAACTATGGCTAGCTTAGGAAGACAGAAAATTGTGAGGGGGAGGGGCAACTCAGAGCAGAGAGCGGGAGACATAATAAAGAAGGGGTGGAGAGGGTGAGAGAGAGAGAGAGTGAGAGAGAGAGAGAGAGAGAGAGAGAGAATGGATTTCAGCATTGGTTGTTTTGTTTTGCAAATACGGCCATTAAAATGCTGTACATATCTAAGTGATATTTAGGAGACACAAGAAAAAAAAAGTTTATAAGATTTGAAACAAGATGTGAGTGTAATCTAGCATGGATTGAAAACAGTTTAATTAATTAATAAATAATGAAAAATGAACAATATTTTTAATAATAGCCAAATACTCCATTCATCTACATCAGGTGGATTAGAAAGCGCTGTTCACTGGGATTCACAAAGCGTCACTGTGTACCTAGACAGACAAATTTAATCCATTCTGGAGGAGAGTTCTTAAGGCGAAAATTTGTATTGCAAAACGCATTTTCGCATAGGAAATAATGTAAAGACAGGTAATTCGTTCTAGCCAGACAAAAATTGTACTAATATTACCAATTTCCACCAATATAATGGTATTTTGCATATAAAAACAATTAAAAATAAAAAAAATACATGTAAGTAAAGGAAAATATGAAATAAATTATTAAACCCCACTTAGCCTTAATTTATGATTCCTCTTGGAACCGCCTGCTTTAAAAATGTACCTGAAAGTGGCTCCTTTTTCTTCTTGCCTTGTTAACTTTCTTGGGATGTCCTCACTAAATCTCGCAAAACTGCAAAAAACAAGTTTTGAACGGATGAACGCACATCTTAGCCGATTCAGCGTTCGATACAGCTCGGTTCGTTCGCTAGCAGGCAAATTCCTTGCAAATTCCTTGCAAAATTTCAGTTCTTAAGGTGAAAATTCTTAATGTACGCTGTATCTGATTTCTAAGTCAAACTGTTAGTGATTTGATGCACAGCGATGTTAAATACTCTCCCCCGTGTCTGTTTTTATTTTTTAATTTTTTTTCATTTCCGACTCTCGACGTGAGCTGCATCTCGGATCAAAAACCCTCGCAGTACATTTAGAAGTGTTTACTAATCTAGAAAACCCATTAGGCTGGCACTCAAGCAGGCATTTGGTAGATTTAAAGGATGATTCAACGGTTTGAAGAATTCAAACAATAACCAGACTTAACTGAAAAAACAAATGTTGGTCATCTAGTCACGTCCAATACATTCCACTCATCACCAAAAATGAACTGTTGTTTTTCGATCCAAATGACTGCATTTCTGCATTTTTTCTTGTGTATTACCCCGAAAATCGTATATAGCTGCAAAATGCCTGAAGATTTCTAAATCTGCTCTTTATGTAACAAGCTCAACAGCAACCTCATTTCCCCTCTCGCCTCTATACTAATCACCGGCCTGATCATCTATCATAAGCACCTGTGTCTCAAATTTCATCAATTTGACACCTAGTATCAGTATCGTGATAATATCATATCGGGTGCCCCCTGGTGATTCCCAACAGTAGTAACTAGTATGACGTGTTGTTCTTTAACATATAAATAACCGCTAATGTTTAATTTTTGTGCATAACAGCACATCCCCAGGTGCTTTATTGCGTCAAATATTCCTTATGAGAAAATGTCCTGATCATTAACTATTTATTCTTTTGAGAGAAAGACATCACTTGATATGT
Source organism: Clarias magur (assembly GCA_013621035.1). Taxonomy (NCBI): domain Eukaryota; kingdom Metazoa; phylum Chordata; class Actinopteri; order Siluriformes; family Clariidae; genus Clarias; species Clarias magur. The sequence goes on along the minus strand of QNUK01000050.1, from coordinate 699,439 downwards.
TAGCTAAAAACGCAAGCCACTGTCTACACGCACAGAAAGAGAAGAGTTAAAATGAGAGAGTGAGAGAGAGAGAGAGAGAGAGAGAGAGAGAGAGAGAGCGAGAGAGCATGCCAGGAAAGATGAGTCATAGCTCAACTGAGATGTGGAACTGCTCTCGGGCCGAGCCTCTTTTCCCATCATGCACCGCATCCATATATCACAAACCTGCAGCGGATGAGAGAAATTCATCTCCATCTACCCGATTCCTATATCTAGGGCCCTATAGAACTAGTGTCATTTTCCGCACTAAAATTAAATAATTCTTCAAAATGTTTTGGATTAAAGGTGTCACAAAAAAAATAAATAAATAAAAAACATGTCATATAAATACAATAACTAACAAATTAAAAAAGCTGAAAATAACACTACTTAAGTTCTTCAGTTTATTATAGTATTTAAAAGCCTACTGTTCAGGAAAAAAGCAACTGTGAGTGTGTTTTCATGAACATCATCATGCTTGTGCCTCATGACGCAGTTGTTAGCTGTTGATGGGTTTCATTCCCTTTAACACACCATAGGCTTTTTAACGTCTTGAAATGGAAAAAACCCACTGCATGCATGTGTGCGTGTGTGTGGATGGAGGGCTAAGAAAGTATCCAGGTCTAATCGATTGAAGGTCATTTCTGTATATATATATATATATATATAGCCAAAAAATGTATACACACTTCAGGAAAAGTAGTATGATATACAATATATTAATATGATAATAATATTATTATCATAATATTATCATATATATAATATATATTAACATATAACATTACTGAAGTGCTTTTACTGAAGTGTATATAAAATTTTTTGGCTGACTCTGTGTACTGACACAGACACAAGGGTGAGTCAAAAATGATCTGCACTCCGGATATTTTATCTTTTATATTTTGTCATATCAGTGTTTTCCGTTCAAGGCTACAGTCTCCCCAGTCACTGCTGTGCAGGTGTGAACGTGTTACATCAGTTCATTTGTAACTGTGGTGGATCACGCCCCACTTGTGATATGCACAAAAGACGAGCAGAGTGCAGTGATTTGTTTTTTTCTGTGGCCTGACGGTGTACCTGATGCCAAGACAACACACAGAAGAGCGTAAACAGAAGTGTTCAGATATCTGTTTGGATACCCTAAGGAAGGGGAAAGTTTCTTAAAGAGAATCATTACTGGTGACGAGACACGGATTCATCACTACGAGCCTGAGAGTAAACGGCAGAGTATGGAACGGGAACATCCTCAATCGACCGAGAAAAAGTTCAAAAGTCAAACATCAGCTGGAAAATTCATCAATGCTTACAGTTTTCTGGGATTCTCAAGGGCCAGTATTGGAAAATTATCAGGGGAAAGGTTCAACAATCAACACTGTTCGTTACAGTGAGATGCTTAATGAAGATCTGAAAATTAAAACTTTAGAATAAAAGCAGAGGACTTCTATCCAAGGGCGTTGTAACCTTGCGTGACGATGCACGTCTGCACAAACACTCTGCTAACGCTACATTTTGAGTTTGCAATTCTGCTAATCGCAATTTTGCCAAATTCAATTTCATGCCATTTTATGTCTGTAGTGTCTGTAACTTTTTTGAATTCAAATCCTCCAATGATCTTAATTGTCATTTAGATGAAACTTGGCCAATTTAGATTTCACATGAAAAAGTGTATTAATCTAAAATGCAAAATTATTAAGATATTGCGAAAATAAATTTGACATGGTTACGGACACTACAGATTTTTCGCTTTTTCATCTTTTACCAAATAACTATTTAAGCGACTTTTTTTATGCTTCTAGAAGCTTTCACATATTTTTGTATTAATTCTCATCAAAAATATGAATAGTTTTGGTGAATTAATAATTATGATTAACGAGTGTGACTGTGATTGACATGTGGCTCCTGTGACATGCTGCCATAGATGGCTGTGGCATTGTCAAGATTTGAAAATTTACATTTTACTAAAATGTTTTATGTTTCCTATTGTGGAAATCACAGGGTCTTTAAATCCCATACAGTATATATATAAAACAGGCTGTACAGGTTTGCCGTTACCTGACTGATCATAAAATTCAGTTTTGTTAAAGCGAAACTGAGAAAACAATTTCTTAACCGCACCTTGTGTTTGCGTAATGAAAAGACGTATTGCTGAATAAATCAGCGGCACGGAGACTGGGGGAAGGGAGGGAGGGAGGGAGGCTGCAAACGAATCAAGGTTTGAGTCCCTCTCTCCTTCCAACATGCAAGCCGTTCTGCACGAATAAGCAAAGACCCAGGACTCGGCGAGGACAGACAGCACTGCTGCTCAAATCATCAGAGAGAGAGAGAGAGAGAGAGAGAGAGAGAGAAAACAGAAAATAAGCCCTGCATTTGGAATGAACCTGAGGATAAAACTGCGAAAGATCCACCGAGGTGCCACAGAGCTTTGGGACAAACAATGCATTTATTCATAGTTTACTCATCCGGCTTATCAACACTAAAGCCTGACATCTGGAACTGGAGCTATTCATAGCCTTAGGAATTTACAGTGTAGTCCAAAAGTCCAAGTCCATGACCAAGAACCAGTTTCGGTCCAATAGTTAAGAAAAAAAAAAAAAGAAAAGAAAAAAAAAAAAAAAAAATATATATATATATTTTTTTTTACTTTATATGTGCAATAAAATAATGGGGTTGTTTGTGTATAGGACAAAATACCTAACAATCATTTCATAAATGTTATTTATGCTAATTTAATACTTTTATTTTAAGGTTTTGTTCTTGTTTTTGGATCGTCCACTTTGAATTTCTTGTTGCTATAGAAACATGCGACACACAAACCTGTGTCTTGCCTCACAGTCAGGGCTGCTGTTATAGACAATGACCAACACTTTCGAACAGAAAGATGTGAGATTTGTGAGATTTCAGATTTGAGAATTCAACAACATTGTATTATTAATGTACTTTAATGTCATTTTATAAACTTCCATGAAGTCTTAATATTTAATTCATGAAACCAAACCATAAATACATACTGTATGCCGGATGTTTAGTTCAAATGCTGATGCTGCATTTAACTCAAGATCACAAATTCCTCCAAGTCACCCATTCCTGCTTAGGGTCAACATAGGGTTTGTCTCCTCTACTACTGGTTCCTTTCAAGTGTATCAGAATGACGTAGCTGTTTACAGCATCAAAATTATCAACATTTAAACCCCCAGGTTTTGGGTTCCCTTTGTGCCACTGTGATTGCTCTAACCTCTTGGCACGTGGCTCCGCAGGATCTAGGGAGTGTTCTGTGGTTTCTGGCACCAGTGATGGCTACTTTGGGTTAGTGGTTGCAGGATGGGGAATCCATTAATCTGACTTGTTTGTCAGGGACATACAATGGATGCTCAAATGGATTGGGATCTAGGGAGTTTGGAAGGCTGGTCGGTGACCCTGGGCTTTTTGCTTGCTGGGTCTCGTGCATGGCAGGCTGTGGTGCAATGGGTGTTCTGGTGCATTTCTGTCATGGTCAGCATTTATTTATTTGGCAATTTGTGATGCATTGGCTTTTTTGTGGACTTAGGCTAGACGGCCTGGCCGTTGACCCCCACAGGCATGGGTGTGGCTTCGATGCCCATGACCTGGACGCCAGCTTACTAGTATATCTGGTGATCAATGGTGTTCAGTTGACTTGTTTGTCATTTATGCATATGCAAATATTTGCTTTAGATTAACCAACATTCAGGCATATTTACTGTATATTCACTTGAATCCACAGCACACTGACTTAGTTTGCCCTTTGAGGAGGTAAATATGCATCACTCATCACTGTTAGAAAACTTAATCTTGCGGCTAACAAAAGACAAACATGGAGGCGTCCCTGTTTCATGTTTTTTTTGTCCTACTTTGTGAGTCAAATGTGACGAGGTAAAATATGATGTAATTCCAACCTGCAAATTAGCACTTACAGGGCAAGGTGAATGCAGCAGACACACACACACACACACACACACACACACACACACACACATGCACACACTCCTAACACAGTGTTTATTACCACCTCTTAATGATCAAAATAGAACATTATTCAAGTAATCCAATGTCAGGCATTATCCTTCTTATTGAGTTTAGCAAGTAATGGAATGCTATTTGGACATGCAGACAACTTGGCAAAATCTGTACCACTTGGATACATTTTCATTGTTTATTTATGTGGCTTAGTAGTTATCACTGTCGCCCTGAACCTCTAGCGTCCGGGTTCGATTCCCAACTCGGGGTCTGTGTGCATGGAGTTTGCATGTTCTCGCCATGCTTGGTGTGTCTCCTCCGGGTAGTCCAGTTTCCTCCCACAGTCCAAAGACATTAGGATTAGGCGGATTAGAATAAATGGCGTTCCCAAATTGCCTGTAGTGTGTGAATGGACGTGTGAATGATGTCTGGAGGTCCCCCCATGGTTGTAAAATGGGAATAAATACAATGATAATCACCATTGGCCTCCACAGTCCCTAGTTGGACTACAGAGGTTCCTGGATGGATGGATTTATATTAATTACAAAATTTATAACATAAAAAATTAAATAATGCTCTGTCTGAAAGAGAATTGTGACCACTTTCAAAAATAAAGATCTATATGTACAAATGTTCCTTCAATGTTCCTTCAAAGAAACACATTTAGTTGTAACACTTTTTTTTTTAGCATTTTACAGTTTGTACACTATATTATTGTATTATGATGCATTTCATGTTGCCTACCAGTTTGCACCAGACAGTATTTAATCATGTGTACAAAGGCACCGTGATGCTTTATGTACCACACCATGGTCCTGAGTACTGACAGCCTTGATACTTGGTCTTACTTCATATGAATGGGATGTCCATTAAATTCTCTCGCATCCTTCAGACCAAGGACGTGCACAGCAGGTGATTAGTGCTCTATAATATGAACTGATCTCTTACTGTATCTCTTTGGTCCATCCTCGAGGCAGAAGGAGAGGGTCAGCGTGGCATCCTCCTCAAAGAACTCGGTAGCGAACGCGTCCCACCACAGATTGTCGCTCTCCTGAGGGGGAAACGAAGTTAATTAACGAGAGCTAATTACCCCGCGATGACCTACTCTTCACCAACAAACGGTTACCGAAAAGAAAGCAAATGGAAGAAAAAAAGAGCAGTCAGGCCTCAGTCAAGAGGATTTAAAATGCTTTGATAAAGCTTTTTTGAATGACCCAATTAGACACAGTTGTGGATGAAGAGACAGGCCCACATCAGTGACATATAAGATAAATCTGTCAATTGGATTAAAACACACTTAACAGCTTAAATTGGACCAAATGAAAACTATTTAGGTTTCTTCAAAAGGAGGCATGAAAAAGAACGAATGAATATAACGAAGGAAAAAAAGCAATAATCCAAAAATTGCATGCTTTGTTTAATTCTTCTGGCATCACAACAACAAAAACTTTGAGAAATAGTTTGTTCTGTAGCGGTCTCTCACACCCACAAGGTCCAGCAGGCAAGACTGTTGATCTGGCCTCCAAATACCCAAGATCTCAATCTGATCATGCACGGGACAAACAAATAAATTCAATATACCAGATTCAAATAGCTACTAAAAGATCTCACATACACCAGTAAGGCCTGTCTGGAATCAGGAATCTGCTGAGCCGTTTAGTGCATCAGATTAGCTTTAATTTGACTGACGTTCCTTCACTCGAGTTACAATCATCTGGCCCATTTTAACATCGGTTCCATGACCTGTTCTGACTGACAGGAATCTGATTTCTGCTGACACTGTTTTGACGACTCTTGTAAGATCACAAGCTCTGGCAGATGTCAACTATTAGCACTGCTGCCTTTGTGTATCATCATGGCCAGATGAAGCTGACCTCTAAAACTCCAAGATCACCCTGACCCCAAGCTTCAGGAAACAAGAAGAGTAGTCCATCTGCTGCCGGTTAAATGGGGAATCAATTATTGAGGACATGACTGAAGAGCAACAAGACCAGAAGGACATGAGTGAGAAACGGAAAATGTATGGAAAGCATGGTGGAACAAGAAAACATCACAGAAGAAGAAGAAGAAGAAGAAGAAGAAGAAGAAGAAACCCTCAAGAATAATACTAAGCAAAAAAAAAGTGATAGAGAGTCTAGGTTGGAGACTAAATAATAACAAAACAATAATGGCTGTTAACTGAGAAATATGACTAAAGTAGCATGGAACAGCAAAGTCCAAAGGTCTGGAATAGCATGAGTGAACAAAAAGAGTAGCATGAGTGAAAAGCCCGGACTGAAGAAGAACAAAGGTTTAGAGATTACAACCACACAAGAACAGGCTCAAGAAGTAAAATGTCACACAACTAAAGGAGAAGTTGTTTATAAAAACATAAACAAGGTCTGAAGAACATTGCTAATCATGACCAAGGTCTCATGGCTGAAAAAGAACATAAAAGGGGTTTGTGACAGACAAGGATTTGGTCTGGAGAATCAAAATCATTTGAACAAATCAAGGAGAGCAAGTGGAGAACAAGAACAGAGTTTAGAGGTTGTTGTTCCTGGCTGAACAATAACTGGAGAACAAAGCAGACAAGGAATATGGACATGAAAATGACAAACAAACACAAAAAGAATGAGACCTGAAGGACCTGACCAAGCAAGATTGACAGGACCAGACAATTTAATGGAAGATGATCAAGGAACGGAGAACATGGCTAAGCAGCAATGATCTCTGGAGATTGTGAAAGAAAAAGAAGAAGTACATGATGTACATGAATGACTGACCATGAAGAAAGACTGGAAAACACAATGTAACGGGTTCGACCCAAAGTTGCACGGGCGGCACCGAGATCTTGTGGGCGAGATCTTAGAGGAAAAGGGTAATTTATTAGGGATAAATAGGGGAAGGAAAGGGAAAAAGGAGGGAGGACGGAAAGAAAGGGAAGGAATGAAGTGTGCACGTGCATGGTCCGAGGCAGTGCCCAGCTGGTACCCCAGCGGCGGTGGTGGGCGGAGTGGCCGAACGGAGCACGCGAAGCAGCGCTCCTGCACGCTCCCTCTCAGTTCCTCCCCGCTGTCGATGGCCGGCCTGGCCCCTCCCAGCTCTCTGTGGGCGCGGCCTCAGGCGGGAGTCTCGCTCGGACGTCCGTTGGCTGGGCGGCTTTCCCGGCTGGGATCGGCGACCTTAACGCTGTCCTCCTCGCGGCCTTTTCCTCTTCGGCGGCGAGGAAGCGAAGGCGGGCTTGACGGAGGATGCCGTGGGAGCTCGTGCAGCTCTTTCCCGCGCTGTCCTCAGTGTGGAGATCAAAGGGGCGGAAATCCATTGTCCTTTTTAAAAGTCTCTGGGGCGCGTTCCATTGCCCCACTCGCATGCCACTCTCAAACCACCGCGTTACGCTCTTCTCGGACCCCAGACTAAACTCCGCGCCTTGCTTTTATAATGCGGAGCAAGCCCAAGATCCCATTAACGTTAATCACTGCCAGCCGGCCCGCATAGGCGGCCCCGTCCCTTCGCACACCTGCAGAAGGGGTGCCGCCTACTTAGGGAGCCTACAAAGTGAGCGAGGGGCGATAATAGATTTGGGCGCACGCCCATCACAGGCGCACGCCGTGACAACAATGAAAGAAGAACAAGGCCTGGAGAACATGGCGTGGCGAACAGGACAGAAGAAGCTATGAAGGTATGGGAAAACAACAGAGATAATATAAATGGCGAAAGTAGAACGAGGCCTAGAGATAAAGAATAAGCAACAACAAGTGGAGAACAACAAGAAGACCTGAAAATGATAGATTAAAAAAATTCAAGTACATGATTAAACCCCAGCAAGGTCTAGGAAACAAGGCTTAATTAGAATGAGGTCTTGAACATGACTGAGAAAAACAACAAGGATGACAAAAACAAGGCCATCAGAAAACTGGTGGAAAATAACAAGTCTGGAAAACATGGCTCAATAAGAGCATGATCTTGAGTAAAAAGTCTGGAGAATATAGCTAAGCAAAGATGAACAAAGAAATGGAAGGAACAAGGAATGATGGAAAACGAACCAGGTCTAAAACGTGAATGAATTACACAAATCTCGGGATTACAAATTGATCTGGAGAATGTTGTCGAGAGAGAACACATTGAGGGATGAAGGGTCATTCTTTGCACACTGACAACACATATACAAGTATACACTGACATTCACACAAATAGGTCACACACATGCACATCTGGCGAATCCTAAATCTGAAGATAAACAGCTGTGTGTGTCTGCAAATCTGCCAATTACTTTATTCTGTGCATGTACTGATGTGTTAGTGTGTGAGAGAGAGAGTGGAGATCGTGTGAGAGTGTTCTGTAACTGATGTATGCAGGATTTGGACGAGAAATAGGCAACATGGCAAAAATATGATGTAGTGATTCATTCATTCATTCTTTCATCCATTCATTCTCTATACCACTTATCTGGAGTAGGGTCATGGAGGGGCCTTGAGCCTATCCCAGGGAATTCGGATCACAGCGCACACACTCTCAAACGCATAATCATACACCATGGGCAATTTAGAAACACAATTCATGTCCACACCTCATGCCTTTGAAGTGTGGAAGAAACCGGTGTATGTGGAGAAAACCTACCAAAAACAAGGAGAACATTCTCCACATACACATGACTGAAAGCGAGATTCGAACCCTGGAGGGGTGAGGTGACAGTGCTAATCGTTACACCACCTTTTTTGTGTGTGGCAAAAATCGCCATAGTGACTACAACATTGATTTTTTTAAAAATTCACTTTAAATGTATACTGTATGCGTTTGTATGTGAGGTGGTGAAACGTTGCTGTTCCTCTATAATCCTACAGGTGGCATGCTCTAAACTATTCACACATCGGAAAACTGTGTGCTAGGAGCAAAGTATTTGCTAAGTTAAAATCTAAAGACAACTGGAATATTTATGAAATCATGATACTAACAGAATCGCAATACAGATCATATCATCACAGAGGTATTGCGATAATACCGCATCATCTGGTCCTTAGTGATTCCCAAGCCTACTATTTAATATATTGTTTTAATATTTGAGAAAATCAACATTTTTTATTTATAAGAGAATTTAACAAATAAATATTAAAGGCAGAAAAAAATATATATATATATATATAAATTATTTTTTTAACTACCTTTAATCATCAAACCATCTGCTTCCATTCTGTATTGTTTTATCATAAACATAAATCAAAACATTCACAATATCTAAAAAAAAAAAAAAAATGTGGCATAGTTTATTGCGGTATCATCTTTCTATATCACGTCGTCCAGCCCAAACTTGGACCAAGATCTCATATCTAATCTCATAACAAACTCTCCCTCTCTTTCTCTCTTTTTCTCCCTCTCTGTCTCTCAACCTTCTTTTCTCGGTCTATCAAACTCTGGCACGGATTCAAGCTTTGACATCGACTCTCACTCTCTCTGTCTCTTTCTTGGATGATTTCTGGGAGTCCGTCGTCTTCCAAATACTAAAAACAAACATCTCACCGCCTGTCACACAGACCATCGTCTTCCCAAGACTCCTCATATGTCAAAGTGTTTGAAGAACCGCTTTCGAATCTGCATCTCGATCCCACAGGATTGCACCGAGTCTGCAAGCTCAGCTCATTCCTCTGCAAACTTGCTCTGATCCGGCTCGACTTCCAGTCTGCCCCATTAGCTGAGGTTAATACATTTATAATACAGTTATACTTTGATTATTAATGATGATGCTGCTCTGTGTTTGGCATGGAGTTTTGAGTGCGTTTGCGATACTGCGAAACCTGATCAGGCGAACAGGAGTTGCAATTTTCATGACTTTTCATGTCTCTACATGGATTAGCCATTACTTACTTGTGACCTGAATTGACCTGTAATTTTTAATTTGCCCCTTTGAGGAAGCCCCATAACAGACTGCCCATCAGATAGCGATCCAATCAGACCAAAGCCTTTGTTTTTGTTTTTTTACTATACAGGGTGGCCTAAAGGTGTCTGGATTCCGTTTCAGACATGCAAATGCTTGCGAGTTCTATCACTTTTATTTGTTAGGTTTGAAAGCCATATTGAGCATACATTTAAAGTATCTAGAAATATACAATATATATATATATATATATATATATATATATATATATATATATATATATATATATATATAAAGGAAAAATGCATGTAGACGGAAGCTTCAGGGCCACTCTGAATGCTCGTCCACCATATTGACAGACAGCGTTTTAAAAAACTCCATCATAATCTATTATTACCTGTCATTTGAATTTTAATTTTTAAAAGATAACAAATTTAATAGCATGTAATTTTCATTTATTTTAATGATTTATGCACAGAATAAGATTAAAGATAATGCACTTATAAGGACGTGGAGTGAAAAGATGAACAGAGACACTAACCGCGGTTAATTTTTCCCTGTCAACACCACACGAAGCAGATGAATGATTTTTTTTTTTCTTGCAGTGCCAGCGGAAGCCACCAAACCACCGCGGCCATTGTGAACGAAGCCATTCCACAAAATTAGACAATTACAATTAAAATATGAGCAAACAATCTGCAAGAAATGAATTGAATTCAACTCCAACTTGAAGTCGATCTCCTGTGGACTTTCCAAAATGTTCTGGTTCGCCGGTCAAGACGAATTAAAAACTACCCATGTGCCACAGGAAATAGTTTTTGGTCCAAACAAACCGTATATTTCTGTGTTTTAGCTTCTGTTTTTGCACATAATAGGACACTAAAAAATCATGTTTAGTCTGACAGAAATTACAGCATTGCTTACCGTCATTTGCAGCTGTTTCATCAATCACGGCACACATACAGTATAACGCAAGTGTGTAGTTTTTGGCCCGTGTTCCATCCTTGATATAAAAATTCCCGTTCCAATCTGGCAAATTATTTCACTTTATATGGGTGGGCCATTTATATGAATACCAAGGTCTCCTGATCTGACCCCCTTAGACTTTTATCTTTGGGGTCATCTGAATGCAATTGTCTATGGTGTGAAGATACGAGATGTGCAGCACCTGAAACTACGGATACTGGAAGCCTGTGCTGGCATTTCTCCTGCGGTGTTGCTATCAGTGTGTGAAGAGTGGGAGAAGAGGGTTGCATTGACAATCCATCACAATGGGCAGCACATTGAACACATTTTATAAGTGGTCAGAAACTTGTAAATAACTCATGAAAGAATAAAGTTACGTTAAAACCAAGCACACCATTGTTTCTCTTGTGAAATTCCCAATAAGTTTGATGTGTCACATGACCCTCTTCCTATTGAAAAAACAAAAGTTGGATCCAAGATGGCCGACTTCCAAATGGCCACCATGGTCACCACCCATCTTGAAAAGTTTGCCCCCTCACATATACTAATGTGCCACAAACAGGACGTTAATATCACCAACCATTCCCATTTTATTAAGGTGTATCCATATAAATGGCCCAGCCTGTATATATATATATATATATATATATATATAAAGTGAAATAATTTGCCAGATTGGAACGGGAATTTTTATCAAAACTAACAGATTAAAAACCTCTTAAAACAGTCAAAAGTTTCAGCATTTCGATTACTGCAGTGGTGATTGCCATTTGGTTTTACTCTTTGCCTCAGATATGTGAACTTTGTCTGGTTTCATTTTGTTTGTTTTTTTGTTTTGTTAAACCCACCCATGCTCTGTTGCCATATTCTGGAGACGGGAATTACCAGCGCCACTTCAGCCAAAGTTTTAAAACCTGGGAAAGTTTCTCCCAGGGAAGTGGACAGAAGTCGCCAAGATTTCTCAAACGATATGATGAACAAATCCTAGACAAGACTAGACAATAGATTAATATATACACTCGCCACCAAATTTACAAAGGCGTGAAATGCTACAAGTTATGTTCATCACCTTCTGTATTCTGACCTGGCAAAATGACGGACAGACTTCAGAAGTCCATGAATTTTTGGAGGTCTTTCAACCACTAGTCAAAACATAAAAAACGAAACAGTAAAATTTTAATATTTTGTTACAATTCCACTAAAGACACCCATCTCTAGCTATGTGGTTCTCAGAAATGAGTGCGACCACCCAACAATTTTCAATTAAAGGAATCCACAAAATGCATTATAAAGCTATCATTTAATAGACTAGATAGACTCCCTCTGCATGCTTTGTCTTTCAGTGCTGGTTTTTCTTTTTTTAAACTTCTTCATCCATCTATGCACATTACTCTTCTCAGTGTCTTAAGAACTTACATTTATTTTTGCATTTTGTGCAACATTTAATGAAGACATAGCACCATGGGTCGCAAGAATGTTAGTAAGGTTGGTAGCAAGAAAAAAAGAAAGACACTTTCAGTCTTGTTTTTAAAGCGGCTGGTGCCCAGAGGAATCATAAATTAACGTTAAGTGAGGTTTAATGTCTACTTATTTCATATTTGAATTTATTTACATGTCTTTTTTGAATGTTTTGATTGATTTGAAGATTTTATTATAGTGTTAGAAATTGGTAATATTCTCTCCTTTTTTTATTATTATTATTATTAACTGACATTGAATGAACTATGTCAGTTAATAAAAAAACGTTATGCCTGCTTTTGCATTACGTTCGGCACAGCCCTCATATTCTAATTTTAGGATGTCCGAAATGTCATGTGGTGTTTGATATTAAACAAAAACTTCAACCCGTCACATTCATCCCTGTCATATTCTTCCTATTGCAACAGGGTTAATCACTGTGACAAGGTTGAATGTTCATCACATCTTAACAGATGACCAAAAAGTCCCCCCTCTCAGAGAATCACCCACCTGCAATTATAATCTCATCTTCCTACCAAAAATCATTACGGAGAGATTTTTTATAAGAATCATCATTTAACAATAAGTACCAAATTCTCACTTTGATTATCATCCACATCGTTGTCTGTCTCATCACCTGACTTAAAAGTCGCAGAGTTTAAAGACAAACCTCATCTTAAATGAACAGACCTCCTTTCTTGATGGAGAAAGAATAACTTTAAATTCCCTCAGTTCCGTTTTGTCGACCACATATCTTAACATTAATGTCTTTTATGAGGTGATTTAAAACATTAAATTCTTTGTCCACTGCCATCTCTACAAAGCATGTTCTCTGTTTTGATGATGATGATGATGATGACGACGATGATATTACATTGGACATTTATCTCATAACAAACCATTAATTCCATTTCAGTATGGTGTGTAATTATCTAAAACCTGATCGAATCATGAGAAGCTAGCGACGTTCCACGCATCTTTCAGCACACTTTCTGTTTCTATCATGTTGTTTGCTCTGTGATCTTTCTGAAGGCAATGTCAGGTATATAGACAAAACAAAAAACACTTCCATGTTGTTTTGATGAAATATGTTTAGATTTTAAGGCCGAGATGAGGAATCGTACAATAGGCAGAAAAACTCAAACTAAAAAAAAAAAAAAAATAGCACTTTGTCTTGGATTGCTGTACAATGGCATCCGACAGATTTTTTTCCCAGAATGTCAAATAAATCCGACTGACTGAAAACTCAGCGTTGGCTTACCATCATCAATTTGTAAGAATTCACACGAGTTACCTCAGGAGAAACACTACAATTGGTGGAAATTGCAGTAGGGTTGTACCTCTGCATACGGACACCCCGCCTAACGAATTTTCACCTTAAAAAAATAAATTTTTACCAGAAATTTGCCTTCGTATTTGGGATACGAGGCATTTTTCGGCATACGAGCAAACAAACCGAGATGAACCGAACGCCGGTTTGCGACGTTTTGCAAAACAAAACCTGTTTGCGTCAATAGAAAGCCAACATAACAGGTTTTAGTGAAGACATGTGCAGTCCTGTTTTATTTTTATTTTTCTTAAAATGAAGGTGAGGTTTAAAGTGTATTTATTTCATATTTTAATTAATTTCTTTTTTCTAAATGTTTTTCATTGTTTTTATATGCAAAAATATGATTATAGTATTGAAATTCAGTAGTAGTGGTAATATTTTTGGGTGGATGGAACGGATTATCTGCGTTTACATTATTTCCTATGAGAAAATGCGTTTTGCAATATGAAAGAACTCGCCTCCAGGACAAATTAAATTCGTAAAAAGGTGTGTCGAGGTATTTAGTTTGTCGAAGACTCTACGTATCTTTGACGTCCTTGATACAAATCTCCCACTCATCCTTTTAGCTCTTAAAAAAACATCTAAAGACTTAAAGGTTACATGGGTAACATGGTGGCTTAGCGGTTCCCAGTGTCACCTTGAACCTCAAAGGTTTGGGGGTTAGAATACTGATGTGTGTGCATTGTTTGCCATTTCCAAATTGGCTGTAGTATATTACTGGGTTTTTGTGCCTGTAGGTTGCCAGAAATCTGGGCCCTCAGCAATGTAACTACTTCACATACAAAAGTGAGAACTGGCATGAAGTCACAGGCTACTCAGGCCAAATGTTGCTTAGTGATGTCAACTTGGATGGACGGGTGGAAGGTTACATGACCAAACCCCTGAGCCAAAACCTCTCATCCAGTTCTTTGTATACTCAAACCAGTGATAAAGGAAATCCCTTGTCTGTCTATATATCTAACAGTGGTGTGTGGATTGCGGTGCTTTGCTGCAGCCGTACAGCTCGATATCGCTTTGGAGCTCCATTGACGTGAGCTCTTGAGCTGCACCACTTCAGCACGGCGCTGGTGTCAGCAGGTAGAGAGAATACACTCCGAAAGCTCATTGATTCCCTCAGAACAGACATGTTTTCAATACCGGGGTCAACACATACACACACACCAATATACGCCCATACACACACACACACACACACACACACACACATATACGCACAAATGTCGATCAGCTAGTGATCAGATCTAGAAAACATTTACTGAGATAAAACACTGAGCTCTATTACATAGCACCAAACTATATATAAATATAAAAATTATATGCAAAAACAAAATGCACAACAAAAAAAAAATGCGTAGAAATGTATGCGCCTATGAAAATCAAGCTGCATAGATTGAGATAACAAGGTAAAAATACCACAAACATTAATTACATTCCTCCATCTTGGCACTAATTACTCTGTTATACCTTAATTGCTACAGGATTTTAATGGCCTCCGAAGGCACGGTCGGTCTCCGGCTGAAACTGGGAATTAAAGGATTCCATTTATCTGAGAGATAATCGACACTGTCACAATCAATGGCCAATCCGATCAGGCATTTGCACCAATTAACACTATTTAATGGCTCGGCAGCCCCTGGGAACAATATCAATACAGCTCCAAACGCGAGAATGACGAAAGTGCCGTGGCTAAAATACACTGCAAAAAGGATTTTTGACTTCATAGTAATTATAACACACACACACACACACACACACACACACACACACACACACACACACACACACACAAATATATGACGTAACCCCTTAAAGTCTCAGCTTATTATTTAGGTATTCATCGTAAAGCATACTATTCAGTTAGCATACTAATACAAACTGAAATGGTGTGTAGTTAAAGAGTGTATGTATGGTTTAATCATACTGTACATTAGGGAAAAGAAATCAGGCCTGATTATTGCTAGTCAAATTTCCATGACTAACAACATACAATATAGCCAAAAAATTTAAAATGCTTATCATTACTTAAGAACTACTTCGTTTCAAACAGATCAGAGTCATTAGGCGAACTGAACAACACTGACCCAAGGCTCACCCATGCCTCTGTGGACCAATGGCCAGGTTGTGTCCAATCCGATCCCACAAAAAAAGCCAACACAGGACAAATTGTTGAAGAAAGGAAATGCCGACCACGTCAGCGCACCAGAACTCACACCAGGGCTCTGCAGCCAAACAGCCCAAGAGCCCAACATGACAAAGGATCGACTGCCAACATCACGGTGCCAGACACAGGCAGTGGTGTCTCAGAGGGCTAAGGCACTGAGTCACTGATCGGAAGATCGGTGGTTCGATTCCCAGCTCAGCCAGGTTGCCATTGTTGGGCCCTTAACCCTAACTGCTCCAGGGGTGACCATGGCTGACCCTGTGCTCTGACCCCAGGTACGCTGGGATATGCGAAGAAGGAATTTCACTGTGCTCTAATGTATATGTGACAAAAATAAAGACTTTACTTTAGACACATCATCGTCATTCGCTCGAGGCCCTGAGGAGCCACTCCCCATGGGGCCAGAGCTGCCCTGGTGGCACAAAGGGAACCTACTGTAAAGCCTATAAAGGCTGTATTAACATTAATGGTTTGTGCTGATCAGTCTATAGGCTTTAAGTCACAATATTTTTTTTGCCAAATGAAAAATATATTGAAGTAATATTTTATTGATTTATATTTTCTTAAAAATCAAGTAAGGAATAAAATAATATGGGGCAAATGTTTATGCTATGGATATGTATATGCTAAGTTAGTTCCTGTTCTTTACAGACATTATAGCAGCTGTGAACAGCCATTCCATTATGATTCACCTTTATGCTGGACCAAGTGAAATATCTGCACTATAAATAAATTGTGTCCATTTTAATTTTTTCTTCTTTTTCAATTATGAATTTAATGTTATAAACCAAATTAAAACAATTCCTAAACCAGTCGTGCTCATTTGCCTGAATCTTCTTAACTCTCCTTAATGACGTCTATAAAAATAACTCCAAATCAATTATTTTTTAGTCGGCTCTTTATCTTTATTACCCTGTGAGCTGAATTGTTATGATCCGTATTAACATGAGCAAGAAACCGTTGTCAAGATCGTGTCATTTAGCCTGGTGTGAATACAAGACAAGAACATGATCTACTTTCGGATCTCATGGTCAAAGAGCTTTAGAGCAGTAGGATCGGCCTTCTCGGCAGCCTCGCGGCCTCGCGTGCAATCTTACAACAAATAAAAGTGGTTGTATTGCCCTACTGCCATAAAAATACCATCCTTTGACAAATTTCTAATTTATTGATATATCTCACGTTTATGTTGCATCACAAGTACACCACCCACCATAACCTACAACTCGAGGCAATTCGTTATTTAACAACATGCCTTAGTACGGAGTCAGAGAGGTTAGAGTGTTCAGAACTCTGAGATCTGAAAGCATGGCATTTGACATTTATATTTAGCCCTAAGGAACCAGTCAATAACCAAAACTAAAGAAATTTTCTGGTCTAAACATTTTGTTCAGACAAGAAACCTATAGGAATCCCTATAAGAAATTTTTACAATGATGTTAATAAAATAAAAATAAAAAACTATTCTCCAAGCGTTCTTCAGAAGGTTAAACCTTTTAGCTTTCATAAACACTCTTTCACTTTCATGCATACGGGATGACAGAGGGGCTGGAGCCTATCCCAGGAGACTTAGATAACGAGGTGGCGTACACCCTTGACAAGGTGCCAACCCATTGCGGGGCACACACACTCACACACTCATTCCTGGCAATTTGGGAACACCAATTAGCCTAATCTGCATGTTTTTAGCTAGTCGGAGGAAACCAGAGAACTCCATGCACACAGACCCGCAGCGGGAATCGGACCCGTACCCTGGAGGTGCAAGGCGACAGCACTAACAACTGAGCCACCGTGTCTGCCTGTAGCTGAATTATTAGGGAAAAAACGTTGGTTCCTTGCAAATAACTTCCTGCCAATGAATTTCAAACGAAAGGATGGTCTTTGACACATGGGAGAAACAACCTTGAAAGTAAGCTCTCTTCTTAAAGTTGGACATTTTAAACATCTTTGACATGTGGCCAGATCCAGATCAACTCACAATTTATCTCATTATACATCTGAGCAGTTGAGGGTCTTGCTCAAAGGCCCAATAATGTCAATTTGTTGGTGCTGGGGTTTCAACTTGGATCAGTAGGCCAACGCCCTAACCTCTGAGCTACCCCACTACATCTTAAATGCAAATCAACTGCAGCTGTGCAAGTTAATCAATCTTTTGTTACTCAATTAAATTACCAAATGAAAAGTTCAGTTTTTAATTCAGAATCGATTCTCACTTTGGAAGTATGTAAATAAACTTTCAATTATTACATTCTCTAAAATTTCTCTCTCTCTCTCTCTCTCTCTCTCTCTATATATATATATATATATATATATATATATATATATATATATATATATCCCTTTCTCTCAGAAGACGAGAAAAGCTTTCAGGCTGTGAGGGCTTCATCAGCAAACTTTAACACAGCCTCTTCATACTTGCATTTACAGAACTGATTAGTGCCGCGCGATTAATCAAATACAATTCGAAATTGGCCTGTGCAGTTGTTTATTAGCAAAAGGATGAAATGCAATATATACATGGTCAAGAATTTATGTAGAGTTTGTCAATTATTTAAGTAATTGTTTCTTTTCAAATATTTTCAAGGTGATAAATAATTATCGCCAAACATCTGGCGGAAACGGCTCATGTAACGCAACATCTACTGTAACTATATCGATATAAACACTGTTATCACATCATGTATCTCGTTTCACAATATATCGACAGGCCTTAAATAGTCCTAGCTTGAACTTTACTTGTGATTGAGACGCATGCCAAAAGAAAACATTTCCCTTCCAGTAGAAGTAGCAAATGATGTCATTTCACCATTTCCCAAGTGGTCACACATTCAAGAAGGCATGTTAGACAGAGAGAGAAAAAAAAAATCCTAGAGATGCAACGGAGATACCCGGCGCTATGTAGTGCGCAGAACAATTCCATTACGAACGTACAAAGTGTTTGTTTTATGTCTGTACTGTGATAAACACTGCTGTCTGTTGCCTTCATGTCCTGACTGACTGGAGAAAAAAAGCTACAGTGGTTATGGCTCCGGAAACACAGATCAGCGCTGATAAAGATGACATATTCAACAGCGTGAGTGCTCACGGGCGATAGATCACACGTCTTCGGATGCCACGGGAGATGAGTGGATCAGGCCTTCTCTCCTGATTGCTGCTGTCTGATAGTGGGCTTTGATGTACAGCGCGCTGATCACTCCTTCAGGACCCCAGGTGAACTAACACGGGCGTCTGCACCGCTCGCCTGAAGATAAAGCCGTATTGATTGGGACGTCTAAAGGGATTCATCAGCGCGCCAATGGCGCCTCTCGACCCAGTCACCGCACCGCCGGGGCCAAGCAGCCCGGATTTATGGGAAATCCGCCGGCTTAGAGATACAACGGCGCCCAGGATCCTCAGTAAATAACAACAGAACCTGCTTTTTTACAGCGCAAAAAAAAAAAAGAAGAAAAAAAAAGACACACTTCTCGCACTCTCAGGTGCACGTACTGTAACGACACGAGGAATAAACAATAATCCAGTCTTTAAATATGAGTGCTTTTTTTTTTCCCCTCATAAGAAGGATGTAATTAGTAGATCTATTTAGTGAGATTTCCTCTGAAGACACAGAACAGTTGTATGGAGCTGTAAACAACACTGCTCTAAAGGACGCCTGAAATCTTTTTAAAGTCTCTGTAGACCTCCGAGCCTGAAACTGAAGATGGCAGCAGAACCGGGGAGAGTTGTATAATTCTAATGAGCGTGGAATTTAATGGGATTTCACGTCGTTAGTCATGTTGTAAGCTCCAAGCGCCAACCTCCGTACGTCGTCTTGTAGCTTGTCATACAAACTTGGCTTGGGAGAAGATTGTGAGACTGGATCACGCCTCGCTGAATAAAAGCGTTTAAATCGGTCAATCCATTCACATCATTTCTGATCGTTTTGTTCGGTTTCAAAAGTGCGTTTTTTTCCTATTTAAAATAATGACCAAACAAATCCAATATTTTTTTTTATAATCACTTACTATAGCACCTCATTTATAAAAAAGAAAAAAAAGAAGGAAGGAAAAAAAAAAAAAACCTTTTTACACATTCACATCAAGGATGTGTTGGAGAAAAGCCTGAGAAAGAAAGACTCGCTTGTCCACGTTTCTCGCAATGTTCGGGGCGACCCTACAAACGTCTGCTGTCAGCGGTTTTTCCCTTTAAAATCTTTGCTCTTTGCTTTCATCGCTGAAAAACGAACCACATTGTTTCAGACCTCTGACGCTGCAGCTGTCCAGGAAATTTCAACCTACAGACCAGTTTGATAGCTGTACTGTTTGTGTAACACGATATCTCAACCAGAAATGTCAGGCTTTATACCACTGTATAAGACGACCTGCTGTTTCCCAGCTGTAAGTGTACACACGCTGTACATCTTCTGGAATGCTAGTTATAGTTGAATGTGAAACACCTGATGTATTGGACATGATATAAAAAGGGAACTGGATACAGTATGTAAGATCTAAAACCTGACACACAAGAATTACGCTCCGGCCACGGCAAAGTTAAACCACAAGTTGTTTCAGCTAAAGGATGTCCCTGATCGAGGGGACAGTGTCGGCCTTCTGGCTCTGGTGTAGCTCCAAGGATGCTGCACACACAAGTTGTTGTCATTTAGCCAAGCAAGCCAAGAAACAAGTTTGTGAGACTAATGTGACACTCTGATGGCACAACTGAAGATCATTATTTTCCATAAGTAACAGTAAGTATGTCTTTTCTACAGTAGTATTTCTTTCACTTGTTACTCTTACTGTATAACCCAACAATTTGCTAATGATAACGTTTTTTATGCAATAATTAACGGCAGCATGGTGGCTTAGTGGTTAGCACCGTGCCTTCGTAGCTCCAGTGCCAAGGGTGCGATTCCCGCCTCAGGTCTGCATGCGGGTGGGTTTCTTCCGCGTTTCCTTCCACAGTCCAAAGACATGCAGATTAGGCTAACCGGTGTTCCAAACTTTCCCGTAGTGTGTGTGTGTGTGTGTGTGTGTGTGTGTGTGTGTGTGTGTGTGTGTGTGTGTGCCCTGAGATGGATTAGCACCCTGTCCACAATGTACCCTAAGTGCCTTGTGCCCTAAGTCTCCCGGGATAGGCTCCAGGCCCCCTGCGACCCTGTACAGGATATTGAAGAGGATAATGAATTTAATGACAGCCTCAGTTTCCTCACCAGCCTCTTTTATTTCCGCCGCTCTAAAAGTTGTGACGGAAAGTGCAGCTCGTTCTGGTACCGAGTGACTGTTCTCTGTCCTGAAGCCTTTCCCACAGAGGAAAAACTACTGGTTGTTACAAATTACTGAGACTTCTTTCATGTTATAAGTACGTCATATGTTATAACACCTTTTTTTTTTTTTAAAAAAGAGTCTGTGGCCTCCGAGTGGCGCAGTGGTTAAAGCGCTCGCCCTATCATCCGGAGATCGCGAGTTCGAATCCCGGGTGGTGCTGTAACCTCTCGCAGCCGGAGGTCTAGAGAGAGCTGATTGGCCGAGCTCTCTCAGAGGGGAGGGATGAGAGGTACTTAGTGCTCCGACATTAATCACGGCTCTACAGCCAGTCAGGGGCGTCTGTGAGCTCGCGCAGTGGAGGGAGCGGATAGCGCTGTCGAGCGAGCAGTTCGAAAAGATGCGGTCGGCTGGCGTCACGTGGTTCGGAGGAAACACGTGATAGTCTTCGGCCCTCCCGGCTGAGTGGTAGTAGTAGCCTTAATGTGGGAGCCCCCTAGTGACGGGGAGGAATTGGACACGACTAAATTAGGGAGAAAATCGGGGAAAAAAAAAAAAAAGAGTCTGTAGTGTGTCAGTAATTACACTTTTATTTGCCTTTTTCTTTTTACTAGACAGAACGTGTTATTTCCCAGTTGCTTATGCTTAAAGTAAATGAAAAAGATTAATTTTTCTCTTCAGACCTTGCTTTTGTGACCTGGGGAATTAAATTTTCAAAATTACCCTTTTTTTCCAGAACATTCTAAGTAGAGTCAATGCTGAGTAACTGAAAGGGATGTTTTTTTCTAGAACCTATTTTTTTCCCCCTAAAAGTTACCGTACTAATACTGTATGAACAAGGGACCTCCGAAACAATATTATCACAATACCTAGGGGCCGATTCAATTAAAAATTGCGATTCCATTAGTATCACGATTTCATAAATAATCTAATATTACATTTTCTCCTGATTTTGTTACCATTTTAAACCTTAAATGAAAATCTAATGTTTAATTAAATATCGTTACTTGCTGTAACATCAGTTATATGTAACTTACTTATGCAGCATTTAAATAATACAAAATAACTTCAAATACAAGAATTTAACATTAAATTTCAACAAAAAAAAGCTACATTCATACTTCCAAACAAACGATATATAGCAAATAATAATTCACTTCTACTTCACGGGATGCAAATGTGTAAATAGTTCAGAGTGTAGGATTATAAAGAAACAGCGACATTTATAATAGTGTAAGCATGTGTAATGAGTGGGTTGAAGATGCGTACAGAGTTGGAGAAAAAGACACGATGCGCGATGTCTGATAATCTAATGGCATAAAAGTGCGTTTCTGTTGCGCCATTTGGAAACTTATGCGCTCGCTACGGAATTCTTTACATTTGAGGGTGATCAGCTGGTTAACTGAAAACCAGCCAATTCTGATCAATGGCTAATCGACCAGATCCTCTCTATAATAAATGTCAAAATAGTTTGAAAAAAATCGATTTTAGAGTCAGTGAGGCGATACGTGAATCAGCACACAAAAGATGAATCACGATTCATAACTGTTTCACTCCCCCTCCATCTCAAATATGCGAACACATGAATCTACATTTATCAGTCGTGGCATCAAGAAGCTGCAAGCATCCTCCAGACACATTCTGCTATATACAGCGTCTCGCCAATTTATCAAGACGAGAACAAAAAAGTACTCTGTGACAGCCTCTGCTAAAATGTATGAAGCCTACAAGACGTACTGGACTTTGAACGCCGCTATCAAGGAGCGTACAACGAAAATATGATGCGAGACGTTCATACGAACGATCAATCAAACCGTTCAAATTACAAGCCACATTGTTCAATTCCGATTTTTTTTGGTTAGATCAGATTTGCACGTGATGATGGTTCACATTCAAAAGTTATTTTTATCTCAATCTAACGTGCATGCGTCTGTCCGCTGAAACGGCACGCATGCACACGTCAATAAGTTTTTGTTCCCGCCATCTGGGTTCAAAAAAGTTGCATAAATTCCAACCAGACTGTTCTCATTCAAGTCACATGACTGTGTATCGGATCTCAGACGGCATACAAGACAAAAGTGACACAAATTTGATCTGAAAAAACATTGATTTGTGTGTTCAGACAGGATTAAAAATCATACTCGAGTCACTTCAGGAGGTTAATTTTAAGATATTTTTATATTTTTTGTACCTCAACCAAAAGTGATTTATATTACAGTTTCAAATTTCAAAAAATAAATAAATAAATAAATTCTTCCTTAATTCTAAACATTTTTGTTCTTTTGTTGTATAGTTTTTGCATAAATAAATGTAAATATTGATTCAAATGTTGTTTTATTCAGTCCTTATGTTAATAAAAATGTGCAAATTTGCCTGTTTTTCATAGAAAATAAGTTTTAAATTTCATTATCCAGGTCACGAAAGCAGTTTGAACGGAATAATGGCGATACTTTAACAACATGAGCAATTAAGAAATAACACGTACTATCCCGTAACAAACTTTGTGCTACATAGTGTTATATGTTACTTTGTGTAACATATAACATTTAAATAATGACACATTTATGCAGATTGGTTTATTAGCGTTAGATCTAGCAGGACGCTCTGCATACGAGCCCTTGTGTTTTTCACTATAAGAAACAATAATTTGTTAGAATGAAGATATTATTATATTCCTTTTATTTACTGTGCTATATATTAGAGCCAGAATTTACTCTGAGTAAAATGAAAACACACCTTCCTATTGGAACAATCAAGGGTTCAAACAGTAAACGTCACATTCAGTGTGTATTTGTGCTCTTTGTGTCATTTATTTCCCCTGCAGTATAAACACATCCTTTGTTAACGCCAAGTCTCTTTCATTCGGCATCCTCTTCTGGATGTCGAGCCGGACTTTGTGTCTCCTTTGTAATCAGGATCTGAGCTGGCGTTATCAGTGTCCGTCCAGTAAACAGGGATTAACCGAGGGTAAGCTTCAGTAATGAGAATTATGTAGATGTGTAATCGTTTCATGCTTCATACATAAAACTACCCACTACACTTAACGTCCGCACAAAAACAAACTGCACGCTAAAATGTGCAACACTGCTACATGAACTCTTACTTGGTCTGTACGGATTCACAAAACGTAGTGACTTATGTAAGGATTTTTAAACAGGACTTTTGACAAGGGAAAAAAAATCAAAGAAAGTGCTCCCTCAGTGTGAAACTACTTCTGGGACAGTTTTTTCGACCCTGATGTCAAATCAACAATAAAAAGATAAAGAATCAAATTAATATCTTTACAAAATGGCAACTGCAGGAACAAGAAACACAAATTTCCTAATCTTACGTTTTTTTTTCACAATATAAAACTTCTACTGTAGGGAACATATGTATGTTTGAACAGCGTAACTATTTCCTGTGTAAGATTTACTGGATATTCAGTCGCCCTGCAAATGACTCAGAAAATAACATTAGAACAATAATGTAAGAAACTTTTTAAATATTTTTAGCCTCTAGTTTAATTGCTAATTATACATTTTAACATTGCAACATTCAATAAAACAGCTAAACTAACCGCGACATGTTTCCTTCGCTGTCTACCACGGCTGTTCCTCCCCCACCCCCCTCCCCCCACCCTATATGCAGCGTTTCTATGGTTACTGTTATTGCGGCTGATTGGTCAAACGGAGTCATGTGATTATTGTTGCTATGTGTAGAAGAAATGGTTAGAAAAGTCGAGTGTAGCAGAAAGTAGCGGCGTTAAGAGTAGCGTTTCTTCTTCACAAATCTACTCAAGTAAAAGTAAAGACTATGCTGCAGTAAAACTACTCATAAGCACTATTCGGACGGGACTAGTTTTACTGGGGGACGTTAGAGAAACTTCTGTTTCACAGACAGATTTATACTTTGTGATTTTAATCCCGTCCGAATCTGCCATGTCTGTCTTTCTCTCACACGACCTCTGTAAATATTCCAGTGCAAATTACCAACTGTTTTTCAGCAATCTCGGCGGTCCTCTGCGAAATCTAATCCCGTCCGAATGCGAATGTCTGTATTTGCCGAAAGAAAGATTTTTTTGTGTGTTTTGGTCAACGAGAATTACCGTACAATCTCTGGCGCGCCGGTATTCGAATTTCTGTTTTCTGCGGTCCAGTAATTGTCTTGGGCAACGCCCACATGTAAAACACAGACACAAACACGGAGATGTTAGTCCCGCCCGAATCCATACATGAAATAACAGAGGTCGGCTAAAAAAAATTCTAACTCAAACGTCCCCCAGTAAAACTAGTCCCGTCCGAATGGTGCTATAGAAGTACATTTTTTTCAAAAAGTTACTCAAGTAAATGTAACTCGTTACTACCCACCTCTGTCAGGAACCACCCAATATGATATTATTATGATATCTAGGTAACAATTTGATTTGTATTGCCATTTTGTAGGCATTATGATTTTATAAATCTAATCTAATCTAATCTAATACAACATGTAAAAAAAAAATCACCATTTGTTCCAATCCTAAACAATCTTAGCAAATAATTGGCTCATACTCCACAAGATGCTGCACTGTGTCAATAGTAGGTGGACCACCTACAGGATTATAGAGGAACGGCAACATTTCAACATCTTAATTCCTCACTCACAAACTCATTGTCTATACACCCAGAGTACATCCTGGATGGGGTGCCAGTCCATCACAGGGCACAGACACTCACTTCCACACGACAGGCAATTTGAGAACACCAGTCAGCCTAATCTGCAGGTCTTTGGACTGTGGCAGGAAGCCAGAGTACCTGGAGGAAACTCAACAAGCATGGGGAGAACATGCAAACTCCATGCACACAGACCCTGAGGCAGCAATCGAACTTACTAAGCCTAATTACTAAGCCACCATGCCTCAATTACAAACATATATAAATTAAAAAGTACCTTTAAAAAATAGTTTTGGGGTCGATTTTTTCTCCATCTCTACTATAGATAGTAGTATTTGTTTAAGCTCAATCAACAAACATATTCACTTATTACATCTATAACACATGTTTAACTATAGAGGTTTGCGGAGGGCATTAAACATTACTTATGGTTTTAGACTGCACTGATGAACAGTTTTTGGTGATGTCTTGTTCCAGTGATGGCACGAATAGTCTTACGACTGAATCTTGCCATGAACGATTTTGCACCCAAATGGACATGATGCAAATTTTATATTATACAGTTACATTTTCAACCTTATAGCACAAAGCTTCAGTGGGATTTACTGATGGTTAGCATATCCTGTATCAGGTATCACCCAAATGAGCATGGGTTTCCTTTTAGCTGTGGTCCCTCTTCAGGGAGTTTTTCCTTCACACCATTGCATCTTGCTTGCTCATTAGGGATGAACAGATATAAAAATGCAAAAGGATTTATATACTTATATCCACAATTGTTATTTCTGTAATGGTACTTTCAAAAATATCCATTGTTAAAAATGCTCTACGAATAAATCTGAGAATTTATTGTGGTTCACTGCTAGCTTGTTGCGAATAAAAGGACATGCATAAAGAGAGTCCATTTTTGTCCCACTTTTTAGCTTTCACAAAAGTTGAAAATGGCATAATTCTGAGCTACAGCTTTCTACTTTAGAGATAAGCGGACTTTAGGTTTACAGGCGTGCTGCAAACGTTAATTCATAAAACATTTATTTTCTTAAATACTTTCTTGCAACTTTTGTAAGCAAATCTGAGCACATTAATTAAAATGTATACAAATATCGATATGACTATGATGTGGACAGTTTAAAGGATGCATACATAAAGGAATAAAGGTGTCCCTCAAGTCTGGGATCTTGGGCAATGCATTTGTCAAAGAAAATTTACACAAGCTGGAGGTTTGTTATGCAGGCGAATCAGTGGTCAAGATATGAAACTACTGAACAACAAATACAGTACCAGGACCATTACCACAAATGTGCATCACTGCATGATATATTTAAATCATCATTGGTAACTTCCTGGTCAGGATCACGATAGTTTAAAATAGAATTAAAATAAAGACATTGAATTTTGAAATTTTTGCCAAATTCAACTAATGAATTTGTTAGAAAATATTGCAGGCAGGAAGAAACAAACTTGAGTGATAAAGCTGAGCAACTGTCAGAGCCAAACACAAAGCTGACCTGAGTTTAACTTTACTTTCAATTAAGACAATGAGCATTCATCTGATACAGATACAGGTACAATCTTACCACATAGTGCCACTGTGTTACATCTTTTCCTGTGTTCATAAATCCCACAATTTTGGAATCATTCAAGTATAATAAAAAATAAAAAAAAACATCTAACATAAAGCATGAACCAGTGATAAACAGGTGCAGATGATGACAGGTGATCAGGCCGGTGGCTGGAACAGACGAGAGGGGAAATGAGGTTGCTGCTAAAGTTGCTACATAAACAGTCAATCATTAAATTGTATCTTTAGGCACTTTGCAGCCTGTTACAGTAAAACATTTTCTTCATATTAAATTAATTGAATTTAATATGAAGAAATGCATGTGGGTTCAAGACTTTTGCACAGTAATGTACGTAGATGATCGAGCATGATGTATTTGAAGACATTAAGGCAATTCTCTATAAGTCCGTGGATCAAAATGAAATCATTTAAAGCTTATAAAGATTATTAACTGTGTCTATGATCTGAGACAAATTGTTCTTTTTTTTTTTTCAAAGTTGTAAATGGTTGGATGTACATTACTACTACACTATAAGGCAGATAATGCACAAATGCAATAAAGTAAAGGGAAGATGTTAGATGTAGTTTGCATGCATGTATTACAATTAATCATTAGCCAACATTTCACTATTGTGGCAGACCTAGTACGGATTAAACTAGACACGAGAGAGAACTTTTTTTTTATATTTTTTTGTTTAAAAAAATTCAAATATTTCACCAGTTATTAAAAAAAAAAAAAAAAACTTTTCTATCCATTACAAATTTTTCTAGCCATTACTACCCCTCAAGAATGAATCGTGTAATGCATCTGCAGGAATACATGAAATCAGAGCTGCCCAAACAAACAGCGTAAGCAGTGCTGTATGAAACATGTAAATGTCTCGCTATCGCGCTGTTAGCATCCCGCTGAATAACACATTAATTGCTTCCTTTCACAAAGCGCTAATTGCCGAGATCAAAATCACTATTTCAGTTAATTTGCAATTTATTATGCGAGTATATGATGAGTTTAAATATTAGCTATTTAAATAACAGTAATTAATACGATTAGATCAAAAACAATATTATTTATTCAACGTCAATCAAAATATTTGACAAGCTTTATTGTTGTCCTTTGCAAATCCAACCAATGTAACATTTTTGCTGCAGCCTTATAAAAAAAAAAAAAAGTAAAAAAACGAACAAAAAAAAAACCTACACATTTAAACAACAAAAGGCGCTGGAAAACAGGACGTTGGTAAAAATGGGCGATCCCCTCTTTATCTGTTATCAGACCGACACTGTAGCCTGGAAGGAACTGCGGGAAAGTCGCAGGAAAAAGGTGGGACTATTGTCCGTGCATCCTGCCAGCTTCTCCGCCACCTTATTGTTTTAAAAAAAGTAGATTTTTTTTCCCCCACCTACTACCGTTGTGCTTGTGCTGTAATCTATCACATAGCAGGCAATGCCCTCATAACCCCCTCTTTGTGTGATAATTAAAGGATCTATGAACAAGACAGAGCTATTGTATCGTGTTCCACGGTAATGCTTTATAACACGTCATCCCTCTATGTAGCAATAACATGACAATTCTGCTTGTCACGACAGGTAATAAGAACGTCACTGCTCAGCCTTATTAATCATAGTCCTGTCTTATAGACTTGTTTCGAACTTTTGTGCTGAAATAAAGCGTGTCAGGTAGCAGGTTAGCGCCATGACAGTGATTATAAAATCATGGGGTTGTCTCAATTTCTCAAAGAAAACACCTAAAACGCAGAAACCATTACACTACATTGTGAGCTTGTGTTTAATACTGACTTTGGAGCTACAATTCACTCAAATGCTAGCGGAGAAAAATGTTCTAGCAAAAAGTGTCAGGTGTTGTCACTAAAACTTTTGGAAACATTTTACTTATTCTATTTGAAGATGTAAATATAGAGTGCGTACCAATCAAAGTACACACCAAGCTTGTGTCAAAGTGCGCAAGTTACACCAAACTTTCGAATTTCCCTTTTAAAAGATTAGAAATATAACATCAATATAATACAAGAACAATAATAATAATAATACTAATAATAATTATTATAGTAATGATAATAATAATCTTCTTCTTCTCCTTATTAATATTATTATTATTACAACACATGGTTGATTTCTGTTGTGCAAATTGTAAAGTAATATCATTAATCAGGAATATATTTGTATATATTCCTATATATTATGATAAATATAATTATTTATATATATATATATATGTGTGTGTGTGTGTGTGTGTGTGCAATCTTATACAAAGTTAAAATTGTTATAAATATATTTCTATTATAATTACTGTTAACTACTATTATATAAAGGAACTGTCATAATAAACTAAAACAATTATTTTGGAACATAATAATAATAATAATAATAATAATAATAATAATAATCTTCATATAGTAATGTGACCCAGGCTGTATAATAATAATAATAATAATAATAATAATAATAATAAATAATAATGTTCATATAATGTGACCCAGGCTGAATAATAATAATAATAATAAATAATATTATTAATTATTATTATTATTATTATTATATTGTAACATTTGTTGTTGTTGCTGGCGTGTTTGTTGCGGTGGTTTGTAGTGGAAAGATTTTTCCTTATAATAGTGTTTGTTGGACCTTTATCACTAATGAAATAACTTTCATTGATTTAAAATAAATAAATAAATAAAAATAACTTAACTCCACTGCAGCTCGTTAAGTAAAATTTAAGGGACATATTGTGTAAGAGATGGTGAGGTCCAGTGCAAATAATCCAGCCTTTTACCTGCCATCTGAAAAATCAATTAAAGCTCAGGTGTTACAAATGATCCTGATCTGTGTAACGA
This sequence comes from Clarias magur, assembly GCA_013621035.1. Taxonomy (NCBI): domain Eukaryota; kingdom Metazoa; phylum Chordata; class Actinopteri; order Siluriformes; family Clariidae; genus Clarias; species Clarias magur. The sequence continues at coordinate 669,405 of QNUK01000050.1, read as the reverse complement.
CTTGCCATTCAGAGGCAGCCGCGGCTATAATGGCACTATAGAGAAGTTGCATTGATTGGTTTATCTCCAAGAGACTCTGGTAGAGAGTTCCTCCTCAACAAAATGCATTATCGATCAACTTGAGATTGGGATAGATCATCACCGTGAGCCTGCGCTGCTCTTTTACATAAATGTGTGCCATTCCACAGCCATTAGACGGAGATTCATAAAAAAAAAAGCGCTTATGTTTATTTTTGTCTTTCTAAACTCTTCTGGATCGGTGCTTGACGTTTCCTTCTCTCTCGTTCGCTCAGTCTCTGTCTTTCCATCTGAGAATATTCATGAGCACTACGCTGATGAGCTTGTGCGTGCCGGGGTCCGCGTGGCTCCTCCTCGCCATGTAAAGCACCTGGCTCATTTGCATACACGCGGAACCGTCAGCCTGCTACAGAAGCTACAGGAACTATCCACGAGACAGCTTCAGCTTATGCTTTACAGACTGTCAGGACACGCTGCCGGTTTACATGTCACATGCAGTTATAGAGATAAGCAGCAAAAGGTCAGCGTTTCATTTCAAAAGCAGCTTTGGATTTCTGGAGCGACTCTCGGCGCAGGAACGTGCCGAGCCGTCAGCATGGGTGGTTTGCATAGCCTCTGTATGAACCGGAACTTTCCATATGCAAAGCAGACTAACTGTTATGCTTGCATGGGTTTGCATTGTTGAAGGAAAATGTTTCGTCGCACACGCAGAGTAAGTAAGCAGGAAGTAACACTGAGGTTACACTCAGTAGATGATGGCTGAGATCATATGTCCTAAATACGAGCCAGGTTACACTATCAAGATATTTCATGTCCATTTTAAAGATATAGCTTTAATCCTCCGAGTGGCGCAGTGGTTAAAGCGCTCGCCCTATCATCCGGAGATCGCGAGTTCGAATCCCGGGTGGTGCTGTAACCTCTCGCAGCCGGAGGTCTAGAGAGAGCTGATTGGCCGAGCTCTCTCAGAGGGGAGGGATGAGAGGTACATAGTGCTCCGACATTAATCACGGCTCTACAGCCAGTCAGGGGCGTCTGTGAGCTCGCGCAGCGGAGGGAGCGGATAGCGCTGTCCTCCGTTGTGTGTTACGCCGCCCCCAACGGTGCGCGAGCGAGCAATTCGAAAAGATGCGGTCGGCTGGCGTCACGTGGTTCGGAGGAAACACGTGATAGTCTTCGGCCCTCCCGGCTGAGTGGTAGTAGTAGCCTTAATGTGGGAGCCCCCTAGTGACGGGGAGGAATTGGACACGACTAAATTAGGGGAGAAAATCGGGGAAAAAATAAAAAAAAAAATACAAAAAAAAGATATAGCTTTAAAACATATATATTCTAATTATATGTACTGTAGTTTTAAAGTCGGCCAAGAGACGTTTGGAAAAATCTGCATCTTGAAACTTTATCGATACCTTACATAATCCAGGTAATGATACGTGATCTCATTCACAAATGAATGATCGGTAAAATAACAGGAATAGCCGTCAGTTATAAATGCAAAGTTTATAAAGTGGAACTGCATTAACAAATGCATTTTAAAAAAAGGGCTGTCCTTACAGTACAGTAGGTGACGTAACGCTAAAAAGACATTGACCAAGATGGTGCCACTATATTTGTTACAGCGATCAGCTACAGTAGGTAAAATGTTGCAGTTCCTCTACAATCCTACAGGTGATGCTATACTAAATTCACACATCGGCAGGCAGCGCAGCATATATATAGTGATACACAATACAGACCGAATCAGCAACAAAGTATCGTGATGATATCATTTTGGGTGGTCCCTGGTTATTCCCTTCCATGGTTACGAGTGTAAAAACACGCTTTATTTTTTCTCTTTATAATCCCCTGCTACACTAATGCACTTATTCACTAGTACTTAAACCATCAAGGTAGAAAGTTTTCGGAGCCCTGATCGGACCGCCTGTTTCACATCTAAAACCCTGGCCTCCCAGGAACTCCTGTAATGTCCCAAACATGTGGAAATGTCTTGGAGCGTGGTCAGGACTGGATGGGCGATGTGGCAATAACTCCCAGTCGAGTTCCTGTAATGTGCAAGAGGTGTGAGTGAATGATTTAGTGAACACTTCCCACAGACAGATGCGTCAGGATAAGGCGTTCCACTCGCTGAATGTTTACGGAAGTGGGCTTCGAGCCACCTCGGACAGGATCGGCATTCACGGACGGTCATTTAAAACGTTTGCACCATTTAGATGTTTTACTGCGGCTAAGAGTCTCATCACCGTATTGTGCTTGAAGCCCAGTACCGGCAAGCTGCCACTGTTGAGCCCTTGAGCAAGGCTCCATGGGTGCTGTAACCTGGCTGACCCAGCGCTCTAACCGCAGCTTCCTAACTTGAATATGCAAAAAAAAAAAAAAAAAAAAAAAATTCACTGTGCTTTAAATTTTATTAAATACATTTTATTATTATTAATAATTATTCTGTAACGCCTTCTTCATCAGAAGTCCCGGTTTGACTTGAACGCCCGTTGAATTTTTAGAATTATTGCTTGCTTAATGCAAATGTATTAGTTATTACTTATTTTGATTTGAATTGATTTCTTTGTTTAGTCATTTTTCAGCTTTACATTTGCAACATCATAATTGAATTTGGCTGTAATTAAGACAAAAAAAGCTGTCCAAATGAGGTTTTAACAAACTTCGATCTTGTACCTGACATCGGTTGTTAGCAAAAAATAAACAAACCAATAATAAAAAATTTTTTCCTGCTCTGAGCACAGGACTAGATGGAAGTGTTTTTTTTTTTTTTTTTTTTCCAGAGATAGTAATGCGTGTGTAACACCTTAGCAAGATCGTCCATACAAGAAGATGTAATCTAAAGGATAGCAGGTACGATAAGAACGCAAGCTGGAGGAGATTAGAATGACAAACTGCACATTCGTTTACGCTAGCCTGCTTGGCTAAGTGCCGCCTGGAAGTGGAAGTGCACAAGGGCTTAAGCCACAGCTCCTGCATTATGCATGATGTTGTGGCATTGCATCTCGGCAACGCAGCCCACGTCTCCTTAAAGTTACACGCGCCTGCGTCTCTGCCGAGCAGCTGAGCCGCGGCTATCGCACAGCATCCACACGCATCTGTTTAGCTGTTCGGGAAATGCAAAAAAAAAATATATAGATATGGGAATGTAGGGCTTATCATATGAAGAGTTTTATCAGAGGTGAGTTTTAATGGTACACGACGTTCACTTTCTCGGGGAACTAAAGACATGAAAGACCAGGGACAAGCGAGAGGTACAGGTTTGTATCACTTTTTCTAGAAGTCGATCGTAAATCCATCACTTGCTACATAACTAATAAATCCCATAAAGCGCCATCCTTTTACAAGAAAATTCAGTTAAATCTTTATTTAACAATTCATCAGATAATCTCATTTAGTTATGACATCATTAAAAACTGATCGATCATTTCCTTTCTCATGAAGCAACCCGAGTCACAAGGAGAAATTATTTCAACTACCTGGTTATACTTTTATATTTCATTTAATATTATTATTATATTTTTAAATAAAAAAAGTCAAACATTAATCTGTCTAACTTTCCAAACCAACCGCGTCATGTGTAAGTCTAGGGATAAAAGGGAAAAAAGACACTCTCTAGAAGTAAGATACAGATTATAAAACAAGTATGTGACCTTCAGATTGTGCAAAGTTAAAGTAATAATGTGTGTCGATGTGTGTTTGTGTTTGACAGAAGAAGAGAGTGTGTTAGAGAGAGAGAGAGAGAGAGAGAGAGAAGGAGGAGGAGGTAGGGCGCTTGTTCTTCTCAGTTTCATAAATGAAAGATTTATTTAGTAACACAGGAAAAAAAGGTCACTGTTTGAATGCAAAGCAGAGACGCGTGTTAGCCAACAAGGTTTTTTCCGCTGTTCTGTTCCTGTTAAACAAACGCTCGGACATCTTCAGCAAGCGAGCAAGCAAGCAAGTAAGCAGTGTGGCTGATTGTCTCTGCCATGCTGCCTTGTAGCTATGTTAGCTAGCCTTGTTACGTTATACAGTACTATCCATGCAACAATACTGCTAACGTTAAAGGTAACCTATGGAATGTAAAAAATTAATTTTTAAAGTATCCAGTCTGTATGTACAAATAACGTCAGGGAAAAAAAATTCCCTGATGTTTTTTGCAGTTTTTTTTTTTGTATGTGACTGACCGTAAACAAACCAATTAGATCCCCCCCCCAGAGTGACCTCATATAAGGAAATCCCCCTCCCCCGGCTTGTTGCTCAGCTCTGCAGGTCTTTCTCTGGGCGGGGCTCTTGAATTTAGCTCATTTACAATGATTTTGAAAAAATATATTTTCTAGCTAAAAAAAAATAGTAGAACATGGAACCTAAACACTCTGAGACCTTTTATCCCATGTGGTGCTCTTCTTTCTCTTCGGTCTCTGAAATGCTTTGATGTCTCCAGATCAAGAAAACATATTTGAAATTGCCAAGTTTTCTGTCTTTCTTTATACAGAGTCCCAGAGAAAATAGCAGTTTTTTACTGATTATAGCGCAATCAGCTGTTTGTTCTTTTCTGAAGTGAGACATTTTGACTGCTTCACCTCAAGTTACCTGTGCATTGTGTGCATCACATAAAAAAGAATCGTTCTTAAATATAGCAACCAGCAGCAGGGAGGGTTAGAGGTTCGAATCTTGCCTCAGGTCTATATTCTCCCTGTGCTTGATAGGTTTCCTCTGGGTATTCTGGGTTTCCTCCCACAGTCCAAAGACATGCTATACAGGCTATACAGAGTGTGAGTGTGAGTGTGTGTATGTACACCTGTTGGTTGCCAGAGGTCCTCAGCGATGTAATTTCCAGTATAACTTTGACCATTAACTTGAAGTCATAGATCAATGTGACGTGACAACCACTGCTTAGCAGATACGGGAATCACCAGGGACCACTTGATACAATATCATCACGATACCTAGGTGCCGATTTAAGTATTACGATCTTATGATTTAATGTAAAAAATTTTTTTGCTTATAATTCTAAACAAACTTGCCAAATAATTCGCTCCTACAACACATGACACGATACTTGCTGCCAATGTGTGAATAGTTTAGAGTGCACCACCTGCAGGAACTGCAACATTTTTAAATGTGCAAACATATTTCAATTAAAAACATATTTTATAAAAACCTATTTTGCACTTTTCACTCCCACACAAAATAATCGTGAATCAGAATTTAGAAATAAACTCAGTCTATTTTTCCTCCAAGTCTTTTGCGTAGCGATGTCAGTTTCAGTAGATGGATATGGCGCAACCACAGGTACACAAAAAAATAAACATGTATACAATATATGTCAGTTAAAGAGTGTGTACTGTACGTTCTATGAAATTCCATTGCATGTGAACCACAGGCCTATACGTAAGACTATACGTGTGTGAATTACATGGACCTGAAAGAGTCAAAAGTAATTTGTGGTTGTGAGTCATTGCTTGGCCAAGCGTGGACCCCCGGTGGTTCGTGACATAATTACAGAATGTCCAAAGATTATTAAAAAATATATATATATTTTGTATACATATACATAGTATTATTATTATTATTTAAGTATTTCTTAAATAATACTTTAAATAAAATGTCAATTTGTTTTTGAATCTTTCTCGTGGTAAAGAAAAGCTCTGTTTGTAACTTTCACAGCTGAGCGTAATCGTTTCATATCTATGTTTACTTAGATTTTCATGTTTAACACAGTTAAACAGGGGCAGTGATGTCTAGAAATGTGCATAATGTGGCGTTTTCATGTCAGAGTTGAATTAAAAAAGTCACTGTTAATGTTGAAGGAATGTGAAGAGCCATGAGTATACTGAACTGAACGTGTGCTTCCGTACATTTAACTCTTGTTGTCCACAGTCATTTCTGGATGTAGAACAATAAATAATTTATATGCTGATTCCTCCTTTAGGTTTTGTATAGTATAGTATTTGAATATATATCACACAATATATTAGATAATTATGTGTATGTATTATTATATACATACCACGCAGGGGTCTACAGGGATCGGTCAGGATTCCAGGGATAAAATTAAAGGGCTGGCTTAGACTCAAGAACATCTGGCCTTCTCTCTAGAAGCGCTCTCTACACTGTCGCCTTCTGCCTAATCGCCTGTCGCCTTATCCGGGTTCGATTCCCGCCTCGGGGTCGGTGTGTGGACGGAGTTTGCATGTTCTCCCCGTGCTTGGTGGGTTTCCTCCGGGTACTCCGGTTTCCTCCCAAAGTTCAGAGACATGTATTTAGTCTAACTGACATTCCCAAATTGCCCAAGTGTTTGAATGCACGTTTGAATGTTCACTCACTACGGTTGCAAAATTTAAATAAATACAGCAGTAATCACCCTGGCCTCCCTGGTCCCTAGTTGAACTACAAAGGTTACTAGACGGATGCTGATAAGTAATAAGAGAATGCATTCAGTGTGCAAATGTAGTGTAACTTCAGTTCTATATGCATACTCCAAAGATCTAGGAACCTGAATGATCAGCACCTCAGTGTGTGGATCAGGGATCAAGGTAGACATGCACCAAGACTGTTTTCAATTCTGGCACCTTTGTGGTGGAACAAACTTCCTTTAGATGTCTGTACAGCCGAGTCACTGGCGATCATTAAGCGACTGATCTTTAACCTGTATTATACGTATAAAAAAAATTTTTTAATACGTATAATACAGAAAATGTGTCTGACAAAGAAGCTATTTGTGAAGTTTATGCAATATGGAAGTGACCAATCTTGCTTAACTACAAATGTCAAATTCAGCCGTTTTAGAGAGATGATTTTTCTGCGTTATACTGTCTCGCTTCAAACAATAATAATTAAAAATACAAATTATTCATGTCTTTATGAGTACTGATACTAAAATTGGTAAAGAGGTAAAAGCTTCTGGAAGCTTA